>MCJB01045471.1:163230-263810 GCA_002018475.1 Nicotiana obtusifolia | reverse complement strand
TTCGAACCATCTCTGACGGTCTTCTGAGGAACATCCACGGTCAGCTGAAAATTTCGGCCAGATTATTAGCTCTTTGCAAGCAGTGGCGGAGCCCTTCCTTAGAGAATTCCTCGCTACAGAGCCGGTGACATGCGTTATAGCAGATGGGCTATCACATTATTTCCTTCGAGACAATGAGTCCTTGCTGCGTTTGGGTTTACATGTGTATGGGGTCAAATTCAATCGCTTGCACAGGAAATATCGGTTTCAAATTCGTACGACCGGCGTCGATTGGAGTTACTGCTCGATAAACCGAGATCGAGACATCGAGAGATGATGGTCGAGATCGGATGTCATCGGAACGGAGCTCAAAGCTAAGGTGTCCGTTACGAGATCTTTGAGGTCAATTAGGGTAAAATTCCCTAGGGTAAAATTACCAGATTTGCGTAACAGAAGGACCAGAAATCCCGTGATACGTAAATATCTCGGCGGGAATCACGGCGGAAATCAGCAAAGACGTTGAAGTCATTAATTCTAGGGATATTTTACCTTGTAGATAGGTTTTTTACCTTGTATAAGACTCATCCCCCTTCCTATATAAAGGGGCAGCATAATTGTAAAAGACATGACACAATCAACGATAAATATACAAAAATACAGTCTGCTCTAGTTGTTTTCTTTATCTATTTGCTTCATATTTTCTCTATCTTAGAGAATTCTACCACAGTGAAGCTATCCTATATTGGTGGTTTATATTCTTTCTCAATTTACTTACTGAATTCAGTCTTTATTTTCATTCATCCTTTATTTGTATCAAATCAGATCACGTGTCCTTAAAATCACATACAAATTTAATTGTTATCCGAAGCCAAGGGTAAATAGTTTGGCGCCCACCGTGGGGATAAGGATAATAGTGAGCGTTTGATACATCTTTCTGTTACACAAATTATTCTACGCTTGTTCTTTGGAGAATTTTTGATTTCAGGTTACAATACAACCATGTCACACTCACAATCTGTGCCTCTGTATGTCGGTGACGAGTTTGACCACCAGAGTGAAAACAACAACGTAGCGCCCGGAGATGAGGTTCTAGTCGACGCTAACTTACAAATGGCGGTAGATGTGGATCGAACCACCGACCCATCAAACAATGTTTGTAGAGAACACTGATCAACAACTCGAGGACCCCAAAACGACAAATGGGACGGGATTAGCCTCAGAGTGATCTTCAACTTGTTGCAAGCCCAGCAAGCGGCTATCGCTCAACTGTAAAAATGGAGCCAAATTTCGAATAAGGTTGAGGCCGGCCCTTCTTGGGGAACCATCCCTGAAAATGAACCGATCGCAAGAGAACCGAGCGAAGGCGGATCGGGGGTGAATTTCGGGATCATGAAGATGCTCAAGGAACTAACCAGGCGAGTCGAGTCTGGTGAAAAGAAGATCGAGGCCAACGACAAAAAGGTGGAGACATATAATTCGAGAGTAGATCAAATCCGGGGGGCACCCCCGATATTGAAAGGCTTAGATTCCAAGAAATTTGTGTAGTAACCTTTCCCGTCAAGCGCGCTCCAAAACCCATACCGAAGAAATTTCGCATGCCGGAAATTCCCAAATACAACAGGATAACCGATCCAAACGAGCATGTGACAGCCTACACGTGCGCCATAAAGGGAAACAACTTAGAGGACGATGAGATCGAGTCCGTTCTCTTGAAGAAATTTGGGGAAACCTTGTCAAAGAGGGCAATGACTTGGTATCACAATTTGCCCCTGAATTCCATCGATTCTTTTGTCATGCTTGCGGATACCTTCGTAAAAGCACATGCAGGTGCCATCAAAGTGGAGACGCAGAAATCGGACCTGTTTAAAGTTAGACAAAAGGATAACGAGATGCTCAGGGAATTTGTATCTCGTTTTCAGATGGAACGGATGGACCTGCCACCGGTCACTGACGATTGGGCCGTACAAGCCTTCACCCAAGGACTCAACGTTAGAAATTCAACGGCTTCGCAGCAGCTTAAACAGAACTTGATTGAATATCCGGTCGCCACATGGGCGGATATACACAACTGATACCAGTCAAAGATCAGAGTCGAGGATGACCAACTTGGAGCCCCTTCGGGATCTATTTACCCCATCAGAACTCATGATAGTGTTCGAAGGGATATTTACCGAGAACTGAGATCAAGCAGAGACAAGCATCGACCATATCCTGGGGACAGGAAAGTAAATCCGACAAGGCAGGGCTCCCCTAGACGAGAAAGAGGGAACGATCATAATTGGAACAACCAAGGACCCATGATGAGAAACAACTTCGAGAGAACCACTGGTCATCGAGAAGCACCGCGGATATCGAAATACAACTTCAACGTCGATTCCGCTACTCTCGTGTCGGCCATCGGTCGTATTAAGGACACTAAGTGGCCTCGACCGCTGCAATTGGACCCTGCCAAAAGAGACCCCAGTTTGATATACAAATATCATGGTACACATGAGCACAGGACAGAAGACTGTCGACAGTTGAGAGAAGAGGTGGCACGGTTGCTCGAAAATGGGCATCTTCGAGAGTTTTTGAGAGGCCGAGCCAAAAACCATTATGGGAACAGGAATAAACAAGTGAACCAGGAGGAGCCACAACACACAATTAATATGATTATCAGCGGAGTAGATGCGCTCCAAGGTCCGGTATTAAAGCACACTAAGATATCCATCACCCGGAAAAAGCGCACTCGGGATTATGCGATGGAGGGAATCTTGCATTTCAGTGAAGAAGATGCGGAAGGAGTCATGCAACCTCACAATGACGCGTTAGTAATATCAGTGCTTGTACACAAAACGAAGGTAAAGGGCGTACTGGTCGATCCTGGTAGTTCGGCCAACATAGTCCGATCATGGGTTATCGAACAACTCGAGCTGACAGACCAAATTGTCCCTGTAGTTCGGGTTCTTGTGGATTCAACATGGCATGCGAAAAGACCAAAGGCGACATAACATTACCGGTAAACACTACCGATACCATTCGAGAAACAAAATTCTACGTGATTGACGGAGACATGAGGTACAACGCCCTGCTCGGGAGACCGTGGATTCACGATATAAGAGCGGTGCCCTCAACACTACACCAAGTGTTGAAATTCCCATCGACTGATGGGATTATAACAGTTTACGAGGAACAGCCAGCTGCGAAAGAGATATTCGCAGTGGAAGAAGTAGTACGGATACCAGCAGCTTCTTCTCAAAAAGATCAAATAGCAATCACGGGCATCACCCTCGATAAACGAAGGTGAATAGGAGAATCTCGAAAATGACAACTACGGGGTTCCCCGGTCATTCGTCGGTCCCGATGAATCCGACGCAACTAAATCAACGGTCGAGGAACTCGAGCAAGTTTCGCTCCGAAAAGACTCGCCGGATCAAAAGGTATACCTGGGCTCGGGCCTAGGTTCCGAGCTCAGGACAAAACTTATACAATTTCTTATAGCTAACGAAGATTCTTTCGCTGGGTCCCATTTCGACATAACAGGTATACCACCGGAGATAACGACCCACAAATTAAGCATCAATCTGAAATTTTGGCCGGTCAAGCAAAAAAGGAGGCCTCAATCCGAAGTCAAACAAGACTTCATCAAGGATGAGGTAGCTAAAATTTTAAAAATAGGGTCCATTCGGGAAGTTAAATACCCAATGGTTAGCAAACGTAGTTGTAGTCCCTAAAAAGGGAAATAAATTAAGAATGTGCATAGATTATAAGGATTTAAACAAGGCATGCCCTAAAGATTCTTTTCCTTTACCCAATATCGATCGCATGATCGATGCTACTGCTGGCCATGAGACCCTTAGCTTTCTCGATGCTTACTCTGGCTATAACCAAATACGAATGGAACAGGATGATCAGGAAAAGACATCCTTCATCACTAAGTATGGTACATACCGTTATAATGTGATGCCATTCGGGTTAAAGAATGCGGGGGCCACTTACCAACGCCTAGTAAACAAAATGTTCGAAGAACAACTAGGAAAAATAATGGAGGTCTATATTGATGATATGTTAGTTAATTCCCTGCGAGCAGAGGATCATTTGAGCCATTTGCAGGAGATGTTCGATGTGCTGAGACAGTATAACATGAAGTTGAACCCGGAGAAATGCGCATTTGGCATGGGCTCGGGAAAATTCCTCGATTTCATGGTCTCAAATCGAGGAATAGAAATCAACCTCGAGAAAATCAAGGCCATCAAAGACATTACAATTTTAGACAATGTAAAGTCCGTACAAAAGCTGACAGGCCGAATAGCCGCTCTGGGCCGATTCATCTCGAGATCATCCGATAGGAGTCACCGATTTTTCAACCTGTTGAAAAAGAAGAACAATTTCTCGTAGACTCCGAAGTGTCAACACGCGTTAGAAGAACTTAAGGGATACCTGTCTAGCCCACCTTTGCTGCATACGCCAAAAACAGGGGAGCAACTGTACCTATACATGTCGTCTCGGAGGTAGCGGTAAGTGGGGTCCTAGTTCGAGACGAACAAGGTACGCAGTTTCCTATTTGTTACGTTAGTAGAACATTAGGCGAGGCCGAAACTTGATACCCTCATCTAGAAAAATTAGCACTCGCTTTACTGAGTGCCTCCAGTAAACTAAAACCCTACTTCCAATGTCATCCCATATGTGTCGTAACGACCTATCCATTGAGAAACATAATGCACAAGCTTGAGCTATCTGGCCGATTGGCCAAGTGGGCTATCGAAGTGAGCAGGTACGATATTGAGTACCGGCCCCCAACTGCGATTAAGTCTCAAGTGTTGGCGGATTTCGTCGCCGATTTTGCACCGTCGCTAATACCCGAGGTCGAAAGAGAATTAATGACCGAATCGGGGACTCCCTTGGGAGTGTGGACCTTGTTCACAGACGGCGCCTCGAACGCGAAGGGATCGGGGCTTGGTATCGTACTAAAGCCCCCGACTGGGAATACAATTCGATAGTCTATCAAGACTGTAAAATTAACTAACAACGAATCAGAGTATGAAGCTATGATTGCAGGTTTAGAACTAGCCAAAAGCCTGGGAGCGGAGATAATCGAAGCCAAGTGCGATTCCCACAGTCAACCAAGCAAACAGGACTTTCGAAGTCAGAGAAGGGCGAATGCAGAGGTATTTGGACAAGCTTCAAGTCACACTGCATAGGTTTAAAGAATGGACCTTGCAACACATACCTCGAGAGCAAAACAGTGAGGCCGACGCCCTCGCCAATTTGGGATCATCGGTCGAAGATGATGAGATCGAGTCCGAGAAGGTCGTACAACTTTTGAGGTTGGTGGTGGAGGAACGCCATGCCGAAATCAATTCAACAAGTTTGACCTGGTATTGGAGGAATAAGTATATAGAGTATCTCAACTCCGGTAAGCTCCCCTCGGACCCAAAAGAATCAAGAACATTACGAACGAAGGCAGCTCAGTTCTGTTTATCCGATAATGGAACCCTATTTAGAAGGACATTCGGCGGCCCCCTCGCAATATGTCTGGGACCGGGTGACACCGAATATATTTTAAGGGAAATAAATGAAGGCACATGCGGGAATCATTTCGGGGTCGAAACCCTGGTCCGAAAAATAATCCGAGCCGGCTATTATTGGATCGATATGGAAAAAGATGCAAAGGAGTTCGTTCGCAAGTGTAACCAAAGGCACGCACCGATGATCCACCAGCCCGGGGAGACACTGCATTTGGTATTCTCACCTTAGCCATTCATGAAATGGGGAATGGACATCGTCGGCCCTCTCCCATACACACCAGTTAAGTCTCAATTCATTATTTTTATGACTGACTATTTCTCCAAATGGGTTGAAGCGTAGGCATACGAGAAGGTTAGGGAAAAGGAAGTGATCGACTTCATCTGGGATCACATCGTATGTCGATTTGGGATGCCATCAGAAATTGTATGCGATAATGGGAAACAATTCATCAGTAGCAAAGTGATGAAGTTCTTCGAAGAAAACAAGATCAAAAGGATCCTATCGATGCTCTATCATCCCAGCGGTAATGGACAGGCTGAATTGACCAACAAAACCATAATTCGAAACCTCAAGAAGAGGTTAACCGACGCGAAGGGAAAGTGGAAGGAGATATTGCCTGATGTCCTATGGGCATATCGCACAACCGAGAAAAGCAGCACCGGGGCCACTCCTTTCTCCCTAGTGTACGGTGCTGAAGCGTTGATACCAGTTGAAGTAGGCGAACCGAGTATCAGGTTCCGCTATGCAACCGAGGAATAAAATCGCGAAGCTATGAATACCAGTTTGGAATTGTTGGATAAAAGAAGGGAAGCAGCCCTTGTTCGATTGGCCGCACAAAAGCAAAAGATTGAAAGGTTACTACAACCGGAGAACCCATCTTCGACATTTCAACATCGGAGACCTAGTGCTCAAGAAAGTCACACCCAATACTCGAGACCCAAATGAACGAAAGTTAGGGCCTTACTCCATCCTAAAGATCACCGGAAAGGGATCGTACAAGCTTGGAACAATGGACGGCAAACAGTTGCCGAACAACTAGGACATAAACCACTTGAAACGATACTATTGTTGAGGTATGGTCCTTCATTCTTCGTTTGTTTGTTTTATGTTACTAACACCTGCAGGTATCAAGTAACCTCGAGCCAGGAAAGCACAAAACATTAGGACTGAAAGCAGACTGGAAGCACGCGTTGCACTCTTTTTTCCTTCGATCGGTTTTGTCCCAAATTGGGTTTTACGGCAAGGATTTTAACGAGGCAACCAGAAAACGTGCTAACTTAGACTCGTCGCACATTGAAGGCAACAATGTTTGGTGCTAAATTACGATCGACCTTAAATATCAGAAGACTTCTTAGCTACTTCAATTCGGGAAAACTTCTCTTAGATCATTAGGAATCGATGTAAGGGTCAAACGGTCAAAAGAACCGTACCCAAATAGATTGATCTATCCCCTAAGCAAATTGTACAAGCACTTGAATGCTAATAAAAGTTCTTTTGTACCAATATCCTGTCTCCGAGCCCAAGGGCCATGTTGATTTTCGTTGTATGATCGAAAACTAACATTGCTCAGAGTTTCATACGAAAATCAAAGGGGAATAAGTCCTACCAAGGCAAACCCCAATTTCTAAAAGGCAAAGGCCGTATCGAGCTAATAAAACTCAAAGGGGAGTAAGACCGGTTAAGGCGAACCCCGATTTCTTAAAAGGCTAAGGCCGTATCGAGCTAATAAAACTCGAAGGGGAGTAAGAGCTGTTAAGGCGAACCCCGATTTCTTAAAAGGCTAAGGCCGCATTGAGCTAATGAAACTCGAAGGGAAGTAAGACCTATTGAGACAAACCCCAGGCCTTTTCGAAGCTAAGGCCTTACCAAATCGATCGAAGAAAGGGAAAGTTTGCTAAGGCATATTTTGAAATTGGCTAAGTCTAAACTAGGCCTGAAGAGCAGAAAATTCAACAAGTTGAACCATTGGTTCTAAGTACGGAGAATAAAAATAAGTCAAGCAAGGAAGGGAAAGAAAGGAAGATTTATATATATATATACTATGCAAAAGAGGCGCTTTATTCAGAATTATCGGAGTCTTCTTCTTCTTCTTCTGGGAAGGCCTGTTTTCTGGCTTCGACTTCGATCTTTTTTACATCATCGATCTCGGTAGATAGATCGAAGCCCCGAGCTTGTAACTCTTCAAGAACAGATAGGCGGGTTTGGCACTTGGTATATTCGACCAAAATCTTCGATTGTTCCTGAGCGGCCTCGGCATTGGCCCTGTATTGGGCTACTAACTCATCGGCCTCAGCCTTGGATGCAGCAACCTCTGATTTATTGCAGCTCGTTGACCAAAATTTCACGATCCGAAGTGAGCGTCTCGACTTGGGATTGAAGCATATCGGTGCTCTTAGTCAGAGCCCCGATTTTCTCTTGTGCCTCCGATAGTTGATTTTCCAAAGAAACCATTTGAGCTTGGAGGACCTCTTTTTCCAAAGTCAGCAGATCGATCTTGGTTCTCCATTCATTGATTTCTGCTTTGACCTCACTCACCACAGATCGGAATTGGTTTATTCGGTCAAGTTGTTGCTCCATCTGGTCGATCATGCCAGAATTTTCTTTACGCACAAAGTCTAGTTCGGCCCGAAGGGTCGACATCTCCCCTTTGAGCTGCTCACAACATGCCTTTTCTTCCCTTTGTCGAAGAAAAGCCTCATGATTAAGCACCGAGGCCTACAAGTACAAGAGAAAATATGACAGTTAGTCAAAGTTTGAAATGTAAAATGGCCAACACCAGGCAAGGCTTATCGGAAGTTTACCTTATTTGATGCTTGTTGAGCCTCATTGAATAAGCAGGCTGCATCCACCTCGTCCATTACAGCCTGATCTTCTTTGGTCACCAAATACCGAAGATAACTAGCCACCCCCACAGGCACAGAAAGGGCCCTAGCATCTTCAGGAATGGCAAACCTTATTATTCGTTTTTTATTAGGGTCTGAACTCAGAGCAGGAAATCTATCGACCAGCTTTCGACCGAAAGATGCCTTGCTCGTTCCAGTGGAGGGACTCTTCCTCGGCACTTCGAGCCCAAAAGTATCCGCCGATGGCACACCGTCGAAGAAACCTTGAAAAGGTCCTTCCGGTATAGGGTCTTTGCTTGGGGAATGTGCTTTTTCGGCTCGGGCCTCGTTAAAAGTAGACTCCGAGAAACAAGGGGAGTCCATTGTTTCTAGGGGGCCCGATATTCCCTGCGTCACCTCTCCCGCATCGGCGGAAGCCCCAGTTCTTGCTTCCATCTCGGGGCCCTCTACTCGATGAAGATGGGTTTCATCGACCCTCTGCTCGGGGACAGCCCGAGATGGCTCACTGCCCCAAAAGTTCGAAGTCTTCGTCTTCCTCAGACTCGTCATTCAATTGATAAGCTAAGTCCGAGATTTTTGTTCTATGAGCTATACTTTTCTTCGGCCTCTTCCTCTCGGGCCCAGAAGAACTGGGGACTTCTTTCCTCTTTTTCTCCTCCTCCTGCTCTGAGGCAGGGGGATGGCAGGGAATCTCTCTACCAGGGGAGGCTGGCCTCAATCCAACGCCCTTCGATAGACCTGCAAATGAAGAACGAAGTAAGTTATAGGTCAGCAGCATTATCGATAACATAAGGCGTAGAATATAAATATTATCGGTCTCACCATGATTTTTGGCCTCCCATCAGCCCTTCGATATCTCGCGCCAGGCACGCTCCAAATAGGTCCTTTGAGACACCACCTTCTCGACCCATTCTTTCAAGTGCTTAATCGCAGCCGGCATTCGAGAAACAGCTACACCATGTGAAATCTGTTAGTGAGATAACAAAGGAATGAGACCGGACAAATCAAAATAGGAAGATAGCACTTACGGTTCATGTTCCACTTTTCAGGGAACGACATGTCTTCAGCAGGAATCAGGTCCGATGTCTTTATTTGAACAAATCAGCTCTACAGCCTCGGTCACTATCCTCGTCGATTCTCGAAAAGGGGACTTTGCTTGCCCGACGAGCAAGTTTTGCCAGTCCCCCTCGAAAGATTCGGGAACTGTATAGCCGCAGGAGATGATCAAGGGTGAAGGGGTGCCCATCGATCTTACTCACACAAAAGCGGAAGAGAATGACTATTCTCCAAACAGAGGGGTGAATCTGACCCAGCGTTACATCATACCTTTTGCAAAAGGCAACGATGATGGGGTCCAAAGGGCCCAATGTGAAGGGGTAAGTGTAAACACTCAAGTAGCCCTCCACGTGGGTGGTGATTGCCTCTTCCGGTGAGGGAACCACCACGTCCTTACCAACACAGTTGCAATCTTCCTTCACCGTATCGATGATTTTGTTCGTGATCGAGCAAATATATCTAGTGATCGGTTTACCCCGGCTCGGTACAGAAGAAGCCTTCTCTACCTTAAAATCAGAACCGGTTGAACAGCTAACCGGTACGAATGCTTTTAGAGGGGGCTCGATCGTAGTTTCCTCAACAACGACAGGCTCAGTTTCTTCGGCGGGTTGAGAGGAAGAGGGGTTTTGTTTCTAGGGAACAGATTTGGATGTCTTTGCCATTGGAATTAAAGAATTGAAGAAGCTAGTAGATGCAGGGGTAAGACAAGAACAAAGGAGAAGGTCACTTGTGAACAAACTCAGAGAACTTGAAGAATACAATGCTCAAATAACGCAAACTTTGGAACTGAAGGAAAAGAGGGCTATTTATACCCTCTTAAAGGTGGCGGTTCGAGTCCCAAAATGAGGAAGCATTAATTAGCGTTTTCAGGCGTTGCAGAGTTTTGTCTTCAGTTGGTCTATGAGAAGACGTTTTTGATATTTGCCACGTGCGTCATCATGCTACCGTCATTTATCAATATGACGTTTTGCTTCTTTTGATGTGACACCCCGAATTTTGTGTCGCGCGCCATAAGTATGTCTCCATTTGACCTAATCTTAAAAGCGGCGGCTCATATCGTTTTTCATCATTACTCTCCAAAAAACGAGGGGACTATCTGTATGGGGTCAAATTTGATCGCTTGCATAGGGATTATTGGTTTCGAATTCGTACGACCGACATCGATTGGAGTTACTGCTCGATAAGCCGAGATCGAGACATCGAGAGATGATGGTCGAGATTAGATGTCATCGGAATGGAGCTCGAAGCTAAGGTGTCCGATACGAGATCGTTGAGGTCGATTAGGGTAAAACGCCCTAGGGTAAAATTACAAGATTTGCGTAAAAGAAGGATAAAAAATCCCGTGATACGTAAATATCTCGGCGGAAATCAGCAAAGACGTTGAAGTCATTAATTCTAGGGATATTTTACCTTGTAGATAGGTTTTTTACCTTGTATAAGACTCATCCCCTTCCCTATATAAAGGGGCAGCATAACTGTAAAAGACATGACACAATCAACGATCAATATATAAAAATACAGTCTGCTCTAGTTGTTTTCTTTATCTATTTGCTTCATATTTTGTCTATCTTAGAGAATTCTACCACAGTGAAGCTATCCTATATTGGTGGTTTATATTCTTTCTCAATTTACTTACTGAATTCAGTCTTTATTTTTATGAAACCAAATCACGTGTCCTTAAAACCACGTACAAATTTAATTATTATCCGAAGCCAAGGGTAAACAGTTTGGTGCCCACCGTGAGGCTAAGGATAACAGTGAGCGTTTGATACAACTTTTTATCACATTATTTCCTTCGAGACAATGAGTCCTTGCTACGTTTGCGTTTACATGTGTATGGGGTCAAATTCGATTGCTTGCATAGAGAATATCGGTTTCCAATTCGTACCACCAGCGTCGCTTGGAGTTACTGCTCGATAAGCTGAGATCGAGACATCGAGAGATGATGGTCGAGATCGGATGTCATCAGAACGGAGCTCGAAGTTAGGGTGTCCGATACGAGATATTTGAGGTCGATTAAGGTAAAACGCCCTAGGGTAAAATTACCAGATTTGCATAACAGAAGGACCAGAAATCCCGTGATACGTAAATATCTCTGCGGGAATCACGGCGGAAATCAGCAAAGACGTTGAAGTCATTAATTCTAGGGATATTTTACCTTGTAGATAGGTTTTTTACCTTGTATAAGACTCATTTCCCTCCCTATATAAAGGGGCAGCATAATTGTAAAAGACATGACACAATCAACGATCAATATACAAAAATACAGTCTGCTCTAGTTGTTTTCTTTATCTATTTGCTTCATATTTTGTCTATCTTAGAGAATTCTACCACAGTGAAGCTACCCTATATTGGTGGTTTGTATTCTTTCTCAATTTACTTACTGAATTCAGTCTTTATTTTCATTCATCCTTTATTTGTATCAATCCAAATCACATGTCCTTAAAACCACGTACAATTTTAATTGTTATCCGAAGCCAAGGATAAACAACATGTGCATTCCCAAACTCATACAAGGTGCCGAATTTCCCTTCCAAGGTACCCTTTCTCCCAAACTCTGTCTCTTCTAATTTTGGTAAACACGATACTTTAATTTCGTAAATCGTAATTGCTTTATTTAGTTACTAGAGTAAATGAGGATGGAAAAAAGGAGAGAATCATTTTCCACCTAGACTACAACTTAAATTAATTTTAAAGGTAGGGAAAAAAGATTTTAAATAATTATATTTATAGTATCTGAAATTATTCAATTTTATCCTTCATTTATTGATATATTTATCGTCTTGTATTTGCACTTGCCATTAATGTAGTTCTGCATTAAACTTAAATGGGTGGACTCCACTTTAATTCTTCAAGAAAAAAGATTAAAAATTGCTCCTCAATTTTTGAATGTGATTTAGAGTTACATCAGATTTTCGTAATCAAGGGCATTCTTTCCTAACCACATAGGATAAAGCTGTTCATTTCAAAGGAAATTGTGATTTGTGACCCTTTAAAGTCAAACATTATTTTCCTTTCTTTCTTATCTTTCCACTCAAATTAACATAGGGAAGTGTATTGGGTCGGCTATAATCGACCGCGTAAGGAGGATCGGGCCCAGGCACAATGCAAGACCGGACTACTTCAACCCTGGATCAGCAAGTCGGATACGGGTCTGGAGCGATCGAGACAAGGCAATCGACGCCGGCCAAGGAAGGCATATCTCGTGGTAAAAGGATCAGTTTCGACCGGATATCTCGTGAATTCCTGATATCTCGACGGGAGTCATGATCTCAACCGTCATAGACGTTAAACCATTATTTTAGGAATATTTCACCCTATAATTGAGGGGATTCTATCTTGTAATCAGGTTTTTACCATATGTAGGGCTTTTCTTTTACCTATAAGTGGGGCATTTACCTCCATTGTAACACACAAGATACAGGACAAAAAATACTAAGTACTTCAACTATCTCTTATCAGAACTGATTATCTCTTATTGTGTTTAATTTCATTATCAGCGATTCATTCAACTACAGCAGTTTGATCATTCTTTTGCTTTTTATATTTCAATTACTTGTCATTTAATTTCACGTCGTATCAAATTAATTCATATATCCTTAGCACTGCGAACAAATTGAATTGTTACTCGAATTTAAGGGTAAACAGTTTGGCGCCCACCGTGGGGCGAAGGATAATAGTGAACGTTCGGTACAAATTCTCTGCCACACACTATTTTATGCTTGCTCTTTGCAGAACATTCTGTTTTTCAGATTACAACATAATCATGTCGGACTCACTTTCCTTCAGCAACAAACTTAACCACCGAGGCTAAAACGAGGTCCGTATTAACGCCAACTCTCAGGTGGCAGTCGACGCCGATCAGACCTTAGACCCATCGAACAACGTTCGGAGGGAACACCATTCAGAAACTCAACGTAATGGAGGAGACGAAATTAGCCTCAAAGTGATATTTGATATGCTGCAAGCCCAGCAAGCGGCCATAGCTAAACTGCAAAGTCGCGGTCAAATACCAGACCGAGTAGAGGCCGTTTCTTCTCGAGGGATAGCCCCACAAAATGAGCCGGTCGCAGCGCAATCGGATGAAAACGGTTCGGGAGTAAACTCCGGAATCATGAAAATGCACGAGGAGCTGACTAAACGAGTCGAGACGGGAGAAAAAAGGATCGAGGCCAACGATAAAAAGGTGGAGACGTACAATTCAAGGGTAGACCAGATTCCGGGGGCACCCCCAGTACTGAAAGGTTTGGACTCAAAAAAGTTCGTACAAAAACCTTTCCCGTCCAGCACTGCTGCAAAGCCGATTCCAAAAAAATTCCGCATGCCGGAAATCCCCAAATACAACGGGACTTCGGATCCAAATGAACATGTGACGGCGTACACTTGCACTATAAAAGGGAACGATCTCGAAGACGACGAAATCGAGTCCGTCCTTCTGAAGAAATTCAGAGAAACACTGTCCAGGGGAGCGATGATGTGGTATCATAACTTACCACCGAATTCCATCAATTCCTTTTCCATGCTCGCCGATACCTTCGTCAAAGCCCATGCAGGCGCTATCAAGGTCGAGACGAGAAAATCAGATTTGTTCAAAGTTAGACAACGGGACAATGAAATGTTAAGAGAGTTCGTATCACGCTTTCAGATGGAGCGAATGGATCTGCCACCGGTTACAGATGATTGGGCCGTACAAGCCTTCACTCAAGGGCTCAATGCTCGAAGTTCAGCGGCATCTCATCAACTCAAACAGAGCTTGATTGAATACCCGGCCGTCACCTGGGTGGACATTCACAACCGGTACCAATCAAAGATCAGGGTAGAAGATGATCAGATCGGGGTTCCCTCGGGCTCCTCTTACCCTGTTAGAATTTATGATCGACCTTTAAGGAATAACTATCGAGAACCAAGGTCAAACCGAGATAGACACCGGCCATACCCAGGAGATCGAAGGATTGTTCCGAGGGGGCATAAATCCCCGAGACAGGAAAGCAGGAACGATTTCAACCAAAGGAGCCGAAAACCGTTGCCGAAAAACAGCTTCGAGAGAACCAGTAACCACCAAGAGGCACCTCGGTTGTCCGAGTACAATTTTAATGTTGATTCGGCAACTCTTGTATCGGCAATCGGTCGCATCAAAGACACCAAATGGCCAAGGCCGTTACAAATGGACCCTGCCAAGAGAGACCCCAACCTCATATGCAAATACCATGGCACTCATGGGCACAGAACGGAAGATTGTCGGCAGCTGAGAGAAGAAGTAGCCCGGTTGCTCGAAAACGGGCATCTTCGGGAATTTCTAAGAGATCGAGCCAAAAACCACTACGAAAATAGGAACAGACCCGCAAATCAAGAAGAGTCGCGGCACACAATTAACATGATAATCGGGGGAGCGGATGCGCCCCAAGTACCGATATTGAAACGCACCAAAATATCTATTACTCGAGAAAAACGTACTCGGGACTATGCAACAGAAGGAACTTTGTATTTCAGCGACAAGGATATCGAAGGGCTTACACAACCTCATAATGATGCACTGGTGATATCGATGCTAGTACATGATACCCGAGTGAAGCGCATACTTATCGATCCCGGGAGCTCAGCCAACATAGTTCGGTTTTGGGTCGTTGAGCAACTGGGACTGTCAAACCAGATTATCTCCGAGGTCCAGGTCCTCAACGGTTTCAACATGGCTTCAGAAACAACCAAGGGTGAAATAACACTGATGGTGAATATCGCTGGGACTATCAGGGCAACGAAATTTTGTGTGATCGAGGGCGATATGAGATATAACGCCTTGCTCGGGAGGCCTTGGATACATGATATCAAAGCCGTACCTTCAACCCTACATCAAATGTTGAAGTTTCCATCAGCCGAGGGGGTCGTCACCGTCTATGGGGAACAGTATGCTGCAAGGGAAATATTCGCAGTGGAAGAAGCAACACCGAAACCTACTGTTCCTCCGCAAAAGTCTAAATAGCAATCAGAGAAGCCGCCTTCAACAAATGAGGGCGAACAAGATCAGCCCGGCGAAGATAGTTACGGGGTACCCCGATTGTTTATTGCTCCGGATGAGTCCGACGCAACCAAGTCGACGGTCGAAGAGCTCGAACAAGTCTCAATCTGCAGTGACGCACCCGATCGAAAGGTATACCTGGGCTCGGGTTTAAGCTCCGAGCTCAGGGCCAAATTACTTACTTTCCTTTCAGCTAATGAAAATTCCTTTGCTTGGTCCTATTTAGACATGACAGGCATACCACCGGAAATTGCAACGCACAAGCTGAGTGTTGATCCGAAATTCCGGCCGATCAAACAAAAAAGGAGACCTCAGTTTGAAGCTAAGCATGCCTTCATCAAGGACGAGGTAACCAAACTCTTAAACATAGGGTCCATTCGGGAGGTTAAGTACCCAGAATGGTTAGCTAATGTAGTTGTAGTCCCTAAGAAGGGAAACAAACTTAGAATGTGTATAGATTATAAAGACCTAAATAAAGCATGCCCCAAGGACTCCTTCCCCTTGCCCAACATCGATCGCATGATCGATGCTACTGCTGGCCACGAGACTCTTGGTTTTCTCGACGCCTATTCTGGGTATAACCAGATACAAATGGATAAGGATGACCAAGAAAAAACATCCTTCATCACTAAGTATGGCACTTATTGCTATAATGTGATGCCTTTCGGGCTTAAAAATGCAGGGGCGACATATCAATGCTTGGTAAATAAAATGTTTGAAAAACAACTAGGTAAAACGATGGAAGTTTATATCGATGACATGTTGGTTAAGTCCCTGCGAGCAGAGGACCAATTAAGTCATTTGCAGGAAACGTTTGACGTTCTGAAGAAATACAACATGAAATTGAATCCGGAGAAATGCGCGTTCGGATTGGGCTCTGGGAAGTTCCTCGGGTTTATGGTCTCGAACCGGGGAATAGAAATCAACCCAAACAAAATTAAGGCCATCGAGGACATAACGGTCGTCGACAGTGTCAAGGCCGTACAGAAATTGACAGGCCGAATTGCAACATTGGGCCGATTTATATCGAGATCATCGGACAGAAGTCATCGATTCTTCAATTTGCTAAAAAAGAAGAACGAATTCTCATGGGGACCGGAATGCCAACACGCATTGGAGGAACTAAAAAGGTATCTTTCTAGCCCGCCTTTACTACATACACCGAAAATAGGCGAGCAATTATACCTTTACCTTGCTGTATCGGAGATAGCAGTGAGCGGGGTCCTGGTCCTAGAAGAACAAGGTACGCAATTTCCCATTTATTACGTCAGTAGGACATTAGGAGAAGCCGAAACCAGGTACCCACACTTAGAAAAACTAGCACTTGCTTTACTGAGCGCCTCTAGGAAATTGAAACCATACTTTCAATGTCACTCAATATGCGTGGTGACAACTTACCCCCTTAGAAATGTTATGCATAAACCTGAGTTGTCGGGTCGATTGGCCAAGTGGGCCATCGAGATTAGTGGGTACGATATCGAATATCGACCTCGAACCTCGATAAAATTTCAGGTACTGGCCGATTTTGTCGCTGACTTCACACCGTCGCTCATCCCCGAAGTCGAGAAAGAACTCATGGCTAAATCGGGGACTCCTTCGGGAGTGTGGACTCTGTTCACAGACGGTGCCTCAAATTCAAAGGGGTCGGGGCTAGGCATCGTACTCAAGCCCCCGACCAGGAACACAATTAGACAATCTATTAAGACTATAAAACTAACTAACAATGAGGCCGAATATGAGGCTATGATCGCAGGTCTAGAGTTGGCCAAAAACCTTGGAGCAGAAGTAATCGAGGCCAAGTGCGACTCCCTCCTTGTTGTCAACCAAGTGAATAGAACGTTCGAAGTCAGGGAAGGACGTATGCAAAGGTATGTGGATAAACTTCAGGTCATATTACACAAGTTTAAGGAATGGACCCTACAACACATACCTCGAGAACAAAACAGCGAAGCCGATGCCCTCGCCAACTTAGGCTCATCGGTCGAAGACGAAGAAATTGACTCTGAAAAAAGTCATGTAGTTGTTAAGGTCGGTGGTGGAGGAAGGTCATGCCGAGGTCAATTCAACAAGCTTGACTTGGGATTGGAGAAATAAGTACATAGAGTATCTCAGCTTTGGTAAATTTCCATCCGATCCCAAAGAATCGAGAGCTTGCGCAAGAAGGCGGCCCGATTTTGTCTGGCCGGTGATGGAACTCTGTACAGAAGGACCTTCGGAGGACCTCTAGCTATATGTCTCGGACCGGGAGACACTGAGTACATCTTGAAAGAAATACACGGAGGAGCTTGCGGCAACCATTTCGGCTCCAACTCATTAGTTCGAAAGGTGATTTGGGCTGGCTATTACTGGAACGACATGGAAAAGGATGCAAAGGAATTTGTACGCAAATGCAGTGGATGTCAAAGGCATGCACTGGTAATCCACCAACCTGCAGCGACATTACATTCAATCATATCGCCATGGCCATTTATGAAGTGGGGGATGGACATTGTAGGTCCCCTCCCTCGAGCACCAGGTAAAGCTTAATTTATCGTTTTTATGACTGACTATTTTTCTAAGTGGGTAGAAGCACAGGCTTGCGAGAAGGTCAGGGAAAAAGAGGTGATCGACTTCATATGGACCATATCATCTGCCGATTCGGGATGCCTTCAGAAGTCGTATGCAATAATGGCAAACAATTCATTGGCAGTAAGATAACCAAGTTCTTCGAAGATAACAAAGTCAAGAGGATACTGTCAACTCCATATCACCCCAGCGGCAACGGTCAAGCGGAATCGACCAACAAAACCATAATCCAAAACCTGAAGAAAAGGTTAGCCGATGCTAAAGGAAAATGGAGGGAAATACTGCCCAAAGTCCTATGTACGTATCGAACGACCGAAAAAACTAGCACCGGAGCCACCCCGTTTTCCTTAGTATATGGCACCTAAGCATTGATACCGGTTGAGGTAGGCGAACCAAGCATCAGGTTTCGACACGCAACCGAAGAGTCCAACCGAGAGGCTATGAATATTAGTCTGGAACTCTTAGATGAAAAAAGAGAAGCCGCTCTAGTTCGAATAGCAGCTCAGAAACAAAAAATCGAGAGGTACTATATTCGGAGAACTCGTCTCCGATACTTTAGTACGGGGGACTTGGTACTTAGAAGAGTCACGCCCAATGCCCGGGACCCCAACGAAGGAAAGTTGAGACCGAACTGGGAAGGTCCCTATGCTGTGTTGAAGGTCACCGGGAAGGGACTTACAAGCTCGGGACTATGGACGGTAAGCAGCTATCGTATAATTGGAATGTGAGCCACTTGAAGCGGTACTATTGTTAAGGTAATGTACTTTGTCTTTTTATTTTCTTTTTATTTCGTTTATTATTACTGACACATGCAGGATGGATCGATATCAAGCGAGTAAGCGCAAGGCATTAGGACTGAAAGCACGCATTGCACTCTTTTTTCCTTCGACCGGTTTTGTCGCAAATCGGATTTTACAGCAAGGTTTTTAATGAGGCAACCATATGTCGTGCTAACATAGATCAATCATTCATCGGAACTCACAAGTCACATATTCAACTCTAGTGATGTTTCATCTACTTACTTCGATTTCGAGGGGGCTACGTAAAGGTCGCTAGGAATTAATGTAAGGGTCAAATGGTCAGGAGAGCCGTACCCGAATAGATCGATCTGTTCCCCCTCCGTCAAACGAAGATGTACAAGCACATGAATATTAACAAAGTCATTTGGCACCTGCATTATATTCTTAAGCCCAAGGGCTTTTTCAATTATCTTCGCATTATCAATAATTGACATTGGCAAAGGATGCATATTGGATCCAAAGGGGGATAAGACCTAACAAGGCAAGCCCCGGAATCGATTGATCAGGCCAAGGCCTTGTTGAGTTAACAAAACACAAAGGGAAGTGAGACCGAGCTAGGCAACCCCCGGTTTATGAAAGGCCAAGGCCGAATTAAACTAAAAATTTAGAACTGACCGAAGTTCGCCAAGGCAAGACTTCGACTATCCGAAATAAGGCTAAGGTCGAATCAGATTGAAAGGGATCAAAATTTTGCTAAGGCATGACCCCGATCCATTCATAGACCAAAAGGCGTAGCTTAATGGTCGAAAGCGGAACGAATAAAGCTCGTTCTGAATTTACAATAAGGCTAAGGCCGAATTAATGATTAACCAATTCAGTTTGTTAACCGGATAGGGTTATCTCAAGGAATGGATTTTAGTCAGTCGGTCACAACTTATAATCCTAGCTAAGGTAGGAAATGACGAAACATGAAAGTCATGAAACAAAGTCAAAATGAAATAAAAGATGTTTATATATATGATGAAATTGTTATACATATCCGGGCTACAAAATATCGAAACAACGTCAGTCCGAGCCATTTTCATCCTCTTCGGGAAAGGTTTGCTTCCTCATATCGGCCTCAATCTTTGTTGCCTCAGCAATCTCGGGAGATAGATCGAAACTCGGGCTTGAATCTCCTCGAGAATGGAGAGGCGAGTCTGGAATTTAGTGTATTCAACCAGCATCTTCGATTGCTCTTGGGCGACCTCGACATCGGCTCTGTATTGAGCTATCAAGTCTTCAACGTCAGCCTTGGTGGTAGCAATCTCCGACTTCGCTTCCTGCAGCTGGTTGACCAGAACCACCCGATCTTGGGTAAGTGACTCAACTTGGAGCTGTTGGGATTCGTTGTTCTTGATCAAAACTCCAATCCTCTCCTGTGCCTCCGAGGCCTGCTCTTTTAAGCGAGTTTGGAGAGCCTCTTTTTCCGAAGTTAGAGTCTCGACCGTGGCTTTCCACTTGCTTGTTTCAGCTCTAGCCTCATGCAATTCAAATCGGAGTCGGTCCAATCGATCTTCCATATACTACAGTTGGTCAACCTCTTTGCTGCACTCTCTCCTTATAAAATCCAGCTCGGCCCGGAGGCTCGATACCTCACTTTCGAGCCGCTGACGTTGAGCCCGTTCTTGTGACATTCCTTCTTTGATTCGAAGGAACATTTCATGGTGAAGCACCGAAGACTGTAAGGTGTATGAATTAAAACAATCAGTACAAACTTAGAATCAAGACATCAGACATAAGACAAAACAAACAAGGGAGCATACCCTATTCGATGCCTGCTGGGCTTCATTGAACAAGCATGTCCAATCCACTGCATTCATTGCGGCTTGGTCTTCATTAGTCACCAAGCAGTGGAGATAGCTGGCCATGCCTACCGGTGCACCTAATACTCGGACATCCTCGGGGACGGTGAAGGTTATCACCCTCTTCCGATCGGGGTTTGAGCTCGGAGCAGGAAATTTGTCGGTCAATTTGGAACCGACTGACACCCCGCTCGTCTCGGCCGGGGAACTCCTTCTTGGGACTTCAAGACCGAAGGTATCAGCCGACGGCACCCCGTCGAAGAACTCTTCAAAGGCCCTAGCTGCAACCGGCCCCTTGCTCGGTGTGTGCATTCTTGCAGCTTGGGCTTCATTCAGAGTCGCCTATGAAAAAGAAGGTGAATGCACTATCTCCGGAATATCTGAGACCCCTTATGCTGCCGCTCCTGTGTCGGCCCGGTTCCCGGTCCCTGCTCCCGCTTCGAGATCCTCTTCTTGGGGAACACAAGTCTCTTCCACACTCGGCTCGGGGACTGCCCGAGGGGTTTGTTTGTTTAAAGTTTCGGGGCTCTTTTCCCCTTCGGAATCGTCACTCAATTGAATGGAAGGGTCGGTGACTGTGACCTTGCGGGCCCTCATCTTTTTCCTGCTTTTCTTCTTTTCGGGCTCAGCATGACCGGGAGCCTCTTTTCTCTTCTTTCCTCCTTCTTTCCCTGATATGGAAAGGGGGCGAGGAACTGCCCCACCGGTAGATGCCGACCTCAACTCGGCATCCTTCGAGAGACCTGCAAAATGAGTTTTCGAAAAGCTAAGTGATGACACCGATTATCTCAAATAATATAAACAAACATTGCTGAAGCTCACCACGATTCTTGGCCTCCCAAAGGCCTTTCGATATCTCCTGCCAGGCCCGTTCCGAGTAGGACCTTTGGGCCACGACCTTCCGGACCCACTCCTCTAAGTGTTGAATTGCGGCCGGCGCCTAGGAAACAGCTGCATCTCATAGGATTTACCGGTTAAGCATTAGAAGGAAAACAATAGGCGATTTTAAGTAAAGAGACGCTTACGTTTCATGTTCCACTTTTCAGGGAACGGCATGCCGTCAGCAGGGATCAGATCAGAGGTCTTGATTCTGACAAATCGGCTCATCCAGTCCCGGTCCCTATCTTCATCGATGCTCGAGAACGGAGCCTTGCTGGCCCGGCTAGCGAGTTTTATTAGTCCCCCTCGGAACATTCGGGGACTGTATAATCGGAGTAGATGGTCGACGGTAAAAGGGTGCTCCCCTTCGACCTTACTCACAAAAAAGCGAAAGAGATAAACTATACGCCATACGGAGGGGTGGACCTGGCCCAAAGTAACGTTATATCTCCTATAAAATTCAACGTTTATAGGGTCCAAGGGTCCTAACATGAATGGGTAAGTATAAACGCTGAGATAGCCCTCCACATGAGTGGTAATATCTTCGTTCGAGGAAGGGACTATCACGTCTTTATCGGTCCATCGGCATTCAGCCTTTACCCTGTCGAGGTATTTTTGAGTGATCGAGCTGATATACAGAGAGACCGGCTCGCCTCGGCCAGGTACCGAGGAAGGCTTTTCGACTTTGAAGTCGGAGCCTATAAAGCACCCAACCGGTATGAAGGACTTCAAGGGAGGTTCCATAGAGGGTTCCTCAACGTGGACGGGCTCAGCCTCTTCAACGGACTGAGCAAGTGAAGGTTGTTGTTTCTGAGGAACTGATTTAGAGGTTTTGGCCATGGCGATTAAAGTAGCAGAAGCAAGAAGCGAAGGAAAAGAGAGTTTTTGTGATGAAGAAAGCTAGAAGAAGCAGATTGTTAAACAATGTAAAAGTAAAGAAGGGAATTCTTAGAAGGGAGGAAGTATTTATACTTTCACAAAAAGCGACGGTTCAGAGCACGATGCAAAGAAACATTAAATGCTGCACGCAAAAGTTGCAGAGTTCTGCAGGTAGACGGGACAGGCAATGATTTCCTGTGCCAATGGTCACATGCGTCACGGCGCTGTCGTCACACGCCAACAAAGGATCCTTTAGGGTTGAGTGACTTGAAGCCTCTAACTTCGTGTCACGCTTAGTGAAGGTGTTGATTATTTAACCGAAGATCTCAAAGAACGACGATTCATATCGTTTTTTGTCCTTACTCTCCAATAAACGAGGGGACTATCTGTATTGGGTCGGATATAATCGACCGCGTAAGGAGGATCGGGCCCAGGCACAATGCAAGACCGGACTACTTCAATCTGGGATCAGCAAGTCGGATACGGGGCTGGAGCGATCGAGATAAGGCAATCGACGCCGGTCAAGGAAGGCATATCTCGTGGTAAAAGGATCAGTTTCGACCGGATATCTCGTGGATTCCTGATATCTCGGCAGGAGTCATGATCTCAACCGTCATAGACGTTAAACCATTATTTTAGGAATAGTCCACCCCATAATTGGGGGGATTCTATCTTGTAACAAGGTTTTTACCATATGTAGGGCTTTTCTTTTACCTATAAAAGGGGCATTTATCTCCATTGTAAAAGGACAAGATACAGAACAAAAATACCAAGTACTTCAGCTATCTCTTATCAGAACTAATTATCTTTTATTGTGTTTCATTTCATTATCAACAATTCATTCAACTACAACGGTTTGATCATTCTTTTGCTTATTATATTTCAATTACTTGTCATTATATTTCACGTTGTATTGAATTAATTCATATATCCTTAGCACTGCGAACAAATTTAATTGTTACTCAGATTTAAGGGTAAACAACGATTTTTGAATAAAGAGTCCTAACTCCAAATGTGTTTGCTTAACTTGTCTCAAGAAGTTTTCGGAAAACAAAAGTAAGTAAACCAGTATATATATATATATATATATATATATATATATATATATATATATATATATATATATATATATATATATTGGAAAAGTGGTTTGGTTGGTGTATTAAAGAAAAGTTCTTATTCCACTCACAATATTCACAAAATCTTAAAAGTGATTACAAATATCCTATAACATTTCCTCTTTGCTCAAGCTTTTATCCTATCACTACTTTAATATCCCAAATTCCTCTTTATTTTTGTTTATAAATAGTATTCATTGTTTAAGAGAATAAATTACTGCAACACATAAGTTAAACCAAAAAACATGTCTACCTGTTATGATCAGTGGTAACTCGAATTCTTCGTTGATTTCCAAAAAGTTACTTTTTTCGTAATCCATCTAATTAATTACACAACACCAAAAAACAAAAACAAAATAAAAAATCAATAAATAAAAGGTGTGAAGTAGGGGGCAAATCGTCTATTTTGAACCTTTCGGGGCTGCTTTGACATTTCATAGAAAGTTGAGGCGATAAAAGCAGCCACTGCTGTAAAACGTAACCAGGAATTTGTCCACATAAACCTCCCAAAAACCCTGTCTTGCTGACAAGAACAAAGGAGTCAAAGGTATGTACTTTGAAATCTGAAATTTTTGCTGTATTATGGCGATTAAATTTTGTAATTATTTTTTTTCCATGTTTTTGTTGTTTTTTTAAAATGAAATATTCGTAGGCCACACGTGTAAACCCCCGCCGATTTTGATATTAGGGTTTTGTATATTTTACCCAACTCTGCTGAGATGAAAGAACTTAAATTTAGATGTTTATTTGAACTTCACGACTTATAAAATTCCAATATTAAAATATTTTCTTATTGGTTCTTTTTTTGTTTCTTATGTTCTTCTGATCTGAGGTACTTTGTGACAATTGAAGTTTTCAGAATTTATGAATTCAGATCATTTTCTGCAATTAAAGGTGCTTGTTTCGTATTAAAACAACTTTGTTTATGTTAATCAGTTGTCATGCATGCACTTATGGGCTTTTTACCTGTTTGCTTTGGTTAATGATAATTACTTAATTGATTAGAGAAGTGACACATCTGGAATTTGCATTGCATTCTTAGCTAGTTTTTCATATCTTACATAGAATAATTTAGCTTGTGTTCCCTTTTTTCATTTTTTTCCAAAACAATGATTGTGGTATTTAGGCCAGATTATGCTACCTTGACCATTCCACCAGTTACCTGCCACCGCCCACCAGCATAGGTATTGGATTACTCTGTCTCCCAAGGCTTAGACGAATGTGCACACAAAAATCACCTAGTGTTTTTTGTGTGTTATTTATTAGTTATTTGATATGATAAATCCCACCCCCAAACCGCACCCTACTTGGGAACCCAGCAGCAGCTTTAACGACTTTGATCCCTTAGTGTCTTGAACCCCGACCTCATGGTCCGATCTAGAGGGTGCTAAACACAAGGCTATCCCTTGTTACCTCGCACCCTCAGACGTAAGTTGATATACTTGTTTATTTGCCAAAAATATTGGTCTTATCAGAATTAAGTTCTTTTGGCTATGGGGAGGGGAGCTACTTCTATGATAATAGTCTTTGGCACTCTTCACGTGTAAAAGGATTAAAAGATACTTACAGACATAGATAAGTGTCTTTGTCTTTCGTTCTAAAGATATTAGCTGGGGAAGGGTGTCAAATAAGGAGGGGGTATAATAAGAAATTCTGTCATATGAGAGCCTTTTATATTGACATTGCTTGGAACTACTAGAGCGTGTGTTGATACTAAGAAATTTTCTCTAGTTATGATTGCTAGAATGCAAAAGAGAAATCATAACTAGGGCTGGGTGTATTATGTGGAGATAACATAGTATGTAATTTTCCTCTTGATCTAATAAAAAATAGTACTATGTGTTTTTCCTTTTCCTTTTCCTTTTTATTAGTAAAGGATGAGCAAAATACAGTAAGATATTGCAGAGGTATTCTAGACTCTAAAGCTCACCCTTTGTGGTAATTAAAAAGCGAAATATTTTTTCAGAAGATGGTAAAATTCTTGTAACGGCTTTGTATTCTCCTCTTGTACATGTCTTCTTATGGGTGGTGCCATGGTGGTTAGATATTTGAAATCGGTCATCAGCACTTTTTATTCTCAATTGATCACGAGTCGCTAGAAGTTTGATCAGTTTAAAATGTGATAGTGGAAAATTCAATTTGAAATGATAATTGGTAGGGTAACATTTTTGGTATGTGCAGATTCTTTGATTGACAAAGTTATAATATTAAAGGTTATCAGTACTTTAGACAGTTACCTTTGTAACTGCATTGCCGGAAAAGAAAGGGACTAATCAAGAAGTCCCTGAAGACATGTAACACCATACCACAAGTCATATGGTGGACTCTTTGACTTGAAAGAAACAGTAGAAATTTTGTTTGCAAAAGGACAAATGTACTTGGCCTTAAACACATGTATTGCTTTACTATCTTCTTGGTGCATCTTGTCCCTTATAAACAATGTAAATTCAATGTTATACACTACAGGGGAGTTGCACAATGTGTAATTTCTTTTTGTAGCATTGGCTTAGTGGGAGTTTACCATCTTTCAAATTTCTCATTACTTATAACAAAAAACGATAATTACCTTTGTTGGAGCTTTTGTCTTTTGGAAGGCTTGTTCTATTAATATGCTTTGGTCTTTTACCTATTTTGTTCTTGGCTGATTTATGAGTCTATATTAATGCTAGTCGGATAGCCATCATCAATCTTTTGTTTCCTAACTCTTGCAGTTTTTTTGAGAATGGGT
Organism: Nicotiana obtusifolia; assembly: GCA_002018475.1. NCBI lineage: Eukaryota > Viridiplantae > Streptophyta > Magnoliopsida > Solanales > Solanaceae > Nicotiana > Nicotiana obtusifolia. Next base: position 237,658 of record MCJB01045471.1, on the reverse strand, counting down.
GGACTACCAATAGAGAGCACTTCAATGGCCATATCTTTGTCGCAACTTCCAAAAGATGAAAAGTCGGCTCCCTCGACAGTCCCTGCAGATAAAAAGCCAAAGAAGAAGATTTGCTGTGCTTGCCCAGAGACGAAGAAACTGAGGGATGAATGCATTGTGGAACATGGTGAATCCGCTTGTGAGAAATGGATTGAGGCTCATCGTAAATGCCTACGAGCTGAAGGCTTCAATGTTTGAAATTGGTTATAGAACTAATTCTCCAAAAAAGAAGAAAGCTTGATATAGTTATATAGAATGTCCGATTTGTGTCGGCATTACATAAATTAATTAGCTAAATTCCTACAGATTATTTATACAAAACATTTTTTCACATATTCAGAATAAAGCAGGGGATATATTTTTAGAAACAATTGCTTTCTGGGACAGGAAATAGTGCAAATGATTTGGTTTCCGTTACTTTTGTTGAGAGAACGTGAAAAGTGGACCTCGCACTAGACTTTGGAGATAATGTAGATTTGTTCTTTCCTTATCTGTTGCATATTTTTAATGTCTTGTTTTTTTAATTTTTATATATTACTCGTATTCTTATAAATCTTTCACATATTTCTACACTAGTTCTTACAAATGCTTCTTCCATTTCTTTTTTCATCTGCTTTTAAGCATGGCATAGGGAATGCTGATGAAGGCTGGGAGATTTAACTCACTATATTTGAGTTATTGCTAACACCCAAATCTTTGTTGACATTTTGTGCCTTTTTCTGTACTAATTCTTCAAATATATGATTTATATCATTGTTATTTGCCCCCAAAAATCTTTTCTTCCACTGAAACGTTGGAACAAACAAATTTAGTAAAGAAAGCATCTTACTCTTCTGTTTTTGTGTTTTTTTTTCGTCATGCTTTTTTCTTGTGGATAAAGCATGAAGAAAATTTTTGATTGGGAGGTTAGGAACCATCTACAACAAATTTATCTTCCTTCGAATAGGGCATTATGCAATTCAACGTCAACTCCACAAGAGTTCCAATATAATCTGAAAGGGTTTCTACCAATGTTTGATTGTTTACTGCAAATTCCATGTGAATAGGGGTGTGATCAGAGAAATAATTCTCCCTAAATTGTGCAGTGAAGTTGCCATACCCCAATATGCATAGAGCCATCAGTTCTGCTCCAAATATGTCTATTTGTCCAAGTAAAAACTCTTCCAGTTGATTTCATATCACTAAGGTTAAGCAGATCCAGAACTTGTTGAAAGTCTCTCGTCTCATGATCAGTTACTGGTAGTCCACCAATTCTATTGAGTTAAAATCTCCAACTATATACCAAGGGTCTGTAATATAATTACCAATTATTTTAATGTCATCTCATAATTCCTTTCTTTCCTCTATAGTATTTTTTGCCATATACTATTGTCATGTGATATTTAAAAGATGATCTTCTAACACAGTGTATTAATTGAGAATGCTTCGGATTCGAACTTGATTATCTTGCCAAAGGATCTATATTCTTCCATTTGCTGCTTCACTATAATTATGTGCATATGTCCACCCCTTTGACCACATCATTGTCACCACCATTACCCTCCGCCAAAGGTGAGAAAGCATTCTAACAGGTGCTTTCAAAGGAACTATATATAGTTTGGTGTCACCAACGTAGTAGCATACGACCTCTGACTCTGTCCTGGTGAGGAGGGAGAGCCAGTAGTAGTCACTTCCCCATTTAGGACAGTTGTAGGACCAGTTAATTTCTCTGTATCATTAGCCACCTCCTTGAGTATCTTCCCTGGCCTGTAGTATTAGTCACCTTCTTCCTTGCATTTCCTTGCTCTTGGACACTTGGCTCCAGGATTCTCTGAGGTCTCCATTGCATATTTCTTCCTGGTTTTTGCCACCTCTATTTTGATCTATTTTTGCTCTTGCTTTTGTCCTTGCTCCTGCCTCATGTTGTGTTGCAATTTTGGTCTATTCTCTTTCTCTTTGCAGACATGCCAAACCAAATATTAGAGTTAGTTCATCATGAAACACACAGCTAATTAGGGTTCTGGCAATCCAACTTACGGCCACATTTATAGCTACCTAACTTCCGGCCACATTTATCTAGGGAAATACATCGCCTTGCAACCCAATTTGAAGCTTTTTCTGTGACAAAGTTGAAAAGGCCGCAAATCACCTCACAATGCTTCGCTTTGGGAAATTCGTATCAGAGAAAGACACGAAATTTAGGACCTGATTACATCAAAAGCCAGTGAAACCCATACTTAGCTATACGGTGGCTGCAAAAACTACCAACACCTTGAAAAATGGACCTTTTACTTTTGCTATATGTTGAGGATTTATGGACCTTTTACAGGCGTCAACTAATTGAATTGGTTGATGTGTTTGTACATTATAATATTCATATGTGCTAAATGCATATCTATGTAATATTGCTGTTGAAAGTTCATATTAAATCTTTCTATACTTTATAATAAGTCATGCATAAAATTATAAATGAATTTGTTGACTAGTGGGAGTGAATTTTGCATCTGTTACTCCATTTGTTTAGGTTATAATGATATAACTCAATTTCATTCTTAAAGCATGACATTGTAATTAGATCTTTAAAGGTTGAGATCTAAGAAGGACTTGGTGTTTATACAATGTTTGAATTATTATGGTGTATGGACTGTATTAGAGATCTACACAGGTATGTAGATTCATCGTGGAAGATAATAAGTTATGTGGTTGTTGTTGTTTAGATGGTTAAGTCATCATATAACCCTTTTATGGAATTTATTTAAGTCCATGAACGTAAATTCAAAATGATGTTACTGAACACAACCACATAATCACATAGATCAAAAATTTAAAATAACATAACAGAAATACTGGACTCTCTCAAACTTTGGATAATAACCAGCACATAAAAAGCTTCTTTGGTGATTTGAGTGGTGAACTTTTGTGGGTTTTCGTTGAACTTCACTCAATTCTTGGCAAAACTTCTGATTATTTTGAGTTTGTGAAGATTTCAAGAAGTAGAAACGTTTCTTTGTATTTCTTGATGGTTTTTACAGCGAACGGGTACTTAAATAATGAGTCGTAAGACTAAATAAGGAAAGGCAACGAATTATTCAATCATTTACAATCAATTAGCGTTGACTTTGTTCGCATACAGTTGATGCATATTGTTTGCATACCGTTGATATGTATCCCCATTTCATAAATGGCCACGATACGATAATTGAATAAAGCAACTCTGTCGGTTGATGCATATTGTTTGCATACCGCTGACATTTATCGTACATTATTATAAATTTTTTCGCTTCATCCTTCATTTTTGTCCAATAATATTCGGTTCTTATTAGCGTTTTATCAACGAACTTCCTGATGTGTGATTTCCACAATGTTCTTCATGTACTTCTCGCACCACATATTTGTTTGTGACGGACCAAGGCACCGTGCTAAGGGACCCACAAACATTTTGTGATACAAATTGCCTTATAATATGCAATATTGTGTAGTTTTCATTTGCAACAAATGTGATTTCTTCTTATCCTCGGATAAAATTTCATACTGCCAATGGTTTACAAATTCTTTTCTCCAATCCTAAGTGAAATTATTGAAATTTACCTCATTCTTGGCTTGATCAAGGGCTGAATGAAACAAGTGCACCACAATATTTTCTGCATTTGACACATCAGCCACGAACCTCAGATTTGCTAACGCATCAACTTCTGCATTTTTTTCCCTAGGTATTTGGACAACTTTCTATGCTTGGAATTGTTTCAGTAGTTCTCGCACCTTTTCCAAGTATTGTTGCATTCGCGTGTCTCTAGCCACGTAATTTCCTTGTATTTGATTTACCACCAGCTGTATTGGTGGAAAATAGATATGACACGTGGATTAATGGTATGTTGGCAGGTGGCATTTGAATAAGATCAATAAAGAAGAATGATGATGTGGGGTTAAAACACCCACGAGATTGATTACAAAAGATACCATATTTGACATCTGGGAAAGAAGAGATAGGCACAGATGCATTAAGACTACAAAAGAGCAAACATCATTAACGGTTACGAATATGGAAAGAATCGGCATAATCCCTAATTAAGCATGATTATCTATTATTGCCATAACCATTATGAATATTTTGAGTAACGGGCAATTAATGTAGTTAATGTTAGTAACTGGTAGGATAAGTGAGAAAAAACATTTACATATTGTATCCTTATAAACTCTCATTATCATACTTTATACGAGCATCAAAGAATTCTTGAATAAATGCAATTTATCTTTTACTTTTATTTTCTCGGCTTGATTAAAGATTCTTACTCTCAATCTTCGGAAGAAAGGTACAACAATCAATAAGATTTTTTTCCTTTGTTTATTGAATACTTAATTTCTATTACCTTTTATTCTTTAATATTTGGAAACATGAAGTAAATTTGGTTATTAGAAATTCGATTTATTTTAACATTTACTTTGACCATAAAAATTATTTTTTGGGTTAAACAAAATGATTTCGTTACCGGGAATCTAGTAATCTGTTCATTTTTCATATTTTATCTTTAACAATAAAATATGTCTACTACTAACAAAATTGTTCAGGTAGATCATGAAGATCAAGGAAGGCAACAAGGTGGAACTCCAACACATCATACACCCACAACTACTCCACAGCGTTCTCGAGAAAATTCACTTGAAAGATATGCTAATTGTAACACTGGACAACAAATTGATGAGCAAACAAATGAGCAAGACAACTGGAAGCAGTTTATTGCTCGACATAATTGGTGAAGCTTCGCGTGCTTTTGCAAGTGGATTGCCGGTGTTGTGCAAGCTCCACCACCAGTAAATAAAATCGTGAAAAACCTTCGTTCAGGGCTTGAAAGCACTGGAAGTGGGAAATGCCAAACGATTCTAGAGCTGGAGGGTCAGGTACACCAAATAATTCTGATTTAGAAATATGGTACTAACCTTGCATAAACAGCTCAAGGAGCAAAATGAGCGGATAGAACAGATATCAGGAGTACCGCCAATGATCAAAGAGTGGATATTGACAAATATTCGCAACAGCCGTGGAAGCCAAGTGTAGTACCGTTGCAAATTTCCAAAAAGTTCAAAATGCCCAATATTCCTAAGTATGATGGGACTACTGACTGGAGAGACCACGTTATGGCATTTACTACAGGAGTCAAGGGTAACAATTTAAATAAGCAGGAATTGAATCAGTTTTGGTGAAAAAGTTCGGCAAAACCCTTACAAAAGGAGCTTTAACTTGGTATTCAATCTTACCTGAAAATTCTATTGACTCCTTTGATGAGCTTGCAGATTCATTTATAAAAGTACATTTGGGAGCTTAAAAAGTAGAAAAGAGAATGAAAGATATCTTCAAAGTTAACCAGGAAAGTACACAATTGCTCAAGGAATTTGTAGATCGAATCCAGCGAGAGAGGATGATGTTACCGCGTGCACCTGATAATTAGGCAGCTATGGCATTTGTAAATAATTTGAATGAGAAAAGTCCAGAAGTCACGAGGAGATTAAAAGAAGGCCTTCGGGAATTTCTTGCAACTACTTGGAATGACGTATATAACAGGTAAAGTACAAAGTTATGAATAGAAGAAGATACGATGTCTCAACGAAGGATAAATGAAAGGGTCAAGTCTAGACGTTCAAAAATAGAAAGGAGGTTTGCAAAAATTAGGTACGAGTCTTACATAGGACCTGTGGGAGGAGATCCCAAATCAAAACAAGAACAAACATGGTTTGATTCAAGATCGAGACAAAAAGGACGAGCTCTTCTTCCCGATTCAATAAGGAATGATATACATCAAGAAACAACGATCCAACAAGAATAGGAGATTATAATTTCAACATCACCACGTCCGAGTTGGTAGCTGTGCTGAGAGGTATGGGTAGTAAAAAAAAAAGTAAAAAAAAAAAAGAAAGAGAGAGAAGGTAAAAGAAAGTTAGAAGCAAAAGAATAAAGTAGTAGTATTGGCTCAAAGTCGCTAGTTTAAACTGAAAAGAACAAAAAAAAGGACCTAATAATTGGGTCAAAAGAAAGATTGTGCTTGAATATAAAAAAATGGAGGAAAAAAAAGCTTTCTAGGAGTGAGATCCGATCTCTAACCCTTTGGCTTTCATAGACCTTCAACACCCCATCATAAACTAAATCACCCACCAGGCTTTTTGTTACCTGGGTTGCTTGCTGTTTTTTATATCCCTTTTCTTAAACTCTCTATATAACAATGGATTTTGCGAGTCGAGACTAATGGATGCTTGAGCACCCAATTTTTATATGTAAATCCGCCCCTGTAGCTAGGTCCAGTGACCTCTTATGCATAAGGACATTTCAACATTCTCATATATATATATATATATATATATATATATATATAAAGTTAGTAAAGTTTTTGACTATGATTCGTACGTCGCTGGTACACAGGACCCTTGTTTGTGCTACCAAGCTGGCACATGGCAGGTATTCTCCTTATACGGACAGCTTCGCTCAGCAAAAGAGCCTGACTTTTTATTATATTATTAAAGCGCTAGCGCCCAACCTATACAAGGGCTTTGAAGGGACATGGGAAGAAAAGAAAACAAAGAGGGTCATTTTCTTTTAGGAATATGGCTCCTTCATTCACTTGCATCCATTATCTTACTACAATAATTCTTGTTAAGAAAAATACCCATGTTGTGGCAATTCCACCCAGAAGGTAATGGGTTACTTTTACAGTACGTCCTTGTATAATGCTTGATAAATAGAGATTTTGACTACTTATTAGCGTCTTTTAGATTTTATTTTAGTCTAAAAGCATTTAATAGTGTTCCCGAAAACTAATGAAGAGTGCTAAATTGCAGGAATATTGGAAGATGGACTCCCGAGATGAAATCCAACTCAAAAAAGGAGTAATCTAAACTCAAGGCCATAAAAGGCACAGAAGCTCACAAGTGCGGATCGCAAAATATCATCTGCGGCTGCAGATGATGAAGGAAAGGCCAGTAGACCTTTGTGTAAAGTGCAGTCCGCACATGAATTGTGCGGCCGCAAACGATGGCTAGGAATAAAGTTCAAAATGTGTGTTTCAAGTACCTCAGGAGTGCGGACCGCACAGGAATTTTGCGGCCGCAGGTGTATAAGTGCGGACTGCAGAAAACCCATTTGCGGCCGCAGATGTAAAAGTGCGGACCGTAGAAAGGATGCCTTGTGGCCGCAGATCAAAATTATGCAGCCGCAGACCTCCAGTTCCTAACAAGTTGAAAAAAATCTGTGGACCGCACATGGAATTATGCTGCTGCAGAATCTTCCGAAGGGCATTTTTGTCCGAAATTGCCAGCCCTGTATAAATAGACGACTTTCACAATTTTAGGTCAACTTTTGACATCAGCTGCTATAGTAGCCGTTTCTCTTTAATTCTTTTAGTAGTTTTCCATATTTTGGGATATTTTAACATAGATTTTATTATTTTAATTTTGCAATATGAGTTTAATTAGTATTTTTTCTTCTTTTTTCTCCAATTTCAAGGATGAGTAGCTAGATTTTTACTAGGGTTGTGACCCAACTCTAGGGTGTAAACCTTATGGGTATTTAATTTAATGCTTGTTTATGGTTGAGTGTTTATTATTTAGCCTTGTTCATGCTTTAATTTGTGGAATTAATGGTTACAAACATCAGTTCATGCCTATTTGACTTGGTCTCTACTTGAGAAAGAGAGACCTAGTCTAGGAAAACTTGGCTGACAAAAAATTGGGTCAATCGAGAGATTGCTAATCCCAATTACAGGGTTCAACTAGAGATAGTAATAACCCGACTTGAGCTTTTATCAACCGTTTTGTGCAATACCCATTTGGACTTGAGAAAACCAAATTGGACAAAATCACTCTCTGATCGAGAAGTATTGAATAGGTAATTGAGTATTGATAGCTATAATACACCCCGATCAGTAAAATAAGTATTAAGGTTTATATCCTATTAGGCAAACACCTAGGTGATGGTCATTGCCTTAGGCATTTTACAAAACCTGAAAAATAACAAAAATAATTTCTTAGTTTTATTTCTCAACTTTTCATTCTTAGATTTAAATTAGACATAGAAACAACCCAAATTTGTGGAAGTGTAAATTGAGATAGTCAAACTCACATACTACAATATATACTCCTAACTATAATATATAGCTCCCTGTGAAAATCGACCCCGACTCTTGTTGGGTACTATTATTGCAATCAACCGTTTCATAACCTTGAATTGAGCTTTGAAATATTTGAAACCAATTTTTGGCACCGTTGTACCTCTTCAATCATTGAATCATTGTTCAGCGCTTTCTCTCGCATGCCTCTGTGATCAATGGGAGCAGCAAAAGATCAAACCCTTGTAACGAAGAAGGAAGAGCACCCAAAGGCCAGATACCGTTTGTCCATAAACAAAACAAACTCGGGGTATGCACTAGCGCCCTTGACAGGCACCAATTGACCGGCACCATTCCTGAAGAAACGGGCTAGTGGAGAATGAGTCTATAGTTATGGTCTTGGGAATCTCTTCGTCCCTATGATGATGGCTGCCAGAAGCATCGAGCACCGCCTTGTCAAGGCAGAAGCTGTAGGTTCGAGCCCCGTCAGTCCCAGGCAGGATCCAAGCGGTAGATGTCCCAGTGACGTCAACTCAAGAAAGATTCGAAGGGGCCTTCGTATTTCGACAAAATGCTCTGGATTCTAGGAGGACTATAATGAGGAGGACGACAGACCTACTCACGACAATAAGGAGAAGCAGTGGTTCGAATGCCCGTTCGTTCTTATTGATTCCCAACCAGCTTTGAGAATAAATGATTCACTACGATTCTTTTTCCATATCCCCCTGTTACGAGGAATGCACGGTTTAACAAGAATCATCTCGTTAGCTTTTAGAGTCATCCCGGGATCTTTGGCTTATGCCATGTGCTCCAAACTTGAACTCAACTTCCTTTTTTCACCAGCATATAGCGGAGCGAGCCCGGGGAGAGGCCTTCCTGACATATGTTGCAACGTCTCCAATAGCATGCTCTTACTTTGTCTTTCCCTTAATAAATCATCAAATTTGGTGCTTTTTTATCCCAGTTGCTATAGGGAACAAAGGACGAAATACAATCGATTCCTCCATTTAAGTGGTTATTGCTTCTCTTTGTTTCTTTTCCTAACTCCTCCCGGGGTAGTTCCCAATGTTTGGCACTTCTCATACTTCACAGATGCAACTTTCAATGCTAGAAATTCCATAACTCTCCTTCTGAATGTCTCGACTTTCTTTCTCAAACTACCGGACAGGGGTGCGGAAATTGCCATTTGGATCGGAGAAGTTATGGAGGAAATCAGGTTTTAAATTCCTAGAAACCGCACGATTATATATCCAAAGGGGGTCTATCTCCAGATCCTCAAGCTCTGGGAACTGACGAACCCAAAGAAAATAAGAATTGGAGAGAAGCGGGGGTTCCGAATCGATAAAGTAAACTGAACTTGACTTAAGAAGAGTCGATCCCGAGACAAAGCAAAGTCTGTGGGTTCATTTTGCTTAGAGGCGGAAAGCCTAGAAGAGACCTAGAAGTCATAAGGATTAGGCGGAGCTAACTATATGCCAAAATATACTGCAATCGCCCCGACCTTTCTAATATTGAAAACTTGTATACAAAATTTCTTTAGTTACTTATCCGGTTGATTCATATAGTGGGATAGTAGATGCAGTTCAGATGGAAGAATAACAAATAGGAAATGGACTTCTTTCCTAAGCAGAGATTTGGACTACATGGACCTAAGCAACCCCCCGATAGGGGAAAATCCTATTAACATTGATGATATGGCTTAGAGGAATTCCTCTCTTGCTGTCGGTCTTTCATTTGGTAGGGCGACGAAAGGCTACTTCAATGACGGAAATAGCCAGAAACTCGAGAGGGTCGCCTTTGGAGAAGCGTTTGCCGGTTGAACGAAATCAAAGGGGGCCTTAGCCCTTAGAATCAAATTCTAAACTGTGGTGCTGCTGGATGCTTCTGATCAATAGAACAAGAAGAGAAGGAAAAAAAATATTCTAGTTGATATTCTCTGCACTTGTACTATTAGGGTTTATTAGGAAAATTTCTCATATAAATAGAAAATGAGACAATGATACGGGCACGTGACATTCATTTGATAAGAACATACTTTTAACAAAAGATTCTCTCTCTCTCTCTCTCTCTCTCTCTCTTACTAGGAGAAAAACACTACTTTTTCATCAAGATTCTCATTCATATTATTCCATACTTTTCCATCAGATCGGGGAATAATTCGAACATTCTAGTATTTGTCTGTCATCATCATTGTCATGAGGAACAACCATCTAGTTCATCTTTTATTGCGTGAATCACTTCTTCTATTTACTTAAATGTCATTTAATGTTATTTATTGCTATTAAGTGCTACATTATTGCTCATACTTTTTGGAATAGTTATTGCACGATCAATCTACCATCAGATCTGTTTGATATTAGTCACGTTTTTGAACTCATATCTAAAAATATTATTACTAACTAGGTTTAATTTATTATCATATAAATTTAATTATTTGAACCAAAAGCTACATTTTTTGATCAAACACTATTTAGTTCAATTTTTTCTGCAGCAACTATAGCAAAGTGTAGAAATCTAGACGTAGACGAAAGGAGCCGAAAGAGTATCTAGAAGATCTCCACGCCTACCACTCCAAATTCCCTCCCTTTTCGATGACTTTTCTCTTTCTTCTAGGGCAGACAAAGTTGTTTTGTTTATTATAAGTGAACTTGATGAAAAGAGGAAATAAAAAATAATAAAAAACAGAAAAAAAAATAGTAACGTAAAACTATGGGTGATGTCCGCCTTTTTTCTTCTCTCTCTAAGGCCTGCACTATTTTTTGCATCATTTTTGTGCATGAATAGTGTTGCACCAAATTTGGTGCAACACTATTCATTGCACTATTGCTATTCATTAATAATTTATTTATTTATTTTTATTATATAACACTTTTAATTTAACATATTATAAATTTAATTTTTACATTTAGATTCCTAATATACCTATTCATCTACACCATTACTATTCATTATATTTTATTATATAACACTTTTAATTTAACATATTATAAATTTTAATTTATAATTTTAGATTCCTAATATACCTAATTATTTTTATGTAATATCTTATAATATTAATTTTACATCTTAATTTTGGAGTGTAAGTTTTATAAATTAATTTTCGTATATATTATTTTATATAAAATTGTAAGTTAATTTTATTATAAGTTATAATTGTATTAAAAAATATAACCATCACAAAAATAAAAAGTGCAAATATAAAATATAATATGTTGTTAATAAATAATACAATGTTCAATAACATAATAATTTCGAATATATAACACAATTATAACACAATGTTCAATAACAACACAATGATCAATAACATAACAATGTTCAATACATTAAAATTGAAAATACATTAAACAACATAATAGTTTAGAAAATTATAACAATAATTTAGTACTCTGGTAGGTCATTTCCAGATCCACCAATATCATTAAAATATTGAGTGTATGGGGCAGAGGATTGTTGGGTTATTATTTAGCTGACAGTATATATCCAAAATGGTCTACAATTGCGCAAACATATTTATGAGCCACAATCTCAAAAGAAGAAATATTTCGTTGAACGTGCATTCGGAGTTTTGCAATCTCGTTTTGCAATTATTGCTGGGCCGTCACATTGTTGGAGAAAAGAAGTGCTACATGATATATTAATATCATGTATTATACTGCACAACATGATAATCGAGGATGAGCGTGATCTTAATGCACCAATTCAAGATGCTTGGGAAGGTCCAACTCCAACAGTAGAAATGGTAGTAGATGAAAATTATCGATTTGAATAATTTTTAGCTCGACACAAAAAAATTAAGAACAAAGATGCTCATTTTGCACTTCGTAATGCATTAGTAGAGCATTTATGGGAGCAACATACTAATCATGAAAGTTGAATATTTATGTAGAAATAAAATAAATTCTACCTTAATGTAATAGTATTTATTTAATTATATTTTATCAATGATTTCACTTTTATTTGAATTATCCATTAATATGTATAACGTATAATATTTGCTTACAATTTATATTATTTAAAATTTTATGGTACAAAATAATTTTATATTAAATGATTATATAACAAAGGATTAAGAATTACATGGGATGGATATGTAAAAAAGAAAAAAAAGAAAGGATTTTTTTCTTCTGAAATTACAAAATAAAATGTAAGTAAAAGAAAATAATATAATATAAAAGAGAGAGAAGAATATAAAAGAAATATTCTTTTTTGGTGCAAAAAATGATGCAATGGGTTGGAGTTAATTTGCACCATTTTGATACAAAAAATAGTGCAATGGGTTGGAGATGCCCTTAGTACTACTATTTTGTTTCTTAGAATGAACAGTTAAAACTTATATTTCATAAAGTTAACATTTTTTTTCTTTTTCTCTCAAAATAAAAAAAATTGTAATAAAATATAAGATAAAAGGACATAACATATCGTCCTTCTTTAGAGAATCTCCAATTAACACTGAAGGATGCTAGGGTTATTGGACAAATATAGAGGAGGGTAAGAACTAACAAATATTCGTATAAAGGATCCAATTATTTTTAACGTCAATGACTTTTACCATAAAAATATATGCTGCTAAAGGAATAAATCTGAATTACATATTCTGTCTCAGCAAAAAAGCTCCTAAAATTCCAAACAAGCAAATAAGGCGGATGCCTTTTTCTCAACACGGCATTAATCAAGATTACTTTGAGAATCTTGACTTGAGCCAGCACTAACTTGGCAGAACAACAATGACATGGGTGATGAGTCTAAAGTTTACGTACGAATACATAAGTGTAGAAAATTTAGATGATTGAATAAGTGAGGTTAGGGGTTCTGAATATATAGGGATAAAAGAATACGACTTTGATTAGTGTTTACCACACATAAGATAACGGCCTGGGAATTTGAAAGGTGATAAAGTTCATGCCTATAATTAATGCTCATTATATGGAAAGTGGTATTACAAGATAACCGTCACTTTGATGTTGGAGAAGAAGGCACGATTAGCAATTGAAAGCTGGCTATGCTTTCACTTCTCCACTATCATGCACAATAAACTACATAATAAGTAATTAATTCTTTTAAAGCCTTTAACTATGGGAAGTGGAAAAGAAATGAAATATGCAGACTTTTCTCATTTCATAATTAGAAAAATGCCAAATAAAAAGAAGAAGAAAAATATAATGGAGAGAATGAATTGAAAGAGGTGACTTGACACCTCTCTTATATAAGGATTGTTATTTATTTTTTTTCTTCTTTATTTTTTGGCATCACTCTCTCGCTCTCTCTGCTCTCATATATATATATATATATATATATATATATATATATATATATATATATATATATCGTTTATCGCAGCTTATTTATAAAGCAAAATATGGAACATTTATCAAGAACAGACCACAAACACCTAAACCGAATTGTTTAGGAGTTGAACTGGCAATGATCTTGATGAGGGGACTTGGAGAGTGGTGGGTGAAAGATGGAGAAAGCTAATAGTTCAGTTAATAAGAGTGAGGAGATAGTATTATTAACACACATCAGGTAATTATATAGCTATAATTCAGCCTCAATGTTTTGGGTCTCTGAGGCTTAACTTGTGTACATAAATAGAACAAGCGGAAATTGAAATGATGCTAATTATACCAAGAAGTATCATCCATCCCCTCTTTTTCCCCAGCTTAGAATTTTTCGTTCAATGATGGGCATTCTTCTTCAAGCCTTTAACTTAACTGTCCCGGTCACGCCACGGGCGGATCTAGAATTCTAAGCAAGGGGTTCAATATTGTAAATAAGTAAACAGTAAAATATTTTATTTAATTTTTTTCAATCTCAATGTAATGTCAAACGGGTTCATCAAAAAAAAAAAAAAAACTAAATGAGAACTAAACTATCATCAAAACTCATGCTAATGATAAGTTGGATTAAAACTAATACATTGGTTTGTTTTTGTGATGACCAAGTAGGTCATTTTGAGATTTAACCTCTGTTTTCATATTTCGAGGCTTCGATTAGCTCTGTTTTGCGCTTTTCGATTTGCGTGCGCAGTCCGTGTCTTATTTCGGAAAGTTTTTATGTGAAAAATTGAGAAAAATGTGAATTTTTGCCTTAAAAATAGTTTGAGTTGACTAAGGTCAATATTTATTGTAAACGGACTCGGATCGGTATTTTGACGATCCTGGTAAGTCCGTATCATGATTTAGGGCTTGAAGGTATGCCCGAAATTGAATTCGGAAGTCCCTAACTTGTTTTGACTCATTTTGCCGGAAAACTAGCATTTTTGAAAGTTGAAAAATTACTAGGTCTAACCATAAGTTGACTTCTTAGCTAACGGGTTCAGGTTTTTATTTTGAGACTTGGAATAGGTTCGTTATGGTATTTAGAACTTGTTTGCAAAATTTGGTTCAAAACGGATTTGATTTGACATGATTCGGACGCTCGGTTGTAAATTTGAAAGTTCTTAAGTTTCTTTGACAGTTCCATGCATTTTGATGTTCGATTCACCTAGGTATTATTTTGGCGTTTTGATCACGCGAGCAAGTTCGTATGGTGTTATGACACTTGTGTGCATATTTGGTTTGGGCCCGAGGGGCTCGAGTGAGTTTCAGGCGTGCTTTGGATGAGTTTGGTTGAGGTTGGAATAGCTGGTGCACTTCTGTTGCTGGTGTTCTGCTGCAGATCACGCATTTGTGAAGTCTGGCTCGCAATTGCGAGCCTCGCTTTTGCAAACAAGTGTGCGCATTTGCGAGCATTGGCTGGACTGGGTAGCCTCACATTTGCGAGGAGTATGTTTGCATTTGCAAACTATCAAAAGTCGCATTTGCAATCTCAGAGTCGCATTTGCGACTCAGTGTGTTCTTGAGCTATCTTCGCATTTGCGAAGGAATGGTCCGCATTTGCGAAGGTTGGGAGTTCGTATTTGCGACTTCTGTGCCTCTGAGGCAGGGTTCACATTTGCAACCCTTGTCTCACATTTACGATATTCGCAATTGCGAACATGACTTCGCAATTGCGACATTTGCAGCTGGGTAAAAGAGGGGGAAACGAGACTTAGCTCATTTCTCACCATTTCTTAACCCTAAACAATCTAGAGGCGACTTTCCAAGAGGCTTTTCTTCCCAAATTCATTGGTAAGTGACTTTAATTCATTTCTTTTCACTTATTATATTTCATGAGATTTCAACATCAAATTTAGGATTTTCATGGTAGAAATTAGGATTTGGGTAGAACTGGGGGATTTTATAAAATTGAGACTTAGATCTCAAATTGAGGTCGAATTTTGAAACAAATCACATAATCGGGCTTGGGGTGAATGGTAATCAAATTTTGGTCCGAATCTCGGGATTTGACCAAGTGGGTCCAGGGTTGATTTATTGACTTTTTCCAAAATCATTAAAGACTTAATCTCTTTCACTCGTTGGTAGTTTTTAAAGCTTATTTTGAATTGTTTGAACTATATTTGGTTAGATTCGATTGGTTTGGAGCCGAATTTTAGAAGAAAGGCCCCGGTTGAGCTTTGATTTGATGCGGAGCGAGGTAAGTGTTGGATCTAACCTTGATTTGAGGGAATTAAGAATTTGTGAACTATGTGCCATGTGGATTATGTAAGAAGACGGCGTATATGCAAGGTGACGAGTGTATATATGCCGTCAAGATATTTATTTTTATGTTTTCTCGTTATTTCATGAATTACCTTATTCCATGCCTTAGTTGTTACATGCTTTATTTGATTTCTATGTCGTAATTGTTATTTGTTATTTAATTATTCTTGTATTGAATTGTTTGACTCCGTGCTTATTCGCTACTTGCCTTAACTGTTTTACTTGCACACCTTGATTGTTGCATGCTTTACTTGTCCGATTATTTTTGCAATATTTGTTGTATCCTTTGATTAGTACTTGGTCCTTTTTTGCGTTGCACTCTTATTCTTGATGTAGAAATTCTTGTAAATTGAGTTGTTGGATTGTCTTTGTTATCTGAAATTGATTATGGATCGAGTTGCACGCTGCAACGGAAATGAAAAGATGATGAATTGAAACGGTGGAATAAGGGAGAATACTTGATATTGATAAATGATGATATGATGAGATCGGATTGTGCGCTGCAACGGATTGTATACGTGGTACTTGATATTGATAAAGAATGATATGGTGAGATCGGGTTACGCGTCGTAACGGATTGTGTGTGTTGTACTTGTTGTTGTTGTTGTGTTGGTTTCAACATTTTTACATGAGATTATGAGACTTGTTATTCTGGGATTTCTGATAGTGAGGTTCGAGTTCATTTTTACAAATTAATTGCTTTACTTTCAGTTCCTGCATTTCTTTCTTGTTATTTTTACTGCGTATAGGTTATTGTAAGTGGCTCGCTTTAGCCTCGTCACTACTTCGTCGAGGTTAGGCTCGACACTTACAGAGTACATGGGGTCGATTGTACTCATACTATACTCTGCACTTCTTGTGCAAATACTGAAGTGGGTCCTAGCAGCATTCAGTAGCTATTACTCAAATTCAATCGCTGACGGAGACTTGCCTGGAGTCCCCTTCCTCCCTTTCCTTACTGTTTATTGAGTTCCAAAACAATGTATTTTGTTCAAACTATATTTTAGCACTCTAGATGTTCATGTACTCGTGACACCAGCTTCTGGATTATGTTTAGATGTCGCTGATCAGTATTATTTTACTATACTTCAGGCTTATATCATTTCCACTGCTAATATCTTGTTATACATCGTTAAAATCAGTAAATTTTCTGTTTCACATCGGTTTGCATAGCAAATCGATGTTAGGCGCCATCATGACCCCGAAGATGAGATTCCGGGTCGTGACAGTTTTGAAGTAATCTTTTTTACATTAAAAAAAAGTAAAATGCTAGTAAAAAGGGCATTCTAAGGAAGAAAAGGCAAAAAATATATCATGTATAATAAATAAAAAACAATAAATGAGCAAAAGATAATTGCAAAAACAACTATTTTAATAATTAAATAAGACAAAGAAGTTCCAGTTGAAGGCAAACAATAGAAGTCTTATTTGCCTAAGAATAATAGAAGTCTTATTTGCCTAACCTTCTGCGTAATGTACCGTTTAAAGCAATAGAAAGAAAAAATAATTCAGTGTGTGGGAACTCGGGATCGAATTTGGGCCCTTAAAGAAAGTTTGAACCTGATCCCTTAACCACTAAGTTAAGCTTTAGGCTTGTATCAAAGAGACGCAACATCTAATATATATCAATAAAAATCAAATTCAACCCTATATAGACGGTACAATTTTCCGGCAATCAGTGGCGGATTCAAGATTTCAAAGTCGTGTGCTCGGAAATAAGAAGAGGAAAAACAAATTTAATTTGTGGGTGCTTACCTAATATTTATTTAAATTTTTTGTTAATTGCCTATGTAAATCTACTAGATCTAGTCAAAGACAACGAGTGCTTGAGCACCCATAATGCTCTATGTAGATCCGCCATTGCCGGCAACGGACCCCCTTCTGCCCCTAAATTTGCCCCTGGCCATGGTTTCTCATCATTCGTTGCCTTGGCCTAATCTCCATCTGCAGCTTTTGGCGCATTGCCTGAGACAATTATAATGTAAAAGATCAAAATAACGGGGTTTTTTTTCCTTTAAAGGGTGATCAATGCCACATGATGAAATTAACATCGTGATCTACGCTTACAGTTCATAATAATAGGTGTCCTCGACTGTTTTTTTCATTGGTTTGAAGAGTAGGGTAGATACACAAAGGGTACAATTCCTACTTTACCTCCCTTGTTACTTTGCTCGGAAATTTGATATCGTTGCTTGGTTTACTCCATTTCTTTGTTCGGCTTCTTGGAAGGATCTTACCCTGAGTCGCTCCATCTCCAACTTACTTCGATTCAGCCCGTCGAAATGACATTTCATAAGATAGATACAAGCGACACTTCCAGAACCTATCAACTAAACAAACAAAAAAAATATAGTAATAAATAAGTATCAAAGTCCCTTTAGAAACAAGCATGCATCCAGTAAATACCGTTGTTTGCTAGACTTTGAAAGTAAATTAATATCAACGACAAATGAATTCTGAATATCGTATAACGGACCAGAACATCGACACCTATCAGCATTGCATCTTCCTCGTTAACACGCTTACGGGTGAATGTCTGAATTCCATTAAAAAGAGATAGCAAGTGTTAGTAGTAGGTTTGTCCAAGGTAAGCTATTCTAAATTTGAAATTATTTTAAAACTTTCTACAGTTCTCTTTTCTTTTAGAAATTTGCTTTTCGAGTTCCAACATAAGTAAAAAATAATTCACCTACCTTCGGCGATGGCTCGATTGAACTCAGGGTGGTGAAATACGGCATCTTTTCTTCTCAGGCTAGAAGTTAAACACTTCGATATAGTACCAATCGTATAGTCAATAAGACGATCGATTACTGACATGATGACGAAAAGATGAGTACTGCGAACAAGAATTGTTGTGAAACAGAATGTGCAAGAATACTTAACAGCTCAAAATACACATATGATGTTAACTGCCAATTTATGCATGCTAGGCCTGCCCATAGACTGGATCAGTTATGTTTGGCCTCCAAGTTGGGACTCAAGCTTACTCTGGACTTGTTATTTTGTTGGATAGACCAAAGCCGAAAGCTTACTATCACCAATTCACCATTTATCTAAATTGGAGAGATGCAACTGGACCAACATATCTTGCATCTCTAAGATATTCCAAATTGACAAACCAACTAACACTTCAACCTCTCAACTCAAGTCTTTCCAAGTTGATAGACCTACCAATACTTCAAAGGCCAAGACTTTCTTTAGACCAGAAAAAAGCCTAAAGTAAAAAGGCTTTGAACACTATTTTTGTTCTTTCCTGATCGTAGGGTGTCAAGGAAAAGGTAGTTCTGTTATTGGGATGTAAAATTTTTGGTAAGCCCTTCTGACCAGGACAAAACCTGTAAAATCCCAGGGCTATGACTCAATAGCTTTAGAAGATAAAGATGCATTTACCCTTTGGTTAACCTAGAATCCTATTCGATTCTATGGATCTCAATAGGAGCCCGAATTCACACAGACGTTAACGGCGTTGGCGCTTCAACTATATATGTTAAGCATTTAGTTGTTTGTTTTTATCGTTTGTTGATGCATAAAATGATAGGCACTTTCTAATAAAGGTACATGTTAACTCTGTCCACCAAGCAGCATAAAGTGATAAAATTTTAAGAATGTAATAACAGAAATTAAACATCACATCACATCTGGCCACGTCGATGCAAGATTTTGCAGCGATAACATAAAGTCATAAAACTTTAAGAATAATAAATGACAGATCAATTAGAACTCCGAAAATTAAAGACTTACATGGTTTTGTCATGATGTTGATTGCCAAGACCCTTGTTGCAGAGCAATATTAGATAACCGACAACCCTTGATCATGTGAAAAGGCTAGAGCTTTCAATTCTCAAATCACAAACTACTTTGTATATATATATATATATATATATATATATATATATATATATATATATATATATATGTAAAGACCTAGCCAAACGAGAACAGGGTTTAGGAGAACGGGAGAACAGAAAGGGACGTCGGTCTGAGCTTGATGCAGGCTTCGGTTACGCCGTACACGTTGGGGAGGTTGATGTTGTTCTAGCTTCTAGGTCGTGTAGTGGAAACCGAGAATTTTAAGGATTTTATGCTGGACTGAGTTAATGGCCCAACACTTAGTGATAAAATTATGGGCAAAATTAAAAAATAGTCAGATTTATAAGTAGTAATTGAAAAATAGTCACGATTTCAAAAGCAATTGAAATTTAGCAACTATTCTGTCGGTCTATCTCATATTCGCAGAAGAAGGATGTAAAGATAAATCTAAAATAAAAGACTGGTCAAGATCCAGAAATATATTCCAGCATAATATACCGGAGTTCCAATTTTTTACATGTGAACTTACAGCATAATGTACTGGAGTTCTAGCATAATATACTGGTCCAGCATAATATGCTGGAAGTTCATACACAAGTGCACCAATCTCCAGTATATTATGTTGGAACTTTCCGTGTTGTAGCAAAATAGTAGTTATTTTTCAATGACTTTGGAAACGCTGACTATGTTTCAATTACCAGTCCGAAAACTGGTTAGCATGTGTTATTTTCACTAAAATTATGGGTCAATTAGTTTGGTCGGGCCTATTATAAATACAAAATCCCGGAGATCAAGGAATGATTCATGGTTTTTAGATTCACATATACTTTAGCAATTGAGAGTTATTTCTTCATGGCATTCAAACTTCAATAACAATTCTTGAATTTTGAACTTATAGTATTCAGAGTCTACTAATCGTTCCTGAAGTTTTTCGTGTTTTAGATTGGAGTATTTTTGTCTAAACTTGTATTTTTGCATTACGAGTGTCTATTTTACCAATACACTTTAAAAAATACTTAATAACTTTAACAGCTAGCCCAAAAAGTGGCTAATTATCAATTTTTTGTGGGTCAATTAGTTTGGTCCGAGCCTATTACAAACTTTTCTTAGAAAGAAATGAAGAATTGACCCAAATAGCCGTCCACTCAATCTCTTAAACTAAAAGCACCCGATGAATATATATATATATATATATATATATATATGTGTGTGTGTGTGTGTATGTGTGTGTGTAACTGTGTACAATCAATGTATAAATATGTGATCTAGAAAAAATATATAGTAAATTCGACCGGGCTATTTTCATAATAATCCCGAAAGAAATTATATCAAATCTTTTAAGAGATTTAAATTTTACCACGAGATATCTAAAACTTGAATACAAGATACCTTTGAAAAATCAGTTTCTTCTAAATTTCTTTAAGAGAGCACCTTATACGAACACGTGTTTAAGAAAATCACATAAATATTGTACTAATAAGTGTGGTTGAGTTATGAATGAAAAATAAATAAAAAATGTTAAGTTCAAGCAAGTGATGAAATTTAGTCGCATTTAACTAGCTCCAACATTGGAGCTAATAAAAAAAAGTTAATGACAATAATTGTAGGCATACATTTTTTTTCTACTGTTTTATTTTTATAACATCAAACTAGTAAATATGTTTGCAATTCGCGCGATTAAATTAACGATATTCTATTTTTTCTGATACAAAAATATTAAAAGAATTGCTTATAGTAGACACTTAATTTTGTACTTCCATCTCAATTATTTTCTAAAAATTTCTAGTTGATACGTTTAAGGAAAATACTTTAATTTTCACAATTTAAGAATTTAGTAAGTCTA
This sequence comes from Nicotiana obtusifolia, assembly GCA_002018475.1. NCBI lineage: Eukaryota > Viridiplantae > Streptophyta > Magnoliopsida > Solanales > Solanaceae > Nicotiana > Nicotiana obtusifolia. The sequence continues at coordinate 216,314 of MCJB01045471.1, read as the reverse complement.
TGCTCAAGTAATGTTTTACTTTTCTTTACCTTTATAAAAAGAAAAAAAAATTAGTTCTACTTCTCGAAGTATCAAAAAAACAACAACAATAACAATCCAATAAAATCTTATAAGTGAAGTATGGGGAGGGTAGAATATACGTTGACCTTACCACTATCCCCGAGAGATAGAGAGGCTCTTTTTGAGAGACCATCAGCTCAAGAAAATAAAAATAGAAGAAATAACAACAACAACAAAAACAAAAAGCAAAAATAATTTCTCATTTACTACTTCCCATTACCTTGAAATTTTGAATTATTTTATTTCTCCGATGCATTTTTGAATTCCCCATCTCCCTTTTTGTCATTTTTCTTGTTGATAATCTATCCTTTGGTTTTCTTTAAATCTTTTTTTTCTATCGTTTTTTTATTTTGATAATGTTCTCCATGTACTCCTACCTTATATTTGTTTTAATTCATTCCAATATTATCTCCCCGTTCCCACCTTTCCTTAGCTTCTTTTCATTTTTTTTTCACCTTGCTTTCCTTTTTTATTTTCTTTCCCTTTTTATTTTTTTCTTCCTTTTTTCTCATACTCATATCATTCAATTCCTCCAGAAAATAATCAATCTTTGCTGATTAATTAAGTGTGCTTTTATACGAAGTGGAGAACAAATTTTTTTTACATAAACAACTAAAGAAAGGAAATACAACTTAGAGTCCAGCAAAATTTTTTGAAGAAATATCTGCAAGATGCAATCTAAACTTGCAATACAAACAGCATTTCTCAAACAAAGGATAGCTTCCGTACCATTAAAATCTACAAATAATAAAGTTTGTTTTCTTGCAAAGATCATTACATCAAATTTGAACCTTCACCTTTCCTAAGAATAGAGCACATTACACAGTAGACCATCATCATGCACTCCCCCTCTGCAATTTAAAACGCTATGAATATATACACAAGCTCAAGCCCTTACAAGGATAAACAATAAAATGGAAGCTATTTTAGATATATTCTGTCTCACTTGATCTACAGAAAATATATAAGCTTTATCAAAGAATAAGATGTGTATATATATACCTGTAGTTCACAAGGAAAAGGACAACTTTCTGTTTTCGGCCACCTCTGACCCCATTCCCCTCCAAAAATGAAGCTTCAATAGAAATTTTGCTAAGGTAGTAATACTTGTTGCTTGGCTTGGTCTTCAACATCAAGCATAACTTGTAGCACGTAACTAGAGCTCATGTTTTCACCATTTTGTCGACCCTGATCCCTAATCGGGTGCACCAATATTAGATCATGCACCAATATTAGTTAACAATCAAACTGATCCCCATCCCAAACACTTGTCTCCTTTCACATGATCCTGAAGAGAAAACATATATATGCCAAGTCTTGTAAATCTTTTGCAGAAAAAAACAAGAAATCATTTTACTGCTTATGGTGGAGGGCTAATAATTTACAGTTACAGTAGAGCAATATGATACACATTAGTAGGGCTTAGACTATAGATTCATATTGATATTAAAGGTCTAAACAGCTACTGGTTTCTGATGCATCTCACAAGCAATTGAATACAAGGAAATGACATCAGCTTATAACTTGTCATCAGAATTTCCTTCTAATAATTAGAAAACCACCAGGATACGCAACAAAAACAAGACATTTCTTGCGATTTGCCTACTTAAAAGAGCTTGTTGAATAACTCTTAATTGCTATCCATTGTGGCTGTAAACATCATTGTCTGAAACTTCTGCTGAACATATTCTAGATTTCAACATCCTCTGCAAAGCCTTAATAATATAAAGAATCTGATCAGCTTCACTCGAAAAATTAGAAGATGGGACTGAGTATCCAACAACAGTGTTTGCTTCCCTGTCAAATGTATAACGCATCAAATATAGTTCTCTATCCACATGGCGAGCAAGTTCGACATTGGGAGCCAAGATCAGTTTGAAAGACCTTCTTCCCTATCTATCTATATAGTTTAAAATAATCAAAAAAATAAAAATAAATATTGTAACGAATTTCACATTCTCAACAAATAAAAAGATTCAAAAATAAACAATAATCAATAATTCTTTGACAAACTTAATATGTGATAATACAATATATTTAGCTATTACTAAAATAAATCCAACAAAGAAAAAATAGTTCTAGTAAATAAACCCATTATTGTTGTTGATTAAGTGAATGATCTTATCCATGATAGGAATGCCAAAAGCGCTAGCCTTTGCCATTCCAAACTTACGTGAGAGAGGGAATGGAAGCAATAGAACCGCCATCGAAGATTGGAAGTCTTTGAGAGTCAAGGGGTCAGAATTCTCATATTCTTCTCAATGAAAAAACTGCTAAGCTTTTTGAATCGGCAAGTAAATACGTTACATTTTGAGGCAGTAACTGATAAAAGTTTAATGGGAAGTAAATACTCAAAACTTATGGGCAATTAAATACACAAATAAAAGAAAAAAAAATACAGTTTTACTTCTTTCAATATGGCTTCGGTGGAATGAAAAGAAAGGAAAAAATGTCAAAAAAAAGGAGATAAAAGAAAAAAAATTTGCTGTTTTTAGAGGCATGCCACATCATCTCCTCTACTACTTCCTTTATATTAATATATAGATTTATATTTTATTCAATTTGACTCTTAATAATCAATTTCGTGTTGTTTTGCACCCTTCATCATTACGTTCCCTAAGCAACCCGTGCCTACCTTTTATTTATTTTTCTTACTTAGAATAGGCAACTCTCAATAATGATTGTAGTGGATTCGAAATTTAAGGTGCAGTGTCTAAGGATTTTCGAGTTCGTTATGTGGCTGAAGATTGAAGTTTTTAGCAAAGGGTGAAGGGTACTTGGAGTATTTCTATGTTATCATCTGATCCGCAATACAGTGTTAGAGAGATGAAAGAAACAATTTTGGGTTCGCAAGAAGTCTCATCAAAAGGGGTGTAGCAGTTGGGAGTACTATTGAGCGCTTGAAAGGGTATAAAATATCTTATGGGTATTGAGACGATGTGGTCTCGTGGTTTGGAGTCACTCGAGATGAGTGTTGATTGACGTCTGTTATGTGTTGGAAAAGAGGAATTGCTTCGAAGGCAAATCAAGAGTAAATCGGAAGAAGTTGAGTCAGTTAGTAGTGATTTGGGTCGGTTCCTTCGGTGTGGTAAGACTATACAGGTATTTTGCGGCTATACTTGTGGACTTGGCAGTCTCTGTAATTTGGTTGGTTTGGAGGGATTCAATCCTGATGGTTTGGGTCAGGTCCCGGAGAGGTTATGACGGTTTCGACCATGATTTGAGGTTGGTGTCTTCTACGGTTATGGGAAGTTGGTTGCGTTTCTCCTTAAATGAGCTAAGTGAAAGGTTTCTAGTCGGTGAAGTAATTAGTATTCAGGAGTTATGATGAAATTTTTGTTCTCTCGCGTAAGAGCATAATAGGTTCGGTGAGCGATATAAAACTGGAATTAACGGATCAAGGTTGCCGTTTAGTTTTGGCAAGGATGTCACGAGCTCAGAGGGGCGAAAGGGAAGATTTCGGATGTTCAGAGTATGTTGGCGCTATTTCAATGTCGCTTGAGAATGGTGTTATGTGAAAGAGGCATTATATGTTGATTTATGGATTTTGACTAGCACTATAGAAATAATATGGTTGGTAATCATGGATGAGCAGATTGTACTGCCTGGTGCGGAAGGTTGTGGGAGTATTTCCCACGGGATGATCGCATAATTGGGACGTGTCAATCATATAAGTAGCAATGATTGAAATCAGGCATGAAGATTCTGGTACTGTCGCTGATTGGAGAGTTTATGTCTGAGAGACGCCCATTCCTTTAGTTGCAACGGGATTTGACGGTTGATTGGATATGTTAGAGAAAGGGTTATTGTGGATATCTGGAAGGTTATTGACCTATTTTGGGATGATTAGAATCCTCTTTGATGCCCATTGGCAGGCCTACTGTGAATGTATACTTTACACCAGATCAGATATGCTTATTCAACGTAACATTACTTATGGATGAATCTTCGAGTGTGGTGGATGTTATTCCTGTTTTCGTCTATTCATGTATCACACCATTATACCATGTAAGTTGGGACAGAGACTGATTATTCATACGTGTATTGTGATCCTGTGTAGCTTGTAGTGTTAGATGAGCGAAATGGTTTCCGAGATGTTGGTTGTTTAATGTACCTTAGTCATGATTGGCTTTATAGCACATAGTACTATCTGTCTCCCGAGGGTTATGTTTATGCATTCGACGTGTTTGTAGTTATTATATGTATGTCTAGTGAGTATGAGCATTTTGGCTTGATAGGTATCCCAATGCATATTGATTATGTGTGGATCGAGTGGCACGGCGCCACGGGTATGATGTGTGAATCGGGTTGCATGCTGCAACAGTGAAATATTGAGTACGGTTTCTTATATTATTTTCTGTGCTTTACTTATCATCTGTGGAGTAGGTTCATAACATTTATTTGGTTGTCTTATTCGTTATGTGGGCTGGATGGTTCTATACTCGGGTTCGTGTTCTTTATTGGTCATAATCGAGTTGTGACTTATTGGTGCATTGATTTAGTTTTAAAGATGGTTTTGATGTGTCTATTGATCGAGCAACTTGTACTGGGTGAGAAGAGGTTGTTGGACCTGAAATCAGTACTATCTGATTTATATAATGTATGTTGGGGTGGAAAATATCACTAACGAGTTCAAAATGTGCAATGGTTCTTGTCAAACAGGGAGACTATGAGATTTTCTATGTCTCTTTCTTCGTTGCAGTGTTGCGAGGGTTGGAACAAGGCGTGCGGGATTTAGGAGATGTACTACCGGTACCAGATTCAAAAAATTTGCAGCTATTGTAGTTGGAGGATGTTACTATGAGCAAATGAATTATGCGGTGCGTTGTGTGATCACATCATGGGGGTATGATCATGTTTTGGTACAACTTGTCGAGATTGATATGGTGCACGTATGCTAAAATCGGACCTTGTAGAGAATTTCGGATGTTGGGATTTGGTTCTAAGACTTGTGGGCTAAGGAAGCAAGAAGGATCTACAATCGACTGATGGTAGGCTATAATCTCGTGTTTTAGTCGCTTATTGCACTCTAATTCACAGCAGTTTATTTGTATTTGAGCTTTAATTGGTAATGTTTTGCACTTAGTGTGTGTTTTATGCCTTGTATGAGCAATTACGAGTTGTGTAGATGTTGTGGAGCTAATTCGAGCTATTTGGAGCTTTAAAGTCTAAGTAAAAGCCCAATGGATTAAGACGGGATCGTGTTCGGGGATCAATGAACGAATAGTGCACTTAGTGGAAGGAAAGAGAGTTGAGCGAGAGAAAAACCCAGGTGCACGACCACGCATGAGAGACCCCCAACGCGCACTTGGGCGCGCAACTGACACAATGTACTGCTAAAGGTGCGCGGCCATGTGCACGCTCACACTTCCAGGTGTGCAGCCGCGCATGTCCGCTTCCATGAACTTTACCCAGGCCTATTTTTTTTAAATTCGGAGGCGACTCCTTTTGACCTATATGAATCCTAGCTCGTCTCAAAACAAGGTATCTCGGATTTTGGAGCAACTTTTGGAGAGAAGAAGACAAGGAAACAATGGAGACTCTAAATACTTCATCCAATTCATTCAATACGGAAGTTTGGTTGATTTTGGGAATTGTAATGTCTTCTTGTTCTTCTAATACTCCTGTGATAAATAACTTCTCCACTATGGAGTACTCTTTCTTAGGGTTATTGACCGATATTGTAATTTGAATATTGTTTGTGGTTTACTTTATGTTAGTTGCCTGAATTCGTTGAATGAGTTATTAATTGAATGGCAAGGCCAATTGTGGTTTTACTTTAATCGGAAGAGAAGCGTTGCTGCAATTCACATTGTGTAATCTTTTTTGGGTTGATTTTACGCCTCTCAGAGTAATCGAAAGAGCTTAGAGAGTAATCAATTGAGCCAATTTGGAAGAATAGTCGAGAGACGTTCTTCAAAAGATCATTCATTCACTATATTATTGCATGTGTTCATAGGACCTGTCATTAGATTGGTTAACAGAACTCTCATTCATTTGGAAGAAGAATTTAAATCCTCAAGATAGCTTAATCATCTGTTGAAATCAAAAGAGTCAATAGAAGTTAAAAGTGAACTTAGCACAGAGTTATCCAAAATAATAGTTGATCACATATCTTGTCATAACCCTTACTTCGCACCTGGATATTCAGTCGTTGCTACTTAGTCACTAAATTTCCATTACTTTCTCAGAATCGATAATCTTAGTTTATTATTAGTCGGTAATAACTTAAATCAAAGGTTTATTTTTCTGGATAGTGTTAACCTGAAGATTTATTAGAACATTATTTAAGCCAATCCCGGTGGAGACGATTTAATACTATTCTATCTTTGACTAGCGAGCCTAAGTTTTATACACCAATTTTGCACTCGTCAAATTTTGGCGCCGCTGCCGGGGATTGGTGATTAATATTGTTTAAAATAATTTTCTGTGCTAATTCAGGAATTATTTTATTTTATTTTATTTTCCTTTTTTACGCTCTTCTTCTCTGTCTACAGGCAACAAATTAAGTTCAGTGGTGTATGACTCAATCCTCTTCCAAGGAATTGGTGCCATACGATCCAGAATTAGACAAGCACATGCGATAGTTGAGAAGGAAGAAAGAATCGAGCGGATCATTGTTGGGTCAGACTTTGACTCAAAAAATAATGGTGAACAACGAAAAGGAAGTGAACCTAGCTGCGAGAGAGGCAGCTCAACAACAGGATGCAGGGTTAGCAGCTAAAGCAGCATGTAGAGCTGCAGATGAAACAGCCGACGAAGATCGAAGGCTCAATATTAATCGAATCATGATCGAAGATGAATTTGAAAATGGAGCTCCCAAGCCTGCAAGGTTTCTAGGAGATTATGCCAGACCGGTATACAACCAACAACAATCTAGTGTGAGGCCCCTACCCATTGATGCCAACAATTTTGAACTCAAGCACGGAGTCATCCAGACCATTCAGAATAACTGCATTTTCATAGGCAAACCCAATGAATATCCCAACAACCATCTGATGGACTTCGATGAAATTATGAACACATTCTGCTACAATGGAGCATGACATGATGCAATCTATCTTAGAGCATTCTCTTTCTCATTAAGGATGATGCAAAGCAGTGGTTGAGAAGTCTACCCACAAGATCAATCCGTACGCGGGAGGAGATGACTACCAAGTTTTTAGAAAAATATTTCTCGCTGCTAAGACTGAGCGGATAAGGAAGTACATTCACAATTTTAGCCAAGGTGAAAGGGAGACAATGTTCGAGGCATGGGAAAGATTTAAGGAGCTATTGCGGAGGTGCCCTCATTACGGAATGGAGCAATGGATGCAACTTCAAGATTTCTGCGACGAGTTAAACCCGTCATCAAAGAGATTGTTGAATAGTGCGGTTGCAGGTCCTCTGATTAAGAAAACTCCAGAAGAGATTGTCACACTTCTGAATGAACTATCTGAAGACGCAAAACAATGGTCCATTGACCTAGGGGATTGAAGAAGATCAGCAGGGTTGCACTAAGTAGAATCATCTGTAGCAATGCAGGCCCAAATTGCAGCTATGGCTAAGGACATCAAGCAACTGACGATAGCTCAGGTGCAAAACCAACCATAGGTGGGATGTGACATCTGTGGATTGGGACACCCAACTTATGAGTGTTAAACCTTCACCGCAGAAGAAGAAGTTAAGGCATTGGGAAATTTCAACAGAGGCAACTACCAAGGAAGTGGTAATTTTAATTCTATAGGACAGAGACATCCGGGGTTCTCATGGAGTTCTTCAAATGGTAGCTTGAACTCATGGCAGCAAAATCGCAAAGCACTAGTGCAAGTACCTCCTGGCTTCTAGAACCAACAGAGGCAACCAATACCAGCCTCCACAGCCCAACAACTCAAGTTTAGAAGATCTAATGAAGGCATTCATAAATAAATCAGATGAAAAATTTGAGACTCAAGGGACCGCTATCTGGGAGCAAGGCACAACCATCCAAAATCTGGAAAGACAAATGGGACAGCTCGCATCATTGTTATCAGAAAGGGATCCTGGGACTTTACCGGCAGACACTGAGAAGAATCCAAAAGAGACGATCAAGGCCGTGTCTCTCAGGAGCGGAAAATATTATCAGAGCTCATTGCAAAACCAAGGGCTGAGAATGAGATCAACTCAACCAAGATAATAGAAGAATAGAAAATTGGTGAATCTCTGCCTAAGGAGGATATTAGCAGCAAGCAGGTTGATAAACAGAAATTAAGCAGCGCGGTTGAGGAAATCAAGCACATGTCAGTGTTACCATTTCCTCAAAAGATAAAATGGGAGAAACTAGACAAATGCTTTGGGAAATTCTTGGAGATGCTGAAACAACTGTATGTGAACATCCCGTTCACTGAGGTGCTCACCCAGATGCCAGCCTATGCAAAATTCCTGAATAAAGAGGCACCTCTTTTCCTGGGGAGACCATTCCTTTGCACTGGTCGGGCTATTCTTGATATGTATGAGGGGTAACTCATGCTACGAGTGAGAAACGAAAAAGTGGTGTTTCAAATGAAGAGAATGATGAAATACCCATGTGATGAGGCATCTGCCTATGCTTGTCTCAAACTGGATGTGGTGGGAGAGTTAGCTGAACAACACAAGCTAGATAAGCTAATAGGTGATTCATTAGAGAGATGCATTAGTCAATCAAGCACAACAGAGGATGAAGATCTTGAGATCAAGAAGGAAGTTGAGGCACTGGAAGATGAGAACCAGGTGGTAGATGATGAAAAATTTGAGAAAGAAACGATCAAGCCAAAGCTGGAATTGAACGTACTCCCCACACATTTGAAATATGCTTTTTTGGGGACTAACAATTTTCCCGTGATTGTTGCTGTTGATTTGATAGGTGAACAGGAACACATGCTTGTGGAGTTACTATGGAAGCATAAAAAGGAAATCGGTTGGAGTATAGCTGATATTCAGGGGATCAGCCCCACAATCTGCATGCACAAGGTCCTGTTGGAAGAAGGGAGCAAACCGGTGGTCAGCCCCAGCGCAAATTGAACAAAAACCTTGAGGAGGTGGTGCAAAATGAGATACTTAAATTGCTGGATGCAGGTATCTTATTTTCTATCTCTGACAGCCAATGGATCAGCCCAGTACATGTTGTGCCGAAAAAAGGGGGCATGATAGTGGTGAAAAATGAGGAAAACGAGCTAATTCCTACCAAAATAGTTACTGGTTGGAGGATGTGCATAGACTACGAAGGCTAAATGATGCAACAAGGAAGGATCACTTCCCTCTTCCTTTCATTGATCAGATGTTGGAGAAGGTGGCAGGGCGTGGATGTTACTGCTTCTTAGATGGATATTCGGAGTACAATCAAATACCCATTGCTCCCAAAGATGTTGAGAAAACCACCTTTACCTGCCCTTCCAGAATCTTTGCATACGGGGAGAATGCCTGTCGAATTACGCAACGTACCAGCTACATTTCAGAGATGCATGATGTCAATCTTTTTAGATTTGAAGAAGTGTCTGGAGGTGTTTATGGATGACTTTACTCTATTTGGAGATGACTTCAAGGATTGCATGAGGAATCTCGAAGTTGTTTTAAAACGATGTGAGGACACTCACCTAGTGCTCAACTGGGGAAGGTGTCATTTCATGTTTAAGGAGGGGATAGTCTTGGGCCATAAAGTCACAATTGAAGGTTTAGAGATCGATAGAGCTTAAGTAGATGTGATAGCTAAGCTCCCACCACCAACGTCAGTGAAGAGCATTAGAATTATTTTGGGGCATGCAGGATTTTATAGAAGGTTCATCAAGAATTTCTCCAGCATTACCAAGCCCTTAATAGCATTAATTTCCAAGGATGTGAAATTTGTGTTCGATGTAGAGTGCCTCAGAGCATTCAAACTGATCAAGGAAAAGCTATTGAGTGCAACCATAATTGTGACTCCTGACTGGAGTGAACCCTTTGAGATCATATTTGATGCTAGTGATGTGGTAGTGGGAGCAGTGCTGGGGGAGAAGAGAGATAAACTGTTCAGACCCATTTACTATGCAAGCCTGACCTTAAATGATGCTCAGGTGAACTACGCTACCACGGAGAAGGAGTTCTTTGCAGTGGTCTTTGCTTTTGACAAGTTCAGATCCTATTTAGTGGGAAGCAAGGTAATAGTGCATACTGATCACTCAACACTGAAGTATTTGCTGTATAAGAAAGAATCCAAATCGTGTTAGATGCGATGGGTACTGTTGCTACAAGAATTTGATATAGAAATCAAAGACAGTTAATGGCACAGAAAATCAAGTGGCTGACCACCTGTCACGATTGGAGAAACCACCTGTTGAAGCGGTGGACATTCGGGAAGAGTTCCTAGATGAGCAGATTTTTTCTATTGCAGCGATCTCTGTTAGACCCCCATGGTTCGCCGACATAGCCTACTTTTTGGCTAGCGGATGGCTACCACACGACTTGACCTCCGACCAGAAAAGGAAGCAACAAAGCGACGTAAAAAGTTACTTCTAGAATGATCCCTTTTTGTTTAAATTATGTGCAAATGGTGTAATTCGGAGATGCGTACCAGAAGGCGAAATAGGAAGTACATTATTCCATTGTCATGATGGAGCAGATGGAGGACACTATGGAGGAAATAGGATAGCAGCGAAGGTCATGGAGGCCGGTTTTTACTGGCCATCTCTGTACAAGGACGCAAGATTACGTGGCTGCATGTGATAAGTGCCAACGGATAGGCAACATTAGAAAAAAGGATGAGATGCCCTTGAATTCCATTTTGGTGAGAAAAATCTTTGATGTATGGGGCATCGACTTCATGGGCCCCTTCCCATCATGCCATTCCTATGAGAACATCCTAGTGCCCGTTGACTACGTTTCCAAGTGGATCGAGGCAATCCCGACTAGGACCAACGATGCTCGGGTAGTATGTGAATTTCTTTGAAAAAATATTTTCATGCGCTTTGGAATTCCTCGAGTCATCATCAGTGATAATGGATCACATTTTGTAAATAAACAGTTTTTCATTCTGCTGTCTAAACATGGAGTAACTCATAAAACAGGAACCCTATGTCATGCTCAAACTAGTGGGCAGGTAGAAGTAGCTAACTGTGAACTCAAAAGAATTCTAGAGAAAACAGTTAGTGCTTCCAGAAAAGATTGGTGCAAAGTTGGATGAAGCTCTATTGGCGTATAGAATAGAGTTCAAAACAACCATAGGGACTTCACCCTTCAAGTTGGTGTATGGAAAGTCATGTCACTTTATTGTGGAGACTGAGCATAAGGCTTGTTGGGAAATTAAATTGCTTAATCTTAATCTTAGTCTTGCAGGTGAACACAAAAGATCATAGGTGAATGAGCTGGAGGAATTCNTATCTCGGATTTTGGAGCAACTTTTGGAGAGAAGAAGACAAGGAAAGAACGAAGACTTTAAATACTTCATCCAATTAATTCAATATGGAAGTTTGGTTGATTTTAGGAATTGTAATGTCTTCTTGTTATTCTAATACTCTTGTGATAAATAACTTCTTCACTATGGGGTAATCTTTCTAAGAGTTATTGATAGATATTATGATTTGACTATTGTTTGGGGTTTACTCTATGTTAATTGCCTGAATTCGTTGAATGAGTTATTAATTGAATGGCAAGGCCAATTGTTGTTTTACTTTAATCGAAAGAGAAGTGTTGCTGCAATTCGCATTGTGTTATCTTCATTGGGTTGATTTTATACCTCTCATAGGTAATCGAAAGAGCTTAGAGAGTTATCAATTGACCCAATTCGGAAGAATAATTGAGAGACTTTCTTTGAAAGATCATTCATTAATTGTATTATTGCATGTGTTCATAGGACCTGTCATTAGGTTTGTTAACGGAACTCTCATTCATTCGGAAGAAGAACTTGAATCCTCAAGATAGCATAATCATTTTTTGAAATCGAAAGAGTCAATAAAAGTTAAGAGTGAACTTAGCACGAAGTTACCCAGAATAATAGTTGATCACATATCTTGTCACAGCCCTTACTTCGCACCTAGATATTCAATCGTTGCTACTCAGTTACTAAATTTCCATTGCTTTCTCACAATCGATAATCTTAGCTTATTAATAGTCGGTAATAACTTAAATCAAAGGTTTATTTTCCTGGATAGTGTTAAGCTGAAGATTTTATTAGAACATTATTTAATCTAATCCCTGTGGAGACGATTTAATACTATGCTATCTTTTACTAGCGAGCCTAAGTTTTATACATCGATTTTGTGCTCGTCAAATTATTGCGCCTTTGCGGGGGGTTGGCGATTAATATTGTTTGAAATAAAAAGTTTACATTCTAGAAGTAAAAAGTTACTTCTAGAATGATCCCTTTTTGTTTAAATTATGTGCAAATGGTGTAATTCGGAGATGCGTACCAGAAGGCGAAATAGGAAGTACATTATTCCATTGTCATGATGGAGCAGATGGAGGACACTATGGAGGAAATAGGATAGCAGCGAAGGTCATGGAGGCCGGTTTTTACTGGCCATCTCTGTACAAGGACGCAAGATTACGTGGCTGCATGTGATAAGTGCCAACGGATAGGCAACATTAGAAAAAAGGATGAGATGCCCTTGAATTCCATTTTGGTGAGAAAAATCTTTGATGTATGGGGCATCGACTTCATGGGCCCCTTCCCATCATGCCATTCCTATGAGAACATCCTAGTGCCCGTTGACTACGTTTCCAAGTGGATCGAGGCAATCCCGACTAGGACCAACGATGCTCGGGTAGTATGTGAATTTCTTTGAAAAAATATTTTCATGCGCTTTGGAATTCCTCGAGTCATCATCAGTGATAATGGATCACATTTTGTAAATAAACAGTTTTTCATTCTGCTGTCTAAACATGGAGTAACTCATAAAACAGGAACCCTATGTCATGCTCAAACTAGTGGGCAGGTAGAAGTAGCTAACTGTGAACTCAAAAGAATTCTAGAGAAAACAGTTAGTGCTTCCAGAAAAGATTGGTGCAAAGTTGGATGAAGCTCTATTGGCGTATAGAATAGAGTTCAAAACAACCATAGGGACTTCACCCTTCAAGTTGGTGTATGGAAAGTCATGTCACTTTATTGTGGAGACTGAGCATAAGGCTTGTTGGGAAATTAAATTGCTTAATCTTAATCTTAGTCTTGCAGGTGAACACAAAAGATCATAGGTGAATGAGCTGGAGGAATTCAGATTGGACAAGTATGAGAATCCACGAATTTTCAAGGAAAAGATTAAGAAATGGCATGACCGTCTGATTAAACCAAAGGAATTTCATGAAGGGGAAAAGGTCTTACTATACAATAGTAGACTTAGATTGTTCCTCGGAAAATTTAAGTCTAGATAGACGAGACCGTATGTAGTGAGACATTTATCACCGTATGGGGCGATTGAGATCCAGAACATGGACAGAATGAAGAGTTTCAAAGTGAATGGGAACTGGCTAAAACCATATCTTGCTAGAGGATTTGCTCAGCAATCCTTGAGCATCATAATCAGTCGAGGATGCCCGGTTGAGTCACGCTGACGACTATAACTCAGAACTATCTCTAACTCTTCTATTAGCGTAAATTTTCCCTTTTTTTGATTTTTTTGTAGCGTAGATAGGTAGAAGTTAGTGTATATTATGACTTGGCAGATGCAGGAAGGTATATGCTGTGGAAGGTTAGAACTGAGGTGTTCAAAAGGCTCCTTGTGACTGTACTTGTGCGCGACTGCGCACCTGGTAGGGTACCTCGCATATGTGGTCGCGCAAATGAGGACGTCAGATATGCTGGGACATGCACGGCATGCACCAGTATACTATTATATGTTCGGCCTCGCACGGACTGCTCGACCGCGCACAGGTAAGTGCCCTCTCCTTTTAATTTTCGCCCCAACCCTCATCCCCCCTTCTTATCTTTCCCCCCCTTTCTCTCCTCTTTGCCTAACACAAACCCTAATCCGCCCCAACCTTTCCTAATCTCTCTCTGCAACTAATCACACACCACCCCTCCCTCAAGTGTGCTTCTTCCACTTGCTCCTTCAAGTATGTAACATTATTTTGTCCATGTTTTTTTTTTTCTTCTTCTTCTTCTTTTTGTAGTTCTTTCTTTTTCTTTTTCTTTTCTCGCTCTTTTTATTTTTCTTGTGGGGGTAGGGGTTGAGTTTCACCATGGAGACTGAAAGTATAGTTGCTAGGCGGTGAAATTGGTATGTATGTAGTTCACCTAGGTCTAAAATTTTATTTGTGAGCGGTTAGGAACAGCTGTGCATGTTAAGTGTTTGTGTAAATGCCACAATGAGGTTGAGAGCATAATTTTGTGACCAAGTGTGATGGTAAAGTATGAGTAGCCTTTCTTGGTCCACCGAGTGATTTATTTGCTGATATTTGGTGGGTTATTTCAGGTGCAATGGCTCCGTCCAAGACAAGAAAATTTGCAAGTGCCTCCACCGGTGGTCAAGTGGGCACGTCTAGGTCGCAAGCTTCTGCATCCGCTCGTCCATATTATCATAATAAGTTTGTCTCATGGGAAGCCCAATAATGATTTAATAGCAAAGCAGGAAAAAAGCGCATACCAAAAAGGGGAATCGATATTGGGTCTCTCCAAATGACTGTCCCAGAGTGTATGCAGAATTGGTCAGGCGGGAAATAGGGATATTCTTCGAAGAACCTGATGAGGCGAATTTAATGGTTGTTCGGGAGTTCTACGTGAACCCATGAGGACTATGTCTGTACAGTTCAGAAGAAGAAAGTGGATTTCTCCAAAAAGGCCATCCAAAGGGCCTATCACTTGTCGAAGTATGTGGAAGACCCTGAAGCAAATAACTACTATTTGGTGTACAACAGGGAACCATATCCATGGATCACATTCTTTGCAACCATTTGTATGCCCGGGAAGGAGATGGTGTGGTTGATCCACGACCACAAATTTCACTGTACTTCTCTCACTTTTGAGAGGAAATGTTGGCTTTACATGATTAATAACCGCCTCATGCCTTCAGGCAACACTACTGAGGTGAATGGTCCCTGGGCTGCTCTGGTTTGGTGCTTTGAGGCCACGACTTTGATGTGGCTAAAGTCATTCAGGATGAGATGATAATTCGTTGTCCAGTGCAGAGATATGGGTTCTTTTTCCCGTCAGTAGTCACTCGGTTATGCCATGAGGCACGGGTACCGGAAAATAGGGCCACGCATGGGACAATCAAGCACGAACATAAATTTTGGACTGATAAAATTGTAATTGGGAAGGAACCTGATGGGGTTGCTGAGGCAAATAGTGAGGAGTCTGATGCGCCTGACGAGGTAAAGGAGGTGCACGGTGAGGATATTGCTGCTTCTTCCCTGCATGAGCAGGGTGTTGGAAAACCTTCAGGCGGTGGATGGGAAACGAGAATGGTCGCTTTAGAATAGGAGATGGCGGGGATGCGTACTTCAGTCACTAATTTAGGAGCTCGGGTGGATTCCCTTACTACACAAAATGCCAATTCTGAGGAGAAGATCATGGCCTGGCTGCGCGCACTTGGCCGGAGAGTTTTCTTCACGGCACCGTCTCCGACACGAAGTGACTCGATTAGGGGAGTTTTTTTTCATTTTTGCATTTTAATTGTGTGTCACGGGGATATGCCACAACTTAAAGTGTGGGGTGGGGGATACTTGTATGTATGTATGTATATTAGTTTTCTTTTTGTTGGTTGTAGTTAGTAGAGATAGAAAAATTTTGGAAATTTTTTGGGATTTTAGATTTTTCCTGATGATGGATATCATCGCCAGGTTTCTTGAGGGATTAAATTAAAAAAAAAAAAGATAAAAAGATTTTCATTTGTAGGTAGTGTAATAATTCCCTCTTGGTTTTTCTTTGTGCCGCGGTTCTTTTGAGAGGGTTTTGTTTGAACCGGGTGTAGTTAGTTTTATTTTTTTCAGGAGTAGGAAACCTTGTGCTGTGATTTGAATTGAAGGCAATATCTCTTAAATTTATTATTCCTTTAGAATAGTAAGTGCTTTAGTTGTGACGCTTAGGCTCAGTTTTTCACTCTTGTATAGGTACCTTAAATTGTATGATTTTAACTTTGCTTAACTGCTATGACTAGAGTGTCTTGATAGTCTAATCCTGAATGAGTTATTTGCCATGTGTGTGTGAGGTATTGTGTATTCTGTGCATTGCATTTGATGTCTAGAACTTGCCCCATGTGTGTGCAAAGCGAAATAGTAGTTTTATTCAGTCATGGAAGTGATATAGACATTTCTTTGTTGAACCAATATATGCTTTCACCCACCTAATTGTTATGTATCTTAGTCAACCCCGTTGAGCCTATAATCCTGTTTCTTTGGCAACCACATTACAAGCTCACCCATCTGTTTGAATTGATCATCTATTTGAACCTTGTACCTCTCGTGAACACTGGAATTTGTTATGAACTTTGTAAAAGTTGAAGTGTGGGGTGGTTGGTTTGGCTTTTGAGTGGAACTATTGAACCAAGGAGAAAGGTGCACTATTTTAAAAAAGTAAGAGCCATTTGAATTGAAAAAGAAAGGAAAAATAAGTGTTTGATTGTGAAAAATGGTCCTTGATAATGGTAACGTGATGTAATTGTGCTTAAAGAAGTAGGGAGTTGATGTATATTGATGTGAAGGTGAAGTTATAATTTGACATAAGTGTAGGGTTTTGAATGATTAAATGTATGTATTAAAGTTCTTAGGGAGGTGTAGTCACTCTTATATCCAAATGTATCCTGTCCATCCGCAGCTTACATTTCAACCAATTAAAGTCCTACTTGATCCTTGACTAAATAAGCTCAATTAGTAGAGTATTACTCTACGGGCAAGCCTATGGTGTGCCTTATGTGGCATATGAATGTTGTTTTTTTACAGTGAGTGAACTCTTTCTATTTTGAGTTCCTAATTGTTCTTAAATTTTATTGTGTATGGAACTACTCTGTATTGTTGTGTGAGGGCACTTGATTCACGAAGGAAAGGTAATGTCGATATAGGAATGCGTGGAGCTTTTGAGTCAAATCTTGAGGCGAGGATGTTAAGGTATTGTGCTTAATCTGTTTTAAATACTCTTGGCGTGATGAGTTGTGAGAGTTGTCGAAAAAGGTCATATCTATATGAAGTGTAGTTTATAATCTCGTGTTTTAGTCGCTTATTTCACTCTAATTCACTGCACTTTATTTGTGTTTGAGCTTTAATTGGTAATGTTTTGCACTTAGTGTGTGTTTTATGCCTTGTATGAGCAACTCCGAGTTGTGTAGATGTTGTGGAGCTAATTCGAGCTATTTGGAGCTTTAAAGTCTGAGTAAAAGCCCAATGGATTAAGCCGGGATCGTGTTCGGGGATCAATGGACGAATAGTGCACTTAGTGGACGGAAAGAGAGTTGAGCGGGAGAAAAACCCAGGTGCGCGACCACGCATGAGAGACCCCCAACGCGCACTTGGGCGCGCAACTGACGCAGTGTACTGCTAGAGGTGCGCGGCCATGTGCTCGCTCACACTTCCAGGTGCGCTGCCGCGCATGTCCGCTTCTGTGAACTTTACCCAGGCCTATTTTTTTAAATTCGGAGGCGACTCCTTTTGACCTATATGAATCCTAGCTCGTCTCAAAACAAGATATCTCGGATTTTGGAGCAACTTTTGGAGAGAAGAAGACAAGGAAAGAACGAAGACTTTAAATACTTCATCCAATTAATTCAATATGGAAGTTTGGTTGATTTTAGGAATTGTAATGTCTTCTTGTTATTCTAATACTCTTGTGATAAATAACTTCTTCACTATGGGGTAATCTTTCTAAGAGTTATTGATAGATATTATGATTTGACTATTGTTTGGGGTTTACTCTATGTTAATTGCCTGAATTCGTTGAATGAGTTATTAATTGAATGGCAAGGCCAATTGTTGTTTTACTTTAATCGAAAGAGAAGTGTTGCTGCAATTCGCATTGTGTTATCTTCATTGGGTTGATTTTATACCTCTCATAGGTAATCGAAAGAGCTTAGAGAGTTATCAATTGACCCAATTCGGAAGAATAATTGAGAGACTTTCTTTGAAAGATCATTCATTAATTGTATTATTGCATGTGTTCATAGGACCTGTCATTAGGTTTGTTAACGGAACTCTCATTCATTCGGAAGAAGAACTTGAATCCTCAAGATAGCATAATCATTTTTTGAAATCGAAAGAGTCAATAAAAGTTAAGAGTGAACTTAGCACGAAGTTACCCAGAATAATAGTTGATCACATATCTTGTCACAGCCCTTACTTCGCACCTAGATATTCAATCGTTGCTACTCAGTTACTAAATTTCCATTGCTTTCTCACAATCGATAATCTTAGCTTATTAATAGTCGGTAATAACTTAAATCAAAGGTTTATTTTCCTGGATAGTGTTAAGCTGAAGATTTTATTAGAACATTATTTAATCTAATCCCTGTGGAGACGATTTAATACTATGCTATCTTTTACTAGCGAGCCTAAGTTTTATACATCGATTTTGTGCTCGTCAAATTATTGCGCCTTTGCGGGGGGTTGGCGATTAATATTGTTTGAAATAATTTTTGGTGCCAATTCAGGAATTATTTTATTTTATTTTATTTTTCTTTTTTACGCTCTTCTTATCTGTGTGCAGGCAACAGGTTAAGTTCAGTGGTGTATGACTTGATCCTCTTCCAATGAATTAGTGCTATATGATCATAATAGACAAGCACCTGTGATAGTTGAGAAGGGAGAAAGAATTGAGAGGATCGTTGTTGGGTCAAAATTCGACTTAAAATGTAATGGTGAACAATGAAAAGGATGTGAACCTAGCTTCGAGAGAGGCATCTCAACAACAAGATGCACGGTTAGTAGTTGAAGCAGCCTGTAGAGTTGCGGATGAAACGGTAAACGAAGATTGAAGGTTCAATCTCAACCGAAACATGATCGGAGATTAATTTGAAAATGCAGCTCCCAGGCGTAGGAGGTCTATAGGAGATTATGCCAGACCGGTGAACAACCAACAACAATATAGTGTGAGGCCCCCACCCATTGATGCCAACAATTTTGAACTCAAGCAGGAAGTCATCCAGAATATTCAGAACAACTGCATTTTCAGAGGCATACCCAATGAAGATTCCAACAACCATTTGATGGACTTCGACAAAATTATGAACACATTCCGCCAAATGGAGCATTACATGATGCAATCTATCTAAGAGCTTTCCCTTTCTCACTTAAGGATGATGCACAACAATTTTTGAGAAGTCTTCGCAAAGGGTCAATCCGCACGTGGGAGGAGATGACTACCAAGTTCTTAGAAAAATATTTCTCTATTGCTAAGACTAGACGGATGAGGAAGGAGATTCACAATTTCAACCAAGGTGAAGGGAAGATAGTGTTCGATGCATGGGAAAGATTTAAGGATCTATTACGAAGGTGCCCTCGGAATCGGGATTCGAAGATCCCTATAGGTTCGTAAGGTGGTTTCGGACGTGGGCGTATGTTCGGATCTAATTTCAGGTGGAATGGGAGCGTTTCGACACTTATTGTGGAAGTTGGCATTTTGAAGGTTTTAGAATTTTCTAAGTTTAATTTGAAATGGACTTCGGTATTATTGATGTCCGTTTAGGATTTCAAGCTTTGAAATAGGTCCGTATTGTGATTTTGACTTGTACGTATAACTTGGCGTCATTCCAAAATGTTTAAGTGTGATTCAGAAGTGTTCGGCGAAGTTTGAATGTTTGAAAGTTAAAAGAAAGATTTTGATCCGATTCGTAGTTTTGATATTATTTGTAAAGTTTCGAGCTTTAGGATAAGTTTGGATAAGGTATTAGGACTGTTGGTATGATTGGACGGGGTCCCGGGTGCCTCAGGTGTGATTCGGGGTGGTGTTGGACCAAGTTTGGATGTTTTGCTACTGCTGGTTACTAGTGCTGGTGTTGTACTTCACGATCGCGAAGAAGGAATTTTGTGGGCTGCCTTATTGTTTTCGCAAATGCGGAAAAGGAGCTAGGGTCAGGAACTTTTACCCTACACGAACGTGACAAGGGAGTCACACATGGGAAGAGTGCGGGTTGGCAGATTTGCTATTCGCAAACGCGGAAAGGCGACCACGAACGCGAAGGAGGGGTTATGGCTGGGTGGAAAGTTGGTCATCGCGAATGCAATGAGTTGATCGTTAAAGCGAAGATTTGGGCTGGTTGGCCTTCGCGAACGCGATGAAGGAAGGCCTGGCAGAATGTGTTCTATTTCGGGGGTTAGGCCCATTTCCTTCACTTCTCACTTGGATTGGAGATTTTGGAGCTCTGAGGGGAGATTTTCTTCATCTATAGCAAGGTAAGTAACTCTCACATATTGTGAGTTAAATACATGAATTACATATGGATTTGAACATATAAATTGGTAGAAATTGTGGGATTTTTTTGAAAAAAACCAAGAATTTATATTTTTGGATTTTGACCACGAAATTGGACATGAAATTAGAAATAAATTAAATATTTGAATTCGTGATATTATGGGTAATGCTTATCTTCAATTTTTTTTTGAAATTCGGGCATATGGGACCAGGGTTGACTTTGTTGATTGGTTTGCATGTTTTTTATTAGTTTTGGATCTTTTAGCATCGGTTTGAGGTGTTAGAGAGGCGTGGGAGCCGGTTATCGGATTTCGGAGCGAGGTAAGTCTCCTATCGAACTTTGTGAGAAATAATTTACCTAGTAGGATTATATTTGTTATGTGTTACATGTTGTAGGAGCTACGCACGTATGAAGTGACGAGTGTCCGCACGTATGCTGGAATTCCTGATTATGTCCAGGTAGATTTAGACTCACGCCATGTTTTTAATTATACTATTTGAGTTATTCTTGCCTATTTCACTACTTTAATTTATATTTAGCCTGAGACTAGACTCGCGTAGAGTATGGGACTTGCTATTTTAGATACTTGACGAGCTGCTTGATTAGCCGTAAAAATTATAGTTCCCTTTTTGGATTTCTTCTGCATTGTACGTATTTTTCCGAAGGTTTTCTTGAGATTCTATAACTCATACGTATAGTCGTGAGTGGGGTCAAGGACTCATTAAAATTTCTCACTCTTATGGGATAGGGTTGTTCGCCTCGGTAGAATTATGTATTACACTCTTATGGGATCGGGCAGCTCGCCTCGGCAGTTCTGTGAAACACTCTTATAGGATCGGGTCGCTCACCTTGGGAGAATTGTGCGTAATACTTGATAAGAAGTCAGTGTACCTGTGAGTTTCCTGACTTGAGATATGACCGTTTATTTGGTGTTGACCATTATGTATTCCATTTGAGAAAGTACTCAACATTTGAGGACTTCGCGTTTACTCTTCAGTTGAGAGTTGCATTATGTACTTATATATGTTCCCGCTCTTTTATTTGACATGTCTCATACATGTTTATTTTTATTGTATCTGATTTATTGGACCACTAGTAAGTGTCGATGTCAACCCCCCGTCACTACTTTTTCGGGGTTAGGTTAGATACTTACTTGATACGCGTTGATTTACGTACACATGCTATATTTCTGCACTGATTGTACAGGTACTGAGCCATGTATATTTGGTGGTCATCTTGGCGCATAGGCGCAGCTACTGAGGGGACTTTATGGGAAGCTGCATTTCATGTTACGATCCGCAACACACGGAGTCTCCATCATATTCACTTATTTTATCCTGTCTATTTTATATTCCAGACAGATGTTGTAGTAGTGTTGTATTATTTTAGTAGATGGTCATGCACTTGTGACGCCGGGTTTTGGGGGGTTTCTAGTGGATGTTCATAGTTGTATTTAATCATATCACTTCACCTTATGATTTATTTATACTTGAAATTTGGTAAAGAAAAGCACATGTTTCTATGAGTGCGAGACTTAATTCTATTGATTTAAGGAAATTCATGATTTTTAAGAATTAAATTAGATAACTAAGTGGAAGTTCACGCGTTAGCTTGCTTAGCAGTATCATTGGGCGTCATCACGACCTATTATGGATTTGGGTCATGACAACATTCATTTATTATCCAATTCAATTCAATTTTTATCATTAGTACTCTTTTGGAGTCATTAATAATACTATGTTAATTACCCGACATCACCAAGTCATTATTCATTGTCTTCTCCAACAAAACCCTATGTTCAAGAATATCCATTGCAATAACTAGTATTATTTCTTAGCCAAATAGTAATCCATTGCATTCATCAATTAGGTTTTCAATACTATTAGAATCATTAGAAACTCAAAGTAATTCTATTTACATCAACCCACCATTATTCATCTGTTTTTTTTTTTTACTCAAATAATATTTTCAAGACCCACATTTAGGGTTCATAATATATCATTATATGTCACGACCCTAAAATCCATCTAGTTGTGATGCCACCTAACCAACCCGTTAGGTAAGCCAATTAACAACTATCCAATTTAATGATATTTATTGAGACAAATGAATGATAAAATAAAACCTTTATACATTTTTCAAGGACTGGTAGTACAAATCATGAACTTCTAAGATTTAGGATTTACAAAGCTGGTATGAAATAAAATACATTATCTGTTTGAAATATACATGAACAGACTAAAAATTCTAAAAATACAAAGATCAAGAGGTAGCTATGACCGGAACGCAGGTACTATCTTCAAATCCAGCTCCTGCCATACACAACAACTTCATCATCCAACATCTGCATGCAAGGTGCAGAAGTGTAGTATGAGTACAACTGACCCCATGTACTCAATAAGTAACAAGCCAAACTTAGGTTGAAAGTAGTGACGAGCTTGGACAAGGGTCAAAGTCCAGCACCAATAGTCAGGAACAACTCATAACAATATAACTAAAGCGGTACAAGTAATAACTGGAGATAAAATGCTCAACTCGTTCACAATTCTGGAAAATAGGCATGCTTTTCAAGTATAACAGTAAAACCCAAATATTTTACATAAATCACCAAAATATGAGTAAGCTTGTAAAACTATGATTTTCCCCAAAACTTTCAATAGGTAAATGTTTCATTATCAGATGGCATGAGGAAAGTACATCTCTATGCCTACATGTCAATGAGTATGAGAAGTCATGAATGACGTAATACCGTACAACACGAGGGAAAATGTATCTCTATGCCTCAGGTGTGTATGTCAAATGCAATGCAACATAGTGATAAAACCATATGCATACTCTCAGAGTATCACTTCACTCAGTCTCCCAGTCACTCAGTCCTCACAGTCACTCAGCCCACACAATCACTCAATCCTTACAGTCACTCAGTCCTTCCAATCACTTAGTCTTCCCAATCACTTGCCACTCACACTAGGTAGGTACCTGTGCTCACTGTGGGTGAGCAGACCTCGGAGGGACAGATCCACTCCAAGTGCTATAATAAGCCAATCATGGCATAAATCAATAAAGCCTACTGCGGCGTGCAGCCCAACCCCATAAATATCCTCACAATCATGCCCTTGGCCTCACTCGGTCATCAATTTCTCCAGTCTCTCGGCCTCAAAATATCATGCCAATTGGCCTAAACAATGATAATATTGTAAAGACCTGACCGGCCGTTTTGAGCTCTAGCACGTCGTTTGGCAATTTGAGGCCTTGAGTAGCTTAACTTCAGGTATTATGATTTGTACTTGTGGTTGGAATTGAATTTTGGGAAGTTTAGAGTTGATTGGGAAAGAAAATTCTAAATTCATAAGCTTTAAGTTAGAAGAGTTAACCAAGATTTGACTTTTGAGTAAACGACCTCGGAATCAGGATTTGAAGGTTCCAATAGGTTCGTATGATGATTTTGGACTTGGGCGTATGTCCAGGTTGAGTATCGTGTGATCCGAGGGCATTTTGGCGCTTAATATGGAAAGTTGGCATTTTGAAGGTTTTAGAATTTTCCTAAGTTTGGGTTGAAGTGGACTTTGGTGTTATCGACGTCTGTTTGGGATTTCGAGCCTTGGAATAGGTCTGTATCGTGATTTGTGACTTGTGCATAAAGTTTGGCATCATTCCGGAATATTAAGTGTGAATCAACCGTGTTGTCGAAGTTGAATGTTTGAAAGCTTACAGAAAGGTTTCAATCGTCGATTCGTAGTTTTTATGTTATGGTGTGATTTGACGCCTCGAGCAGGTTCGTGTTATGTTTTGGGACTGGTTGGTGTGATTGGATGGGGTCTCGAGGGCCTCGGGTGTGTTTCAAGACGAGTTCGGACCATTTCTCTATGTCGTGCAGCCGCTGGTTTCGATGCGTTTGGTATGCACTGCGATCGCGAAGGTAGGAACACAATCACGAAAGGCTAAGTATACTGATGGCAATTTGTTCAACGCAATCGCATAGAGGGAGCCACGATCGGGGAGATGGAGCAGGTTGTTCTTTGCATTTGCTTGGGCAGAGCCGCGAACGCGATGGGTTAGGGAGGTAGGCCTGTTTGGGAGAGTTGAGCCATGCGATCACGAAAGAGGAATTTGTGGAGGCTAAGTTTGGCCTTCGCGTTCGCGTTAGTGGGCTCGCATTGGTGGAGGCCTGGACAGGCTGTGCTTTGCGATCGCGAGTAGGACCTCGCGTTCGCACAGGGTAAATTCATGGGCAAGTCTGGTTGGCCTTCGCGATCGCATGAAGTTTTCTGCGATCGCGAAGAAGGGAGTTGATGGGCAGTGAGCTTTTATTTCTGGACTTAGCCCATTTATCTCACATTTTCATTTGGTTAGGCGATATTTGGAGCACTTGGAGGGAAGATTTTCAACATCTATGTCAAGGTAAGTAATTTTCACATATTGTGAGTTAAATACATGGTTTATATATGGATTTAAACATGGAAATTAGTAGAAATTTGGAATTTTGATAGAAACCTAGAATTTGGTATTTTTGGATTTTGACCACAAGATTAGACATGAAATTTGGAATAAATCATATATTTGAGTTCGTGGTGTCATGGGTAAAGTTTACCTTCAAAAATTTTACGAATCCGGGCACGTGGGCCCGAGGGTTAACTTTATTGACTTTTCGAGCGGAGTTGTGGATTGTTATAAATTTATTAATTGTGAGTGTTAGAGTATATTGTTATTGATTTGCATATTATTTGACTAGTTTCGGACCGACGGACATTGGTTTGAGGAGCTAGAGAGGCATTGGAGCCGGTTATGGAACTTCGGAGCGAGGTAAGTCTCATGTCTAACCCTGTGAGGGGGAATTTACCCCATAGGTGTTGTTCTTGTTGTATGTTACTTGTTGTGGCAGCTGCACACATATGAGGTGACAGTGTCCGTGCGTATGCTCGAATTCCTGATTATGTTCGGGTAGACTTAGGTTCACGCCATGCTTTAATTGTACCATTTGAGTTATCCTTGCCTGTATAATTCTTTTATTTCACGTTGCGAACTGAGATTAGGCTTGCGGAGTGATATATTCGCTTATTGCATAGATGTGACGAGCTACTTGATTAGGCGTGGAATAATTGTGCTTCCTTTACGAATTTCTCTTGCGTTGTGCGCTTTAACTGAAAAGCTTCTTTATATTTCATAACTTACACGTATATTCGTGAGTGGGGTCAAGGACCCATTAAAGTATCATATTATTATGGGATTGGGCCGTTCGCCTCGGCTGTATCATATTCTTATGGGATCGGGCTGTTCGCCTCGGCAGTATGACAATATTACTCTTATGGGAACGCGCCGTTCGCCTCGGCAATATAATAGATGCATTTATGGTTCGTGCCACTCGATCCTCGTCAATGTACACATTATTCTGGATCGGGCTGTACGACCTCGGCATAATCGTGCGTTATATCACTAGCCATCCGAATATTCACGAGATTATCCGTCAACTGATGCTTGGCATTTTGTATGGTATTCCTTATCCGTTTGATAATGGCACTTGATACATCTGTGCTATTGAGATAGAATACGAGAATGACAAATTTATATCTTTAAAAGAAATTTTTGGAAGGTTATGTAACTTACAGTTTACCCCATTATTGCTATTGTGATTCATATTTGCTTATGATTTATCATATTGCTTTATTGGACCTCTAGTAAGTGTCGATGTTGATCCCTCGTCACTACTTCTTCGGGGTTAGGCTAGATACTTACTGGGTACGCGTTGATTTACGTACTCATGCTACACTTCTGCACTAAATTTGCAGGATTTGATAGGTTCATTTGGTGGACATCTGGGCGCGTAGGTGCAGCTGCTGAAGAGATTAATAGCGAACTGCATTCCAGGCTACATATAGAATCCCACAGAGTCTCCGTCGTACTATTTACTTTATCCTATCTTATTTACATTCCAGACAGGTGTTGTATTATTATTGTACTCCTTAATAAATGCTCATGCACTTGTGACACCAGGTTTTGGGGTGATTCTAGAATTTGTGATGGTTGGCTTAATCTCGATACACTTTTACTTGTATAATATTTAAATTATATTCATCTATGACTTTAACGCATTTAAGTCTCTACCTAACGAGATTCATGATTTCAAAAATAATAAAATGAATAACTAAGTTGTTAGTTCATCGTTGACTTGCCTAGCGGCGACGTTGGGTGCCATCACGACCTAAAGTGGGTTTTGGGTCGTGACAAAAATGATGTGAGACAAATGATAACAGAGATTGAGATATGGTATGCAATGTATGAGTATGATTGAGTATGTAATTGCAATTTAAGCAAATAGCTCAACAGCAGAAATGACCACAGTGGGTCCCAACAAGATAAGCATATAGCCCAAATATGGTTTCTAACATGGATCACAGCTCAATTACACTAGCATGTAGAAATCTCATGGATAAAGACTAGATTAGGTGACTACACAGTAGCACAGAATAACCGAGTCATAATTCACACGGTTCACGCCCACACGCTTGTCACCTAGCATGTGCGTCACCTCAACACCAAATACATAACACGTATAATTGGGGTTCATACCCACAACACCAAGTTTATAAGTGTTACTTACCTCGATCAAGGCGTGTCTAATACCAAGCAAGCCAAACGATACTCCAAAAATGCCATCTCGCGCGTACCGACCTCCGAACGGCTCGAAACTAGCCAAAAGCAGCTCAAATATATCAAATAATGCCTAAGGAAGCAATTCCAAATGATTAAGGTCAAATATTTAATCAAAAGCCCAAAGTCAACCAAAAAGTAAAACCCGGGCCCGCACCTCAGAATTCGAAAAAACTCACAAAATCTGACAAATCATTCAATTACGAGTTCAACCATACAAGTTTCTTTCAAATCCGACTTCGAATCAAAGTTCAAAATTCGAAAATTCACTCTCTGAAACTTTAGACAAAATTTCCAATTTTTCTCTTTAAAATTCACAATCCAATTACCAAAAACAAAGATAGATTCATGAAATACAGCCAGAACCAAGTAGAGAACACTTACCCAATCCATTTGGTGAAAATCGCCTCAAAAATCGCTTCAATCGGAGCTCCCCAACTCAAAATGCTAATAAAATAGTCAAGCCCTCAATATATAGTTTTTGTCAAGGCATCGTCACATTTGCGGCGCACTTAGCCGCTTCTGCAGCGTCACTTTTGCGACCAAAAACTCGCTTCTGCAAAAAACCACTGAAACTCGCCCATCGCACCTGCAAAAAATGTCCTGCTTCTGCACACATGCAAGTGTGACAACAGCTCCCGCTTCTATGCCACACTTCGCTTCTGCGTTCAAACTCATAGCACCTGCGATTTCGTAGATGTGCCCAAAATGTCGCTTCTGCACAAACGGTCTCACATATCCTACTTCACCTCTGTGACCAAATTACCCTAGAAGCGAGCTCGCATCTGCGACCAGCCCTCCGCAGATGTGGACACACTAGAACCAGAACCTCCAGCCAAGCCAATTTGATCCAAAATGATCTGAACCTTGTCCGTGAGTTACCCGAGCCCCTCGAGACCCCGTCCAAATATCCCAACAAGTCCCATAACATAACACGAACCTACTCGAGGCCTAAAATCACGCATAACAACATCGAAATGATGAATCGCACCTCAAATCAAACTTAATGAACTTATGAACTTTTACCTTCCAAAACTCGCGCCGAAACATATCAAATCAACTCAGAATGAACTCAAATTTTTCACACAAGTTTCAAATGACATAACGAAGCTATTCCAATTCCCCGAACCAAAATCCGAATCTGATATCCTCAAAGTCAACTCTCGTTCAAACTTATGAACTTTCCAAACCTTCAAATTTCAAACTTTCGCCAATTGGCGCCGAAACCTTCTAGAAATATCCAAATGCGATCTGGGCATACGCCTGAGTCCAAATCATTATCCGGACCTAACGAAACCACCAAAGTTCTGATCCGAGGTCAAATTTGCAAAAGTCAAACTTGGTCAACCTTTCCAACTTAAAGCTTCAAAAATGAAATTCATTCTTCCAAACTAATTCTGTAACACCTGAAAACCAAAAATGACAATTCACACTTGTCATAAATACACCATATGAAGCTAATCAAAACTTCAAATAGCTGAACGAAAATGTTAATGCTCAAAACGACCAATCGGGTCGTTTACATTATAACTTTAAATAAACTTCCTAAATACAACTATAGATGCATCATAAGTCCGAGTAAAGGGATTACCTCTTGGTGGAAGAATCTCACTTTTTCTTTTTTTTGTGTTCTTGAAGATTCAACCCATTTTCTATAGATTTTGATTGATAAATGATGTTGGATCAAGTAGCGATGGTTTTATACAATTATAGATGCATCATAATTACATACCTCAAAGTGTATCCATGGTGGAAAATTATTTTCTCTAGAACCCAAAACCTTGTCTAATATTCTATCTCTTTTTCTCTCTATGTTTCAGTCTGTTTTATAAAACTTTGGTTGTGCATAGCCTCCTGTGTAGCCTATGCAGGCTACACGTAGCCTACGCATGCCTTTCCCTCCTCCTCCTCTCTTTGGGATGCTTATTGGACTTGCTTACGCATTTTGCATAGGCTTGTGGGTAGGCTACGCATGGCACGTGTTGCTGCTCTGATACCATTCAATAAAAAGATAGTAACTCTTTGGAGAAATATTACATATGTTGCAAACACATTAATATAGGTTTTTACAAGTTAAATGATACTAGTTCATGAAGAAAATAAAATATCAATCAATTTGCACAAACAAATCACATTCAAAGTTGCATGACTGATTCACCGCATCATCTTATCATATACAGGTTCTGCTAAGAGGTTAAAATTAAACTAGTTAGTGAATAAAAGAGAATTACTATTTTCATCTTACACCACTCACAATATTTTTCCTCAAAATATTTTTATTTTCCTCCAATTTTTATTTGCACTACACAAACAAAAAACCTAAAAAATTCGTGACTTCATTTCTCACAATCTACTTCTGATACTAAAATGGCACCTCAAGCTACCGCAATCAGGTACACCGCCAAACATTATCCGAGAAATTGGATGGACATCCTCACGTGGATCAATTCACCAAGTACTTCACGGCAAAAAAATACTCAGCCGACTTTATTCATAGTTGTAGTTTTATGTTAATTAATTTTTTGATCTTGATTTTAATTTTTCATTCTAATTAAAATTTCATTCTATTTTTCCAGTCCTCTACAGCGGTTACTCTGTACTACATGAATAAAAACTCCAACAAACTGAAGGTAAAGATTACCGCTATTAGGGAAGAAACAATGAAATTATTTCAGGGAAAGATCAGGAAGGTAAAGGGAGAAATCGGGACATGTGCTCTAGAGGTATTCAAGGAAGAGCTAGACACACAAAGGGATGAGGCAAAGAAGGGTATATTTGGTATAATTGAAAATAATCTACTTGTTCTTTCAAGGTTGATTACAGACGTCCTTATCAGAGGCGGATTTAGAATTTCTAGGATATGGGTACACTACTAAAGAAAGGAGAAAAAAAAGTATAAAATGGGAATCGATTCCTTTGGAAAAATAACTTAGTATTCAATTAAGTGTATCATTCAACATTTTTGAGGCATGAGTGCCAGTGATTAATATTAGACCAATTTTCTAACAAATACATACATAAACTACCTAGTTTGGCAAAGAGATCATGAGTTCACGTGCTCCATAGTCTAAGCTATAAATCCGCCCCTGGTCCTCATGTACCTTGAGAACCAGAATAATGAGGCTGGATAGGGTGTAACTCCTCCCAGGTTTGAGGTAACTTGCTAGCAACTTGATCATTGGCTGTTGATAATTGTGGTCCTAGGATTCTCCTCTGATATGGCTAAGACATAACATGTTATTATATTACATAAGGAGGGGATGAGTTCACGACATAAAGTTTTTAATTAGTAATATCGTTATTTATATTGATAAAAATTAATTCAAGTTAATAAGATGTTAGCCATGTGTCACGACCCAAAATCCACCATAGGTTGTGATAGCGCCCAACGTCGTTGTTAGGCAAGCCAAAACTTAATTATTTATTTTATTATTTTTAAAGTCATGAATCTTACTTAGATAGAGAGGTCAGTACATTAAAATAAATCGTAGTTACGTACAGTTTCATTAAAATAATAGTGAAAGTGTATCAATGTAAATCAATCCATAACAAATTCTAGGACACCTCCAAAACCTGGTGTCACAAGTGCATGATCATGTACTAGAAGGTACAATAACAATACAATCTATCTGGAATACAAGTTAGACAGGAGAATGTAAATAACTCTGATAGAGACTCTGTATGATGCGGATCGTAACATGGAATGCAGCTCACCTTAAAGTCCACGCAATAGCCGCGCCTTTGCGTCCCAAAGACCACCAGACAAGTGTAGCATGAGTACGTCAATCAACGCATACCCAGTAAGTATCTAGCCTAACCCCGGAGAAGTAGTGATGAGGGGTCGACATCGACACTTACTAGTGGTTCAATAAATCAAATACTGTAAGAAGTAAACAATATGAGGCAAGGTAAATAAAAGGTATAAACAAATATAGGTACGTGGAACGATCCTCTTCTGAACAGTAAACTCAAGCTCTCAATTATCGGTTACCTCCTCAACCGGAGAACATAAGTAAACTAGTCTCTTCCAGATAGGTTGTCAAACTCAAATCAGGAAAACTCACGGATAGGATGGCTTCTTGTCAAATATTATGCACGACGCTGCCAAGGCGAACGTCCCGATCCCATAAGAACGTTTCATGAAGCTGGCGAGGCGAACGGCCTAATCCCATAAGAATATGCTACTGCCGAGGCGAACAGCCCGATCACATAAGAGGGCGATACTACCGAGGCGAACAACCCGATTCCAAAAGAATATGATACTGTTGAGGCGACGTCTCGATCCCATAAGAGTATGATACTGCCGAGGCGAACATCCCGATCCCATAAGAATATGATACTGCCAAGGTGAATAGACTGATCCCATAAGAGTATGATACTGCTGAGGGGAACGGCCTGATCCCATAAGTGTATGATACTGCCGAGGCAAACGGCCCGATCTCATAAGAATATGATACTGCCAAGGCGAATGGCCCGATCCCATAAGAATATGATAGTGCCGAGGCGAACGGCCCGATCCTATAAGAGTATGATACTGCCGAAGCGAATGGCCCGATCAGATAAGAATATGATACTGCCTAGGCGAATGGCCTGATCCACATAAGAGTATGATACTGCCGAGACGAACGGCCCGATCCCATAAGAGTATGATACTACTGAGGCGAACGGCCCGATCCCATAAGAATATGATATTGCTGAGGCGAACGGCCTGATCCCAAAAGAGTGTGGTATAAAATCATGCCGAGGCAAATGGCCAATCCCATTAGAATAAAAAGCTTTAACGGGTCCTTGACCCCACTCACGAATAAACGTGTGAGTTATGAAATTTGAGGAAGCTTTTCAATGGAAAACGCGCAACACGAGAGACATCCGCAAGGTGAGTACAATTATTCCGCGGCTAAATCAAGTAGCTCGTCAAATCTCTACAACAGCAGGATTATTACTCTACGCAAACCTAGTCTCAGGTCGTAACGCGTAATAAAGGAATTCAACATGCAAGGATAACTCAAATAGTACAATTAAAGCATGGCGTGAACCTAAGTCTATCTAGACAAATCAGCAAATCCTAGCATACGCACGGACACTCGTCACCTCATACGTGCGTAGATCCCACAACATGTAGCACATAAGAATATAACACCTTCAGGGTAAATTCCCCCTCACAAGGTTAGACAGGAGACTTACCTTGCTCTGAAGTCCCATAACCGGCTCCAATGCCTCTCTAACTACTCAACTCAAAGCCAAATGATCCGAAACTAGTCAAACAATGTGCAAATCAATTATGCTTATTGGTAATCAATTTATAACAATTTCCAACTCCGCTCGAAATGTCAATAAAGTCAACCCTCGAGCCTACGTGCCCGAATTCTAAAAATTTTCAAAGATAAACATTCTCCATAACATTATGAACTCAAATCTATGATTTATTCCTAATTCCATTTCCAAAATCGTGGTCAAAATCCAAAAATATGATTTCTAGGTTTTTCTTCAAAAGTCCCACAGTTTTCCACAATGTCCATGTTAAATCCTTATTGAATCCATGTAATTAACTTACAATATGTGAGAATTACTTACCTTGCAATAAATGATGAAAATATTGCCTCCAAGAGCTCCAAAAATAGCCCAACCAAATGAAAATGTGAGAGAAATGGGCTAAGTCCCGAAATAAAGTCTTAATAACAACCTCAAATGTCGCATTTGCGACACAAGGCTCGCAAATGCGAAGCCCGACCAACACTGTCTGTGTCGCCAAGTGCAACAAAAGTCTCGCAAATGCGAGCTTAGAGACTTTGCAAAAGCGACAATTTGTTCACAAATGCGAACTCCCCTACCCCAGCCCCATCTTCACAAAAGTGAGAATGATCTCGCAAATGCAACTATCTCAAATGCGATAAAAACCTCGCAAATGCGAGAACGGTGCACCAGAACTAGCTGAACCTCTACAAACTCCTCTGACACGCATCCAAAACTCATTCGAGCCCTCGGGGCTCCTAACCAAGCATCCACACAAGTCTAAAGACATAACGTGAACTTGCTCACGTGATCAAAACACTAAATAATCTCTGGAATCACGAATCGGACACCAAAACGCATAAAAATCACAATGAACTTCAAGAACTCCTAGAATTGCAACCAATCGTCCGAACTACATCAAATCAACTCCGAATAACACCAAATTTTGCGAGAAAGTTCCAAATGATGAAACGGACCTATTCCATGTCCCGAATCCAAAAATCGAACCCGATAGTCTTAAAGTCAAACCATGGTCAAACTTAAGAAAAATTCCAAACTTTCAAACATTTAAACTTCGACGAACGCGTCTGATTCATACTTAAACATCACGGAATGATGCCAAACTTTACGCATAAGTCACCAAATCACGATACGAACCTATTCCAAGGCTTAGAACCCTAAAACGGATATAGATAACACCAATGTCCACTTCACACCAAACTTAGGAAATTCTAATACCTCCAAAATGTTAACTTTCCTCCATAAGCGCCGCAATGCTCCCGGGCCATCCGATACTCAATCTGAACACACGCACAAGTCCGAAATCATCATATGACCTATTGGAACCTCCAAATCCCGATTCCAAGGTTGTTTACTCAAAAGTCAGCCCTTGGTCAATTCTTCCAACTTAAAGCTTCCGAATTGAGAATTTTTTTTCCGAATCAACTTCAAACTTCCCAAAATCCAATTCCGACCAAACGTACAAGTCATAATACATGAAGTGAAGCTACTCAAACAGTTGAACGACACACTAGGGCTCAAAACGACCGGTTGGGTCATTACATTATCCCCTATTTAAATATACGTTTGTCCTCGAACGTGCCAAGAATTGCTCCGGAGTTGCCTCAAAATCACTGCTCAACATCTTGTGCACCTACCCGTGCCACCACAAACCAGGTGAATACATTAGCTCGAGCCAGACTGAAGATCCTCCCTTTTATCAGACAACAAGCCTTAGGACCAAATTCCAGCCTTTGAATTTCTCTACAAGACCTGATTCTAACATACGATCACCATATCAATCTCCACATACTGAAACCACACATGATCATGCACCCATGCTGACTTCACACAATGCACTGCATAACTCACTTGCCTATGGTAACCTCCTCCAAGCACAACAGGTGCAAATTCATTGAACTTTCGAACCGTAGTATACCTCATAACACATATAAGCCCAGTCTCAACCCTTACAATACTGCAACGATGAAAGAGACGTGCAAGAACTCATAACCACCCGTTAAATCAATAACTCACGGAGTTCCTCCGCTCGACTAGAACTATTACCTCATTTTGAACTGAATAGTGACATTTCCCCTAAAATATACCTTTCATAAATCCTATCGCACCAATTGCAGGTCTAACAACCCCGTCTCACCCAATACAAGCTGCTCAGGCAGTAAGCCACCTCAAACACTAACCAAGATCTTATATGACGCCATCAATGCGCTAACAAGCTATAACTTGAATATGACACATGAGGAAAAACGAACTCTGGAAAAGAACTACCCAGCCCGTGTAATGAATATAACAACCAAAATGATGCTATGAACCTCCCAGAGAACGAGAAACAAAATACACAGAAATAAGTATAGGGAACCGTATTCAATATCTCATTGTTGCGGTGTGCAACCCAATCCACACGTGATACCGTTGCGGCGTGCAACCCGATCCTAACAACATACCCATGGTGGCGTGCCACCCGATCCACACATAGCAATAAATAAGGAAATGCCCATCAAGCCATAATGCTTATACCTACGAAATACCCAAATATTGGCCACAAGCACGCCAAGTGCATAAACACGACTCTAGGGAGACGGATATCGTCATGCGCAACAAAACTCGAGCTCGACTAAGCTGCAATAATATAGTATTAGATGGGATAGCTAATGACATGAATAACATCCAACACCCGAAGACTCCTCTATAAGCAATGTTATGTTGAATGAACACACTCGACCTAACGTAGAGCATATATTCACATTAGATCTACTAGCGGACCTCAAACTGATTCCGATCATCCCGTGCTGGGCCAATAACCTTCCAAGAATCCACAATGACCCTATTCATGACACATAAGAGTAACCGTCAAATCCGAAACAAACCCCCACATTCTGCAACAAAAGAAATAGAGTGCCTCTTAGTCATAATCTCTTCCATTTATGACTGTATCAAAATCTCCATACCTTATTTAAGTTTCCAACAATTGGCTGACTAACACATCCCACTTATACGATCTTCCCGTGGAATATACTCCCACAACCTTCCGCACCAGGTAGTAAAATATGAGTGTTAATGGCCATCGACCATGTTAATTCTATAATACTGGCCAAGCATCTGCATTTCAATATCCAACACTCCTACCACAAAATAGACCATTCTCAAGCTGCCCAAAAATAGTGCCAGCATACTTTGAACATCTGAAGTCCTCCCCCGCTCCTCAGAGCTTGTGACATCCTTATCAACATCGAACCGTAACCTTCATCCTCAACTTCTAATTTTCATACAGCTCCCTACACTTATCATGCCGCTATGCGAGAGTATAAGAATTTCATAATAACTCCTAAACCACCAATAGAATAAACACTTCATCATCTAGAACCCTTTTCGCTCACCACATTTCAGAGGAACAATTGCAACACGTAACCTAATTCCGATAACCGCAGAAAACACAAACCTCAAGTGGTGGTCTAAACCACCATGACTCTTCCGGGATCCATCTACACATAACAAACCCTCATAATCAAATACCTCCAATCAATCAAATTATGGTGGCTGTCAAGCCCGCACGTACTGCCACGAATCAAAAGTATAGCTTAACATACTTAATGAACTAATCATTTCCACAACCAAGCTAATTCAACCCATCACTAACTGACCTAACTCCTTTCGATTTACTCTTGACATGCCTTCGAAATAATAATAACTCCCTTCAAATACATTAATGACCTCAAACAACACTCATCCCGAGTACCCCAAATCACAAGAGCACGTCGTCGTAACATCCATAAGCTATTTTATCCTCTTTTCATGCACTCAATAGCACCTCCTACTGATACACCGCGCTGATTAGATCTTCTACGAATCTGAAATTGTTTCTCCCACTTCTCTAACACCTCACCGCAGACCTAATGATAACATAGATTACTCCAAGTACCCTTCACACTCTGCTACAAAATCCAGTCTTCAGCCACATAACGAACCCGAAAAAATCCTACCACACCTTAAATCTTGAATCCAGTAAGACCATTATTGAGAGTCACCTACTCTTATCCAGTCTTGATTATTTAACCAAATAACTAGTGCTCTGTTATAACATGTGCTCTCCCATGAAGCAACCGGATGAATCTTTTTCCTTGCACATCAAATCCACATAATCATAACTTTTGAGTCATCCTCAGCACCTGCACGCGAATCAATGAGGCAAAATGTAACACACATTTATGTCAAACTTCCTTATCCAAAATTTCTCGTCTTCTTGATCATAACTAATCCACCAATGCACCGATAAACCGTAACCATACAAGTAGACGGCCACGTGACTTACTTATAGACGGTGGGATCCCTCACTTAGCTTTACACTACAACCATATAGATCCAAACCCC
This sequence comes from Nicotiana obtusifolia, assembly GCA_002018475.1. Classification (NCBI taxonomy): domain Eukaryota; kingdom Viridiplantae; phylum Streptophyta; class Magnoliopsida; order Solanales; family Solanaceae; genus Nicotiana; species Nicotiana obtusifolia. The sequence goes on along the minus strand of MCJB01045471.1, from coordinate 179,688 downwards.
ACAATGACCACTTTTTCCTAGTTACCGTGATCCCACGTTGCTGCTCGGCCAAATTTCTCATAAGTTCTTGTTGGACTAATCATAACACATCCCGAATTATCCGCCACAATCGTACACTCGACCTCCTAACTTCATTAATATAGATGCATCCATCATGAAATCAACTATCCTCCCTGGGTCCGCACTGATCCACCACCCGTAAGAATCATTTCATTTATTAACATCACCCGAAGGTCCACAATGTTATCAAGCTCGTCTGGCCACATTCAAAATTTCCTAGGCATAGAAACCACCCTAGAGATCATCTCCTTCGAGCCATCAACACTGGAAACTGCCGATTCGATCCTGAAGTCGCAGCACACAACCATCTCTGATAACTTCTTCTTAGGTTCCATCTCATGACGACGTGCCTAGAGGCAAACAAATGAAGATCAACATGCCGACGAGCATTAACGCATTCAATCAAGGACGGTGAACACCATAATACTAACAAGAGTCCCTCCAAACTCGAAAGTATCAATTCTCGACCGTAGGCAACACAAATACTGGGCTGAAATGACAGAACACCCCTCCATATAGTAAAGACAATAGCCCACTCAATATGCAGGGGAAAACATCCTGCACCACATCTGTGGTACCATTACAACTCCTCGATGCCTAATTCATAGCCAACACTCCACATTGTATAAGAATGAATAGAAAGGAAATAAAGTCATAAGCCTCAATGGAATCAAATCTCACGACAAGGAATCAAGAAAGGAAGTGCTCCTAACAGCCCTGTAGCCTCTCAAAGATAAGTACAGACGTGTCCGTACCTATCCGAAAGACTCTACTAGACTTGATCATGACTCATGAGACCTAAGTGAACCTAATACTCTGTTACCAAGCTGTCACGACCCAAAATTCACTATAGACCGTGATGGCGCCCAACGTTGTCATTAGGCAAGCCAACACTTAATTATTCATTTTATTATTTTTAAAGTCATGAATCTTACTTATATAGACAGGTCAGTAAATTAAAATAAATCGTAGTTACGTACAATTTTGTTAAAATAATAAGTGGTGAAAGTGTATCAATGTAAATCAATCCATAACAAATTCTAGTACACCCTCAAAACCCAATGTCACAAGTGCATGAGCATCTAGTTAAAGCTACAATAACAATACAACCTATGTCTGGAATACAAGTTAGACAAGAGAATGTAAATAACTCTGATGGAGACTCTGTATGCTGCGGATCGTAACATGGAATGCAGCTCATCGTAAAGTCCCCGCAATAGCCACGCCTTTGCGTCCCAAAGACCACCAGACATATATATATATATATATATATATATATATATATATATATACCTGTACAATAAGTGCAGTAAGTGTACCATGAGTACGTAAATCACTGCGTACCCAGTAAGTATCTAGTCTAACCCCAGAGAACTATTGACGAGGGATCGATATCGACACTTACTAGTGGAATAAATCAAATATTGTAAGAAGTAAACAAATATGAGGCAGGGTAAATAAACGGTATAAACAAATACAGGTACGTGGAACGATCCTCCTCTGAACAATAAACTCAAGCTCTCAATTATCGGTTACCTCCTCAACTTGGAGTACATAAAGTAATCTTGTCCCCACCAGATAGGTCGTTAAAACTCAAATCAGGAAAATTCACGGATACGACGACTTCTTGTCAAATATTACGCACGACGCTGCCGAGGCGAACGGCCCGATCCCATAAGAGTGTTTCATGAAACAACCGAGGTGAACGGTCTGATCCCATAAGAATATGATACTGCCAAGGCGAACAACGCGATCCCGTAAGAGTATGATACTGCCGAGGCGAACGGCCCGATCCCATAAGAATATGATTTGCAGAGGCAAACGACCCAATCCCATAAGAGTATGATACTACCGAGGCGAACAACCCGATCCCATAAGAATATGATACTACCAATATCATGACCCAAAATCCACTATAGGCCATGATGGCGCCAACATTATCGTCAGGCAAGCCAACGGAGAATTATCAACTTAATTACTCATTTCATTATTTTTAAAATCATAAATCTCATTAAATAAATAAAGTGAAATCTAGTACTCATAGAAACCTGTGATTTTCTTTACCAAATCCCATACAAAATACAAATTACAAGGTGAAATGATAATAATAACATGAACTACAATAATGAACATCCACTAGGAACCCCCAAAACCCGGTGTCACAAGTGCATGAGCATCTACTGAAAGGTAAAATTACAATTCAACATCAGTCTGGAGTACACAATAGACATGATAATGTAACTAATTAAGATGGAGAGTCAGTAGGCTGCGGGTCGTAACATGGAATGTAACTCACCTTGAAGTCCCCGCAATAGTCGCGCCTTTGCGCCCCAAAGTCCACCAGGCGTATATATACCTGCACAATAAGTGCAGCAAATCTAGCATGAGTACGTAAATCAACGTGTACCCAGTAAGTATTTAGCCTAACCTCAGAGAAGTAGTGACGATGGGTCGATATCAACACTTACTAGTAGTCCAATAAATCAAATATACTAGGAAGTAAACAAATATGAGGCAGGGTAAATAAATAGTATAAATAAATATAGGTACATAGTATAATCCTCCTCTGAACAGTAAACTCAAGCTCTCAATTATCGGTCACCTCCTCAAGCAGAGTATATATGTAAAATGGTTCCCACCAGATAGGTCGTCACAACTCAAATCAGGAAAACTCACGGAACGATAGCATAAGAACATTTCATGAAGCTGCTGAGGCAAACGACCCGATCCCATAAGAGTATTTATAGAAATGTCGAGGCGAACGGCCCGATCCCATTAGAATATGATGCTACCAAGGCGAACAAACCGATCCCATAAGAATATGATACTGCCGAGGCGAATGGCCAGATCCCATAAGAGTGTGGTACATAACCCTGCCGAGGCAAACAGCCCAATCCCATAAGAATAAGAAGCTTTAACGAGTCCTTGACCCCACTCACAAATATATGTGTGCGTTATGAAATTTAAAGAAGCTTTTCGATGAAAATGCACAATGCGAGAGAAATTCGTAAGGGAAGCACAATTATTCAACGGTTAATCAAGTAGCTCGTCAAATCTCTTGCAATAGCGAGTCTATCACTCTACACAAGCCTAGTCTCAAGTCGTAATGCAAAATAAAGGAAGTAAACAGGCAAGGATAACTCAGATAATACAATTAAAGCATGGCGTAAACCGAAGTCTACCCGGACAAATCAGGAATCTTAGCATACTCACGGACACTCGTCACCTCATATGTGCGTAGCTCCCACAACATGTAGCACATAAGAATATAACACCTACGGGGTAAATTCCCCCTCATAGGGTTAGACAGGAGACTTACCTCGTTCCGAAGTTCCATAACCGGCTCCAATGCCTCTCTAACACCTCGACTAAAAGCCAAACGATCTGAAACCAGTCAAATAATGTGCAAATCAATCAAAATATACTCCAATGCTTATAATTAATCAATTTATAACAATTCCCAAACCAAGGAAAAAATCCACAAGCTTCGCAACTGCGAACAAATGTTCCCAATTGCGATACCTAAGCACCAGCAACACCAGCAACCTTTCCTGACACGGAAATGGGCATTAACTCTATCATACGACATCGGAATTCAGTGATTCTTGTTGCTATGATTGCGTAATTATGATATGGATCTAATGGTTCAATAAAATCATAAATCAAAGGTCGTTTGCTCAATATAGTATCCTTTATAACCAAGAAAATGATGCTGAAACATCAAATAAGAGCACGACACAACCCAAACTATCCGAAACACACCCGAGGCCCCCGGGACCCCATCCAATTAAACAAACTAGTCCCAAAACATAACACGAAACTGCTTGAGGCCTCAAATCACACCAAACAATACCAAAACCATGAATCGATGATCAAATCCTCCTTTTAACTTTTAAACATTCAAACTTCGACGAACGCGTCCGAATTACACTTAAACATTCCGGAATGACGCCAAACTTTATGTACAAGTCATAAATCACGATACGAACCTATTCCAAGTTTCAGAACCACAAACGGATATCGATAACACCAAAGTCCACTTCAAACTAAACTTAAGAAATTCTAAAACCTTCGAATTGCCAACTTTCCACAATAACCACGGAAATGCTCCCGGACCGCCCGATACCCAACCCGAACATACGCCCAAGTCCAAAATCATCATAGGAACCTATTGGAACCTTCAAATCCCGATTCCGTAGTTGTTTACTCAAAAGTCAAACTTTGATCAACTCTTCCAACTTAAAGCTTCCGAATTAAGAATTTTCCATCCGAATTCACTTTGAACCTCTCAAAATTCAATTTCGTCCACGCGTATAATTCATAAAACATGAAGTTAAACTACTCAAGATCAAATCGCCGAATGACCTGCTAGAGCTTAAAATGACCAATCGGGTCATTACATTCTCCCCTAGTTAAACATACGTACGTCCTCGAACGTGCCAAGAACCATTCCAGAGTTGCCTCAAAATCACCACTCAACACCTTGTGCACCTACTTGTGCCTTCCACAACCCAGGTGAATACATTAGCTCGAGCCAGACTGAAGATCCTCCCTTTTATTTAGCCAACAAGCCTTAGGACCAAATTCCAACCTTTGAATTTCTCGACAAGACCTGATTCTAACATACGATCACCATATCAATCTCCACACGCTGAACCCACACATGATCATGCACCTACACTGACATCACACAATGCACCGCATAACTCATTTGCCCATGTTAACCTCTTGCAAGCACAACAACTGCAAATTCACAGATCCGCCGCCTATAGTATACCTTATAACACATCTAAACTCGGTCTCAACCCTCACGATACTGCAACGACAAAAAAGATGTGCAGGAACTCATAACCACCCGTTAAGTCAATAAATCACAGAGTTCCTCTGCTCGACAAGAACCATTACCTCATTCTGAACTGAATAGTGACATTTTTCTTTAATATACCTAACATAAATTCGATCGCACCAATTTCAGGTCCAATAACCTCATCTCATCCAGTACAAGCTGCTCAGGCAATAAGCCACCTCAAACACTTACCAACAACTCATATGACGCCATCAGTGCGCCAACAAGCCATAACTTAAATATGACACATAAGGAAGAACAAACTCGGGAAAAGAACTACCCAGCCGTGTAACAAATAATACAGCCAAAAAGATTCTATGAACCCTTCTCAGCAATTGAGAAACAAAATACACAGAAATAAGTATAGGGAACCGTACTCAATGTCTCACAGTTGCAGCGTGCAACCCGATCCACACATAATACCGTTACGGCGTGTATACCGATCCAAATAAAATACCCGTGGCGGCATGCCACCCGATCCACACCTGATAATAAACAAGGAAATACCCATCAAGTCATAATGCTTATACCTCTGAAATACCTGAATATCGACCACAAGCATGCCAAGTGTATAAATACGACTCTAGAAAGACAGATAGCGCCATGCGCCACAAAACTCGAGCTCGACTAAGATGCAATAACGACAAGCTACACAGGACCACAACACCTGAAGACTCCTCCATAAACAGTGCTATGTTGAATAAACACATCCGTCCAGACGTAGAGCATACATTCACATTAGATCTACCAACAGACCTCAAACCGATTCTGATCATCCCATACGAGGCCAATAACCTTCCAAGAATCCACAATGACCCTATTCATGACACATAAAAATAACCGTCAAATCCAGAAAAAACTCCCACAGTCCATAACCAAAGAAATAGAGCACCTCTTAGTCATAATCTCTCCCATTTGCGATTGTATCAAAATCTCCATATCTGATTTAAGTTTCCAACAATCGGATGACTAACACGTCCCACTTATATGATCTTCCTGTGGGATATACTCCCACAACCTTCTGCACCAGGTAGTAAAATGTGGACGTTAATGGCCATCGATCATGTTAATTCTATAATACTGGCCAAGCAACCGCATTTTAATATCCAACACTCCTACCACAAAATAGACCATCATCAGGCTGCCCGAAAATAGTGCCAGCATATTTTGAACATCTGAAATCTTCTTGTGCTCCTCCGAGCTCATGACATTCTTATCGAAACTGAACCGTAACCTTGATCCTAACTTCCTATTACTATACCGCTCACTGCACCTATCTTGCCGCTATGCGAGAGTCCAAGAATTTCATCATAACCCCTGAACCACCAGTAGAATACATACTTCATCGGCTAGAACCCGTTTTACTCCACTTATTTCTGAAGAACAATTGCAACACGCAATCAAATTCCCAAAACCATAGAAAATCAAACCTCAAGTTGTGGTCTAAACCACCAAAATTCTTTCAGGATTAATTTACATATACCAAGGCCATCAGAATCAACTACTTCCAAATCGATAAAATTACTATGGCTGTCAAGCCCGCACGTACAACCACGAATCACCTGTATATCTTTAACACACCGAAGGAACTGCATTTCCTGAACCATGCTGATTTAAACCACTGCTAACTGACCCAACTTTTTCCAATTTACTCTTGACTTGCCTTCGAAATAATAATAGCTCCATTCACACACATAACAGGCCTCAAACAACACTCATCCCGAGTGATCCAAATCACGACACCACATCATCTCAATACCCATCAGCCATCTCATACCCTCCTTATGCACTCAATTGTATTCCCAACTGATACACCCGTTCTGAAATACCCCCTGTGAACCGAAGCTCTTTCTCCCATTTCTTAATGCTGTACCATAGACCCGATGATAACATAGAAATTCCCAAGTATTCTCCACACTCTGCTACAAAACCAAGTCCTCAACCACATAATGAACCCAAAATCTTTAAACACCGCACTTCAATTCTTGCACCCACTAGAACCATTATTGAGAGTCACCCACTCTGACCATGTCCCGAATATATAACCAAACTCTAGTGCTCTACTAGCACATGGACACTTTAAAGGAAGCAACCAAATGAATTCTTTTCCTTGCCCATCACATCCACAGGAAGCATAAATCTTGAGCTATCCCCAGCACCTACACATGAATCAATAAGGCGAATGCAACTCATATATGTCAAATTTCCTTATCCGAAGTACCTTTTGGTCATAACTAATCTGCCAATGCACCGATAACCAGATACCGGACAGGCACACAACCACGTGACCCAATCATAGACGGTGGGCTCCCCTACTTAGCTTTACGCTACAATCACTTATATCTCGACCCCTCAGTGACTTCTTCTTCTTCCCTATTACCATGGTCCCACACCGTTGCTCAGCTAAATTTCTCATAAGTTCTTGTTGGACTAATCATAACATATCCGCATTACCAGCCACAATTGCACACTCGACTTTCTAATAGTCGTACCATCATCTCCAAGAAATCCAAGCTCACATCATAGTACATTCATCCTCTGTTAGGCAGAAAGTACAATTCTTCGTAGGAACCTCATCAAAACAACACAACCACTAACCTAATCATCGGAGATAGCAAACTTGTGTAGCATCGTATCGACCTCCTCCAACGTCATTGCTATAGTTAGATCCATCATGAAATCAATTAATCTCCCTAGGTCCACACCAATCTTCCAGCCATAAGTATCCCTTCATTCATTAACATCACCAAGGTCCAACAATATGTTATCTAGTCCTTCTCACCACATTCAAAATTTCCTAGGAATAGAAACCACCTCAGAGATCATCTCCCTCGAACCATCAACACTAGGCTGAAATGACAGAATACTCCTCCACAAGGCGATGATAATAGTCTACAAGTTTATTAAGAGAAAGGAATCTTGCGACACATCTGTAGCATCTTAACAACTCGTCGGTGCCCAATTGATAACAAGCACTCCACACCGTATAATAATGAGTAGAAAGGAAATAAAGGCATGAGCTTCAATAGAACCAAATCACACGACAAGGAATCAAGAAGGGAAGTGCACGTAACATCCTTTCAGCCTCTCAAAGATAAGTACAAATGTATCTATATCGATCAGCAAGACTTTACTAGACTTGCTCATGACTGGGGAGACCTAAGTATAGACGAATCTATTATCGAGGTCTATTTGGAATTTTGAGCCTAGGAATAGTTACGTATGGTGATTTAAGACTTTCACGCAAAATTTGGTATCATTCCGAGTACTCTAGGTATGATTCGGTGCGTTCGGATCAAGTTGAAAACTTGAAGTTCATAATTTGATTCAATTTAGCTTTGGGGTGCGATTCTTAGTTTTGATGTTGTTTTTCGTATTACGAGAGTTCGAGAAGGTTCGTATTAATGGACTTGTTGGTGTAGTTGGATAGGGTCCCAGGTGGCTCGGGTGAGTTTCGGATTTCCCGGAGCTAAGTCCCAAAAATCTGGTGTGCTAGTTCTGGTTTTCTTCTTCGCGATCGCGAGGGCTGTGTCGTGTTTACGAAGAAGGAAAAGATGAGGGCTAAGATTTTCTCTAGGCATTCGCGACCCCTTGCCTGTGTTCAGGAAGTTTAGGGACCTGTCACCTCCGCGTTCGCATGAGGAGGCCCGCGTTCGCGTAGGGAGATGGGCCTGGGGGATAGGTGTGTGAGCTCCTTCTTCTTCGCGCTCGTGAGCTGGAACCCGCGGTTCGTGAAGCTCAGGCTTGTTAGCCTTCGAGTTCGTAGTGGGTCCTCGATTTCGTGATGGCCATTCTTCTAGGCCCTGGGCAGATTGCCTAAGTGATCGCGAGGGCTTTTTCGCGATCACGAAGAAGGCAGACCTGGGCAGTGGCTTAACAAAAAATGGGATTTTGGTCATTTTGTTCACTTTTCTCATTTATTGGCCAATTTGGGAGCTCTTTAAAGAGGGATTTTCACCAAGAATCTTGAGGTAAGTGTATTTCCACAAGATGTGAGTTCAATACCTAGATTACAGGTAGATCTTAACATGAAAAATTATAGAAATTTTATCATTTTGTAGGAAAACATAGGTTTTAATAAAAATGAGATTTAACCATGAAAATGATGACGGATTGGGTAGAAATTATATATTTGAATTCGTGAGGTTATGGGTAACATTTATCTTCAAAAAGTTTCAGAATCCGAGCCTAGTGGTGAATTTTAGGAATCTTTCAATTTAGGTTGGGTAATTACTCTAATAGCTAAATTATGAGCTTGTGAGTGTATATTTGATTAATTTATATAACATTTGGCTAGCTTCGGATTGTTCGGCACCAAGTTGAGGCTAGGTCGAATTTGTGGGCCGAAAAGTAAGCTTTGAGACGAGGTAAGTCTCTTGCCTAACCTTGTAAAAGGGAATTTACCCCATAGGTGTTTTAAAGTACTATTTTCTTCTAAATGTGGGGGCTACGTTCGCACAAGGTGACGAGAGTCCGTGCATAGCTACTAATCATGCTTAAGTCCGGGTCGCTTTAGGATCCAAATCACGAATACTTGTATTGTTTGCACTCTACTTGTTAATATAAGTGCCTAAATTATATTGAAACTTGATAAAGGATTCGTAACGGCCGAATATCACTTACTTTGAGTTTTGGCGGGTTATTTGACCGTTAATAAACATCATGCTTCCTTGTGTATTAGTCTTATGATAACATTTAAATCGGATGTTCATAGAGTACTCTCTCTTCTTATGGAGTGGGTCGAACGCCTCAGCAGTATAATAGATGCATCTATGGTCCGTGCAGCTCGACCCTCGGCAGTATGTACATTATTCTGGATCAGGCCGTACGACCTCGGCATAAATCGTGCGTGATAATGCTTGGAGCCTGAATACACTTGATATTATTTTTATGACTCGGGAGGTTATAATTTATTTAATGGCCTGAAATTGTTGAAGTTAGCAAGTGTTAATTGGAGATATTTTTTTTTAAGTTGACTATCAGTTAAAGAACCATTTATTCATTTCTGGTTATTGTGCTATTATTATTGTTCATGTATTTCATGCCTATTTAGAATTTATGTATTTCTATTATTGGCCCGTAGTAAGTGCCGATATCGACCCCTCGTCACTATTTCTTCGAGGTTAGACTGGACAATTACTGGGTACATGTTATTTATGTACTCATGCTACACTTCTGCACTAATCGTGCAGTATCTGAGGCAGGTGCATCTGGTAGTCATTCAGGCACGCACCCCCGTTACTTGAGGCATAGTGGTAAGCTGCTTTCTGAGTCCGTTCTGCAGCATTCCCAGTCTCTCTTTTGTATTTACTTTCTGCCTATCTTATTTCAGACAGTAGCATAGGTCTTTTGTATATTCTACTAGTTGCTCATACACTTATGACACCGGATCTTGGAAACATGCTTGTAGACACTTGATGGCTTTTGAGTATTTATTTCACCATATTTGCTCCTTTATTAGTTCACACTTTACTTCATTAAATTTTTCACTTCTCATTCACTTAATAAATTAAAATCAACTACTTTGAAATTATTAAAAAGAATAAATATATGGTTAGTTCACTGTTGGCTTGCCTAGCGTAAACGTTGGGCGCCATCACGACCTATAGGAGAGATTGGGTCGTGACAACTTGGTATCAGATCACTAGGTTCACGTAGGTCTCACAAGTCATGATCAGGTCAAATAGAGTCTTGCGGATTGGTGCGGAGACATCCATACTTATCCTTGAGAGGCTATAGGGTGTTAGGAAACTACTCTTTCTTCATCTCCTATCACGCAGTTGATATTGTGCTAAGTATCTTTATTTTATTCTCTCATAGATGGTGAGAACGCACGCGGCAGATGTACCTGACCGTGGAGGAGTTGCTCCCGTTGTTGCTAGAGGCCGAGGGAGGGCTCCAGCTCGTGGTAAAGGACGAGGGCATCCTAGAGTTGCTCCAGTTGTGCCACTAGTGGATCCAGAGGAGGATCTTGTTATTGAGGAGCAGGCGAGGTTCCTGCAGTGAAGCTAGCCCCAGTGGATTTCATGTCCGCACCAGCATTCGAGGTCATGGGCCGTATGCTGCGGTTCATGGATTCTATGACGTAAGCTGGTTTATTTCTAGCAGACCCAGCCACATCTCAGGCAGGAGAGGGAGCACAGACCCTTACCGCTCAGGCTCCAGGGCATGCAGTTGCCGTATGTCAAATTCCGGGTGCACTACCCGTGGGCGGAGCTCAGCCAGTTGCAGCAGCTTTACCTGAGCCTAGACTAGCTGCGGTTGGCGAACCACAAAAGCTATTGGATAGATGGACCAGGCTACATACTCTTGTATTTGGAGGTGAGTGACATGAGGACCCCCAGGACTTTATTGATCATTGCAGGGATAGACTGCACAACATGAGGATATTGGAATCCCACGGGGTGGACTTTACCACCTTTCAGCTGGAAGGTAGGGCCTGTAGATAGTGGCAGTCCTATGTTCTCAGCAGGGCAACATGTTCTCCTCTCTTGACTTGGGACCAGTTCACACACTTCTTTCTGGATAGATATATTCCACCCTCTCAGCGAGAAGAGTTGCGAGTTCAGTTCGAGCAGCTCCAATAGGGTCAAATGTTGGTGACCGACTATGAAGTGAGATTCTCTGAGTTGCGGGTTTACACTCTGGTATCCAAGCCAAAATGGCTCAAGAGGTTGAGATGGAGACTTCTTACGAGCTGGTTGTGGAGATAGCTTTGAGGATCGAAGGTGTTCGTCAGCGGAGCCGAGAGCAGACGCTGAGGGACAAGAAGTTTCGATATTTTGGAGGGTTCAGTGGTGCTCTGTCTGGGAGCAGAGGTCAGTTTGTGTGGGGTCAGTCAAGCAACCCCACTGTCTTCTCGGGGTGCTCTAGTGCGGCCCTATTTCATTGCCATTCCAGAGAGCACCTACCATCCACTAGCCATTTAGGGTTCCTCTAGTGGGAGTTCAGGTCCCTAAATTCAGACACAAGGTCAGTCATTTTCCACACCGAGAGGTTGTTTCGAGTGCGGGGATCTTGGTCATGTGAGGAGATTCTTCCCCAGGCTTCGGGGCAAGGCAGTACATCAGGGTCATCAGCCCATGATTACAGGACCAGCTGTCGCACCAGCCGTCCAGCCACCCAGAGGCGGAGGACAGATGGGTAGGGGCCGTCCTAGAGGTAGAGGCAAGTCAGGTGGCACTCCCTCTAGGCTTTATGCTTTTCCAGCCAGACCAGATGCAGTGGCCTCAGATGCCGTGATCATCAGGTATTATTTCTGTCTGCGGTAGGGATGCTTCCGTACTATTTGACCCAGGGTCTACATATTCATATGTTTTATCTCTATTTGCTCATTTTATAAGTGTTCCTCATAAGTTCTTGGGTAATCCTGTATATGTGTCCATGCTAGTGGGAGATTCAGTTATTGTGGATCGGATTTACCAATCCTGTATCGTGACTTTTTATGGTTATGAGACGACATCGGATCTTCTGTTGCTCGATCTTTGAGGTCATCCTGGGCATGGACTGGTTGTCTCCATATCATGCCATCCTTGATTGCCATACCAAGACTGTTACCTAGGCGATACCAGAGTTGCCTAGATTGGAGTAGAAGGGTTCATCTGTCAGTGCATCTAGTCGGGTTATCTCTTACCTAAAGGCTCGACACATGGTCAAGAAGGGCTGTTTGGCTTATCTAGCTTATGTTTGGGATGCAGTTGCAGAGACTCCGACGATTGATTCAGTGCCCGTGGTTCGCGAGTTATCCAATATGTTTCTTCTGATCTACCAGGCATGCCATCAAATCATGATATTGATTTCCGTATTGATTTGGCTCCAAGTACCCAGCCTATCTCTATTCCACTGTGTTGTATGGCTCCGAAGGAGTTGAAGAAACAACTTGAGGAGTTGCTAGCAAAGGGGTTTGTCAGACCGAGTGTGTCGCCTTGGGTTGCACCTGTGTTATTCGTGAAGAAGAAAGATGGGACTATGCAAACGTGCATTGATTGCTGCCATCTGAACAAAGTTACCATTAAGAACAAGTACCCGTTGCCGCGTATTAATGATTTTGTTTGACCAGTTTTAGGGTGCCAGGGTGTTCTCTAAGATCGACTTGAGATTGGGGTATCATCAGTTGAAGATTCATGATTCGGATATTCCGAATACGGCTTTTCGGACTAGATATGGCCATTATGAGTTTCTACTGATGTCCTTCGGCTTGACTAACATCTCCCGCCATTTATGGATTTGATGACCCGGGTATTCAGGCCATACATTGACTCGTTTGTTATTGTCTTCATTGCTGACATATTGATCTGCTCGCATAGCATGAAGGAGCACGAGCAGCATTTGAGAGTGGTGCTTCACATCTGGCAGGAATAGAAGTTATATGCTAAGTTCTCAAAGTGTGAGTTCTGGTTAGATTCTGTGGCATTCGTGGGGCATGTTTTATCAGGAAAAGGTATTAAGGTAGATCCCAAGAAGATCGAGGCAGTTCAGAGTTAGCTTCGTCCTACCACAGCAACCGAGATCAGGAGCTTATTGGGGTTAGCAAGTTATTATTGTCAGTTTATGGAGGGCTTCTCATCTATTGCAGCACCTTTGACTAGATTGACCCAGAAGGCTGCTCCGTTCTGATGGTCCGATGATTGCGAGGCGAGCTTCCTGAACCCTTAAGACTGCATTGACTTCAGCACCGGTGTTAGTGTTGCCTTTCGGTTCAGGGATGTATACTGTGTATTGTGATACTTCACGCGTTGGCCTGGGTTGTGTATTGATATAGGAAGGGCGAGTTATTGCATATGTTTCACGTCAGCTAAATCCCCAAGAGAAGAATTACCACGTACATGATTTGGAGTTGGCCGCAATAGTTCTTGCTCTCAAGATATGGAGGCATAATCTTTATGGGGTGTCCTGTGAGGTTTACACCGATAATCTTAGCTTGTAGCATTTGCTCAAGCAGAGGGATCTCAATTTGAGGCAGTGCAGGTGGTTTGAGCTACTAAAGGACTATGATATTACCATCCTTTATCATCCGGGCAAAGTGAATGTGGTAACGGATGCCTTGAGCAGAAAGGCTAAGCGTATGGGTAGTTTGGCATTCACTTCAGCAGAGGAGAGGCCATTAGCTTTGGACATTCAATCCTTGTCTGACATACTTGTGAGGTTGGATATTTCAGAGCCCTTGCATGCGTCGTTCGCCCAGTCTTCACTATTCGAGCAGATTAAGGCTCGTCATACAACGATCCACACTTGTTGGTTCTTAGGAAGATGGTACAGCAGGGTGGTGCCAAGGAGGTTACTATCGGTGAGGATGGTGTTCTGCGACCTTAGAGCCGGTTCCTAATGTCAATGGATTGAAGGAGAAGAGTCTAGAGAAGGCACACAGTTCTCGGTATTCTATTTATCTAGGTGCTACGAAGATGTATCGCGACCTGAGGCAGTATTATTGGTGGTGGCGGATAAAGAAGGACATAGTTGAGTATGTAGCGAGGTGCCTAAATTGCTAGCAAGTTAAATATGATCACCAGAGGCCAGGTGGCCTACTCCAGCAGATGGTTATACCTAAGTACAAAAAGGGAGCACATCACTATGGACTTCATAGTTGAGTTGTCTCAGACCATGAGGAAGTTTGATGCAGTTTGGGTCATTGTCGATAGGTTGACCAAGTCGGCACACTTCATTCCGGTGGAGACTTCGTATTCTTCAGAGAGATTGGCCCAGATTTACATTTAGCAGATTGTTCAGTTGCATGGTGTGCCTATTTCCATCATATCAGATAGAGGCCCTCAGTTTACTTCGCATTTCTAGAGGGAAGTACAGAGTGAGTTGGGGACCCGGGTAGAGCTCAGCACAGCCTTTCATCCGCAGACCGACGGGCAATAGGAGCGGACGGTTCAGATCTTGGAGGATAAGCTCAGAGCATGTGTGATTGACTTCGGAGGGAAGTAGGATCGATTCTTGCCTTTGGCCAAGTTTTCTTATAACAACAGTTATCAGTCCAGCATCGAGATGGCTCCATTTGAGGCGTTGTATAGTCGGAGATGTTGTTCGCCCATCAGTTGGTTTTAGCCCGGCGAGGCTAGGTTATATGGTACTGATTTAGTGAAGGATGCCTTAAGGAAAGTGAAGTTGATTCGGGAGCGACTTTGCACAGCACAGTCCAGACACAAGAGTTATGCGGATCAGAAGGCACGTGATTTATCATTTATGGTAGGCGAGAAGGTTCTCTTGAAAGTCTCGCTGATGAAGGAAATCATGAGGTTCGGGAAGAAGGGCAAGTTGAGCCCAAGGTTTATAGGCCTATTTGAGGTGTTGAGATGAGTTAGGGAGGTTGCTTATGAGCTTGCTTTACCTCCCAATCTATCGGGAGTTCATCCGGTTTTCCACGTGTCTATGCTCCGGAAGTATCTAGCCGATAGGTCGCATGTATTAGACTACAGCACGGTTCATCTAGATGAGAGCCTAGGTTATGAAAAGAAGCTAGTTTCCATTGTTGACAGGAAGGTTTTCCAGCTGAGGTCCAAGAAGATTTTTGTGGTAAAGGATCAGTGGGGGGGTCAACCAGTTGAGGAGGTGACTTGGGAGACCGTGGAAGACATGCGGAGAAGATATCCACACCTATTCGGCACTCCAGGCATGATCCTAGACCCGTTCGAGGACAAATGTTTGTTTAAGAGGTGGAGAATGTAACGACCCGACCGGTCCTTTTGCTTTGTAGATCCTCATTCCCCTAATTAAGACTCTTCATATGCACTTTAACTATTTTATGACTTGCGGGGATGCTTAGTACGGTTTTGTAAGGGTTCGGGTTAAAATCGGAATACTAAGTTTCTTAATATTGGCTTAAAATGGTTAAGTTTGACTTGAGTCAATATTTGAGTAAACGACCTTGGAACCGGGTTTTGACGATTCCAATAGGTTCGTATGATGATTTTGGACTTGAGCGTATGTTCGGATCGGGTCTCGAAAAACCTGGGAGCGTTTCGGCCCTTAATATTGAAAGTTGGCGCATTGAAAGTTTTTCAAGTTCTTTAATTTTGGTTTGGAGTAAGTTTTGGTATTATCGAGGCCCTTTTGGGATTCTAAGCCTTAGAATAGTTCCGTATGGTGATTTAAGACTTTCACGCAAAATTTGGTGTCATTCCGAGTAGTCTAAGTATGATTCGGCGCGTTCGGAGCAAGTTGAAAACTTGAAGTTCATAATTTGATTCAATTTGGTTTTGGGGTGCAATTCTTAGTTTTGATATTATTTTTCGTGTTTCGAGAGTTCAAGAAGGTTTGTATTATGGTTATGGGCTTGTTAGTGCAGTTGGACAGAGTCTTGGGTGGCTGGGGTGAGTTTCGGAGTGTCCGGAGCTAAGTCCCAAAAATCTGGTGTGCTGGTTTTGGTTTCCTTCTTCGCGATCGTGATGGCAGTGTCGCGTTCGTGGAGAAGGAAAAGATTAGGGGATGAGATTTTTTCTACATGTTCGCAACCCCTTGCCCGTGTTCACATAGGTTTGGGACCTATGGCCTCCACATTCGCGTGAGGAGGCCCGCGTTCGCATAGGGAGATGGGCCTTGGGGGGGGG
>MCJB01045471.1:84259-160358 GCA_002018475.1 Nicotiana obtusifolia | reverse complement strand
ATATATATATATATATATATATATATATATATATATATATATATCGGACCAAACGACCTCGGTAGTGTATGTACACGAATATTATGGATCGGGTCGTGCGACCTCGGCATAACTCGTGCATGTTGTCACTCGGAGTCCGATTTCACTTGATATGTCTATGATGACTTGATGATTTATAATACATGTTAAGCCCTTACTTGTTGAGATTAATATGTGATATTTGGGGATTTTTAATTGTTATTTTGATAAATGGTCATTTAATTATTGCCTCTTATTCCATTATTGTTGCTGTATTTCATGCCTATCAAATAATCATGTACACTATGTATATTGCCCATTAGTAAGTGTCGAAGTCGACCCCTCGCCACTATTTCTTCGAGATTAGACTAGATACTTACTGGGTACATATTGTTTTTGTACTCACGCTATACTTCTACACATATTGTGCAGGTTCTGAGGCAGGTACATCTGGAATTCGTCCGGTCGTGTACCCGCATTATCCAGAGGCTTAGTGGTGAGCTCATTTCCGAAGCTCCGTTCTACAGCACCCAAAGCCTTCTCTTGTCATGTTTTTAACATTCCTGTCTATTTTTGTTTCAGACAGTAGTTCTTAAGGAGTTTTTTATATTCTACTAGATGCCCCTGCACTTGTGGCAGAGGGTTTTGGAAATTCTAGTAGACATTCATGGGTTTTGATTATTTAATTTACTACCTTACTTCTCCTTTTAATTTATGCTTTATATTACCACGCTCATTTACTATTTGTTTCTGCATTCAAATAGAAATCAAAGACGTTAAAAATGTTAAAGCAAGAGATTAAATGGGCAGCTAACCGTTGGTTTGCCTAGCGGCAACGTTGGTCGCATCACGGCCTATAGTGAAAATTGAATCGTATAACTACCCAACCGGTCGTATTGAACGTTTGCTTTCCTTCCTGCTATTTCAAATCCTAAGTAGCTTCATGATGTATTATGACCTCGTTTGTCTTGGTTTTTCAGGTGATCCGGAAGTGATTTGGAAGAATGAATTTCATGTTTGAAGCTTTAAGTTGGAAGAATTACTAAGTTTGACTTTTGTGAATTTGACCCCGGAACGGAGCTTTGATGGTTCCATTAGGTCTGGATGGTGACTTTGGAATCGGGCATATGCCTTGACTTGCATTTGGATATTTCAAGAAGGATTCGCCACTAATTGGCGAAAATTAGAAATTTGAAGGATTGGAAAGTTCATAAGTTTGACCGAGAGTTGACTTTGTGGATATCGGATTCGGATTGTGATTTCGGGAATTGGAATAGCTTTGTTATGTCATTTGGGACTTGTGTGCAAAAATTTGGGTTCATTCCCAGTTGATTTGATATGTTTTGGCGCAAGTTTTGGAAGTTGAAAGCTCAAAGTTCATTTAAGTTTGAATTGAGGTGTGATTCATCGTTTCGATGTTGTTATTTGTGATTTGAGGCCTCGAGTAGGTCCATGTTATGTTATGGGACATGTTGGTATATTTGGACAGGGTTTCGAGTGGCTCGGATGAGTTTCAGACGAGGTTTGGATCATTTTCGTTTAATGTTAAATTGCTGAAGAGGAGTTGGTTCTAGTGTTGCGCACCTGCGATTGGTTTTTCACAGGTGCGATGGCCGCTGAAGCAAAGGAATTGGCGCATCTGCGAAGAAGGCTAGGTTGTGGAACCTTCGAAGAAGCGGAATCGGGAGCGCACCTGCATGCGCGCCGAAGCGCGATTTTTGGCGCAAAAGTGAAGTCATGGTCTGGGAGCAGAGTCCGCAGGTTCGGCATTTGGGCGTAGAAGTGCGACTGCAAAAGCGGAGTGATGATCGCAAAGCGGGGGCTGGTGAGTTTGGGCTTGTTCGCAGAAGCGAAGGCTAGGTTGCACATGCGATTCCGGAGAAGCGGAAGTTTGTTCGCAAATGCGAAATTACTGGCCAGAAGCTATATATCGAGGCTTTGGTTCTTTTATCATATTTTGAGATTTGGGGCTCGGATTGAGGCGATCTTTGAAGCAATTTTCATCACATAGGATAGGGATAAGTGTTCTACACTCGATTTTCGTTATATTTCTCGAATATATCTTCATTTTTGATAATTGGATTATGAATTTTAAAGAGAAGTTTGGGGTTTTGACTAAAGTTTCATAGAGCGAATTCTTGAGTTTTGAATACCGATTTGGAGTCGGATTTGAACGAAACTAGTATGGTTGAACTCGTAATTGAACGAGTTGTCGGATTTTGTGATTTTTGTTGGATTCCGAGATGCGGGCCCGGTTTTGAGTTTTGGGATTGATCTTGGGCTTTTGATAAATATTCGACCTTTATCGATTGGGTTTGTTTCATTTGGCATTATTTGATGTATTTGAGTTGCCTTTGGCTAGTTTCGAGCCGTTCGGAGATCAGTACGCGCGGGATGGCATTTTGGAGCATCGTTTGGCTTATTCGGTATTTGATTTGGCTCGCTCGAGGTAAGTAACACTTCTAAACTTGGTGCTGAGTATATGAAACCCCAAATTTCGTATTATATGATTAATGTTGAGGTGACGCACAGGCTAGTTGATGGGTGTGTGGGCGTGTACCGTGTAAATTGTGATTTAGTCAATTCCATGGAACTGTGTAGCTATATTATCTGAACATTTTTATTGTACTCTATGTGTTAGAGCATTTGAGCTGTAATTGATGCTAGAAATTATGTTTAGGCTATATGCTGGTACTATTGGGACCTATAGTGGTCGTTCTTTGATGTTGAGTTATTTGTTTAATTGCAGTTATGTACTCAGACGCATTCATCATTTCATATCATATCTCAATCTCTATTATTGTATATTGTCACATCCCAAATTATTGATTAGGGCATGAGCATTGTGAGCCCGTGAGACTTGAGAGATTAATGATATAGTGGGGCCGAGGGCCTGATTGTGAGTGATAATTAAGGGATCGCGCTGCCCGGCCCAGCATGCTTTTATTTATTTATGCCTGGATCTGATTTATTATAGCGCTTAGGCTACGTAGTCTACACACCCACAGTGAGTGTAATGGATATTATACTTGGGATGCAGTTCCCTGGACATGGAGTTTCCCTATATGTTCATAGTTGGGATGGAGTTCCCTGGGCATGGAGTTACCCTATATATTCATATTTGGGATGGAGTACCCTAAGCATGGAGTTGCCCTATACTTTTATATTTGGGATGGAGTTCCCTGGGCATGGAGTTGCCCTATACTTTTATATTTGGGATGAAGTTCCTTTGGCTGGATTGGCCCTATACAATACTGAGTGACTGACTGTCAGTTGCTATTTATATTGAGGGATGGATCTTCCCTGGGTTGGACCTGCCCCGTACAGTACTGAGTGATTGAGTACTCTGAGAGTGTGAGTACATGAGTTCATCACTGAGATGCATAGCATTTGACATGCGTACTTGAAATACATGCATAGAGATGCATTTTCTTCTGCTACCCGATTTTTGGTGACATTCATGATTCCACCTGTATATTGGCATGTAGGCATAGAGATGTATTTTTCTCATGCTATCTGAAAATAAAATATCTTATTTATTGTTAAAAGGTTTTTAGAAAAAAATCACAGTTTTCAAACTTGCTCATATATCCTTGGGGTTTTTCGATGAAAGATTTGGGATTTATTGTTATACTTGAAAAGCATACCTATTTTTCTGTAATTGTGAATGAGCTGGGGTTATTTCTTGTACCATCTTTATTATACTGTTATGAACTGTTGTTGGTTGTTAGAGTTGGACTTTGACCCTTGTCCCAGCTAGTCACCACTTTCAACCTAAGGTTAGGTTTGTTACTTATTGAGTACATGGGGTCGGTTGTACTCATACTACATTTCTGCACCTTGCACGCAGATGCTAGATGCTGATGTTGCTGCGTACGGAGGGAGCTAGATCAGAAGATGTACTTGTGTTCCAGTTATGGTTATCACTAGTTCTTGCTAGCATTAGATTCGAATTCTATTCATTTACAGTTCAAACAGATGTTGTAATTATTTCAATTCTGTTTTGTAAAGAAATCTAAAATCTTAGACGCTCATAATTTGTACTACCAGTCCTTGGGAAATGTATAAGATACATATATTTTCTTCTATTTATTGTCTCATTAAATTTCATTGGAATTGGTTCATTGTCAATTGACTTACCTAGCGGGTTGGGTTAGGTGTCATCACGACTAGTTAGATTTTGGGTCGTGACAGATCGTGACAAGAACAACCATGAGGAAAAAAAAGAACTCTAATGAAAAGATTTATAATAGTGACATAAAACTAATTTTATAATCATATAAAAAAACAAAAATTAATCACTTCTATCTTAAATAAACTTGAAAAAAATAATTTTATGTATTCATTTTTCTCCTTTTTACCGCACAAAGCGTTGATATATTCACTAGTTATATTATATTTCTCAAACCTCAGTTATTATTCACTACAACATTAACTATTGTTATCATCCACTATAATTAGAGAAAATTTTATGGGTGGTCATTTAGCTTTGTGTTTATTATTCAAAAAAAAAAAATTGTTACGTTAAAAATTATTCAACTTTGTATCTATTACTCGAAAGTCACTTTTCTTTCTTTTATTACACAAATATCATTTTATTTTGCTCTAGTTATTACAAAAGTCACAGTGGCCAGATTTTATAATATTTTTACTTGAAAAGTCTATTATCCGCTTGACATTATATAAACCCTCTCAGTTATGTAATCCCTTCTATATTATATACTATATAATATATTTTTACTTAGGCATTTTATTTATAAATAAAATAACTTAATATTATTTTAGTTATTATTTTATGATATATTAGTACATTTAATTTTTCATTAATGTTAGCTTTCAAGATATATTGGTAGTATTATAAATTTATCAGTAATCTTACTTTGAACAAATCTCAAGTCAAAATTCTTAACCATTCCTAATGAAATATTTTTAATGAAAATTATAAAACTAAAGCTCACAGATTTTATAATCCAAGTCATATTATTTTAATCCAGTAAACAAAATACTCACATTTACACGTTGCCACATCAGATTAACACTTCAAATAAATAATATTAACAGATAAAGCTTTAAAAAACTTAATATTAAACACAAATATATTTGAATTTTTTTTTAAAAAAAATTACTGACTATAAAAAACTATCATTTCTTAAACAAATCTATTTTTATTATTTAAAATAAATATTTGTGTGATTTTTATAATTTAAAATATGTTAATTGTTTGAATATGATTAAACAAACTCAGTGTCATGGAAAAACTAAATGTACGAATATATTATAAATATAAATAATAAATAATGTAATAAAAAGTTATTTTAGTTATAAGTAAAATACCTAGGTAAAAATATATTATATAAATGGGAGAATTTATAATGCCAAGGGCATAATAGACTTTTTAAGTGAAAGATTCATAAAATCTTGTTAAAGCGACTATTATGATAACTAGAACATAGTGAAATGATTTTTGTGTAACAAACAAAAAAAATTGGACTTTTAGGTAATGAACATAAAGTCGAATAATTTTTACATAACAAAAACAAAAGTGATTTTTGAATAATAAATCCAAAGTTGAATTTCTGCCCAGGAAAAATTTACTCTCATAATTATCAACCACCACTATTAACTACTGTCATAAATCAAACGTTGTTAACCAGAACTGTCAGTCGCCATTGCAACCATATAATTTCTTTATAATATTATGTTGATATAATATAAAATTAATTATCATGTAATTTAAACTATATATTTATTAATTTTAAAATAAGGACAAACTTTACACAATTTAATATTGAAAGAACAAACAATTTTAATTATTTAGTATTCAAATCGTAATATAAATTTTTTAAAATTTAAATATATATTTAAATTCAAATATCTTAATCTGAAATATATATTTTGATATTGAGATGTGTATGCACGTTAAGACGTATCAATATTTATTAATAAAAACAAACGGTACCTTAACTTTAGAGAAGCAATACCAAACACCATCTTTTTTGGAAAAAGTATGTATTTACAAAAAGTTTTTTATCTGGGTTCATGTGTTGTGTTTTGGTAATGTAGTTGATTTGTCTGTAACGGTGGATCAATGCAATTTACGCAAATTAATATTCTCGTTCAATAGAAAAGTTGCAGTGCCAATGTGCCATTTGTGAATCTACTGCATGTATCTAGGATATTAATAGCCTGTTTGGTCAAGCTTCTTCAAGTTTAAAAATATATTTTTTTGTAAATTTGTAATGTTTGGCCAAGCTTTTAAGAGAAAGAGAAGTGCTTATGAGGAGAAGCAGAAGCGGTTTTAGAGAAATCAAAAAAAAGTAGCTTCTTTCTAGAAATACTTTTGAGAAAAATACACTTAAAAGTATTTTTTAAAAGATTGGTCAAACACTAATTGCTGCTTAGAAGTACTTTTTAAATTAATTAGTCACACACAAACTGCTTCTCACCAAAAGTATTTTTAAAAAAATTACTTTTGAAAAAAAACACTTCTCAAAATAAGTTGGTTATTCCAGCTTGGCCAAACGAGCTATAAAACACAATCTTTATAAGATAAAACGTTACAGTAAAACATGCAAGATGAGATTATAACTCATTTTATATGAAGAGTTCATAGAAATATGTCTCTTCATTTTATTATGTTAGCTACAGTGCCTTAAGATTGAAGTTCACATGGCAATGTCTTTGAAGAAACTAGTAGAAAACAGGAAAAAGAAAATATTTTATTGTATTACCTTCGGTTAAAAGTTAGTATAAGGTAATACACAAAATTTTGTTTGTATATTTCAGTATCACAACTATTCCCGACTTTTAAATCCCAATTTATAATGTGACTCGCTAATACTAGCTAGTTTTTTACTTATTATTTATGAGCCAGGAAAATCAAATAAAAGAAGCAAGAATTGAAACTACTGTTGCTTCAATTTTATTTTATATAAGGTTTATTAACAGAAAATGTTAGGTAGTGGTGGAAGTGAATAATGAGTATCATATCAAACTCAAAACATTGAATAGACGAAATAATTGAATACATGAAAATTGTGAATTTCTTTACCCAAATAGAAATAATAAAAAAGAAAATTATGTAGATATAGTAAAATTAAATTCACGGCAGTCCGTGACAAGCCTAAAATTATATTATGCGTCAATATCGTTCGTTTAGTAGATATCTCTAGAAGCCCAAAAAAAACCCTAGGTCTCTTAAACCCTTTTAATACCTCTGTTTCCACAGAAATAAACGCGAGGGCTACAAGCTTTCCAATCATCAGCTCCCAATGGCTGCTGTGTCTAGGCTTCACAAGACTTCACTCCGAAATCTCATTCATCGCCATCTCCTTCGCCCCGTGGCCACTTCTTTTGCGGCGGCGGCCACTACCCAGCCGCTTAACATTTCCGCTGAATCTCAACCCTCGCAATGTTTTGATTTACATCATTTAAAGTCGGTTTTGGCTGAACATTTTTCTAATAAGAACAAGTTGAGCTCAAATGCTACTGAATTTGTTCTGAATTGTAATTTTCCTATTGGTATCTCCGCTTTGCCTTCATTTGATTTGTCTCTGATGGAGCTACGTGGCAGCCGTTCGACCAGTAGTAAGAATAGTCGTGATCTGGAGGAAGATGTGGAAGACGGCGACGAAGATGATTTTGATGATGAAGATAGTGATGCGCCTATGGACTTTGATGATATTGATGACGAGTTTGGAAGCGAAAGTGATTCGGGTGATGATGACGACGACTATGGCCGCGGTGGCCGCGGCGGCCGTGGTGGTGGTTCTCGCGGTGGTGCTGCTTATACAGCGTGAAATTTGAACCAAGTCCGCTTTGCTTTGTCCTTGTGAAATGCTTATATTAATTTTATTTTGTTTTCCTGAGCAATGAAATTATTTTTAATCGTTTTATAGTGGAAAACATATTGAATCACTCTGTTTTACGGTATCTCTGTTCTATAGTATTTCACCTAGTTACTCTCTAGACGACTATTTGACTAATGAGTTATTTCACCTAATTACTCTCTAGACGACTATTTGACTAATGTGTTTTGTCATTTGCCCAAGACTTTGATATAGTGGCGAGAGGTCAGTGTGTAATGTGTAATTGAAGAAGGGTAAAAGGGTAAGCTCATAATCAAACCGTCTCGGTTGTAAAAAGATCATTGGTTCATCGTACTGATTGGAAATGCTAGCAATACAAAATTAGGATGTAAAATATAACATGTAACTCGTCCAAACCGTCCAAAACTTGGGTAGGTTGGAATCGATATATTAATTAATATAATGCAGGGGACATAGAAAGGTGACGTGGTTTTTTCATAGACTAGGAATCCTATTTATCTTCTCTTGTTGTTTTGCCTTATTTGTTGATTCATCTTATTTTTAAAAGGTAAACAAATTGTGTAAATGCATTAAAGGGGCGACTTTATTAACCAACCGTTCTCACAACCTTTCATTCTCCCAAAAGAAAAAACGGTTCACTATTAAGAATTCTTAATTTGTTTCTTTGCTTCCCGAATGTGTAATCTACACAATACACACAGACCCAATTTTGTAATGATGGAGTAAATTACTGATGACTGATCTTTGAGTATAATACATTTATCCTTTTTATATTTCGTCTCCTTCTTGCATATCATTTATTCGCTTGTGAGAATATATTTTTCTAAGAGAATATTTGGAACTGATATTGGTAATTTTGATGATTGTCCAGGTACTGGCTTTGGCTTTTAACAAATATGCATTTATCTCCTATTTCTTTGATGATCTTTCCTCATTTTCTTCCCCTAACTGTTACTGCTCATTTTTAAAGTTTCTCTTTCTTCGATTGCTAACTTTTTTGTCCTTTCTACTGGAAGCGAGTCCGGAACCAAAGTATGGTTCATTTGAATTTAAGAGACACAAATAGGTTAAAAGAAATTGGGCATCGAAACTGCCGTTAAAATATAGCGCGATTAATAACCGCGCTATATATAAAATATGGTCTCACCAATAATTCACACGCATTTAACTGACCCACCAACAATGCATATGGGTATAGCGCCTATTATGCATGCATTATACATCCTCTAATTGTACTCCCGGACTGGGTTTTTTTCTTATTTAAGGAGGTTCCGAATTTGGTAAAAATCCATTCAGTATCCTTCAAGTCTTCCAAAACATTTGTTGTTTAAATTATTTTGTATTTTGTCATAATGTCCGAATAACGAAAAATTAGGATTTCATTATATTGGGGGAGTGAGATTGTGGCGGAGAATAACTCAGTACGCTGTAATTGTTCTCCATAGTGTCATGTTAAGTTGCCACTTATAATGGAGTACGATAGATTGGTTTCGTTGTTATGTAAAAAATAAGTGTGAGCAAACGTTCGGTGAATATTAAAGTAACCGAAAGATATCCGTATTTTGTTATTCTGCAAGGGGTTGCTTGTTATGCTGAGTTTAACATCGAAGATGATTAAACTCTGACAGATTTTTTGAGGACTCCGGATGAAAACCGAGAACTTCTTGTGATAAAAATATTGGAAATGTACGTCAAGGGGGAAGACGTTCGCAATAATGAGGTTCCGCAAGGTAGGAATATCCCTCAATCATTGGGTGGTTATTTTGGAGCAATTTTAGCTGAACAAGTTCCATGTGAAAGAGTTTGGTCTGATCTACACTTATCTCCACGGGCGAATGAGGACTGAGGACATAATTTCTTCCCAAATTTACATAATCCACAAGCCGAGTAGTAAACTTTAATTTTCATTTGTGTTACGATGTTTATTTTTATGTATTGAATTTGTATTAACAATCATATATTTCACATGAGGTACCGGCCAGATATGAATTTTGTAAGTAATGAACCAACGGACAGTTAGAATATGGCTAGTTTTGGTGTGTTGGATCATGATGGTCCATCCGGGAGTTATCACCAATAGGATAGTGTGCATCATGGGATATCAACACATTATGATTTGTAAGTGAAGTGATAAAGTTTATATGTAAAGTTTGGATAAATTTGAGAAGCTCATTATTTTATTGGTTGTACAGTGAAAACGAGCAACTTGAAGCATGTCCTTACTCAATTGCCCAAAGACGACATATTTAATTGGGGTCTGGCAGATGCACAGAGTCAGGAAGATAATAGTGATTATGACAAAAATGCTGATGAATCTGGAGATGACACACCCTTCTCTGATGAGCGTGATGATGATGAGGCCAAGATTGATAAACCTGATTTGACGAGGGAGCATGCTCCACTTCCCGTTAAACCAAGAGTGGACGAGTCACATGTGTCGTTTCATCCAAGGGAGATTCCCTACCTTGATCAGTTGCCAAGTAGGCAGGATGTGGATGCCCTCACAAGGGATCTTGACGAAATTCGGACAACAATGTGAGATGAATCTAGAGCAACGATACTGTCAAAGTGCATTCTTTTTGCTGATAAAGCGCGCTAAGCAGGGCGGTGCGAATGTAAATCATAAAGGAGTGTTGTGAGATTGTAGTTCATGAGTCATCTCTGGATGTTTACAAGGTTATTTATCGTAGATGGTTTCAAGGTTGTAATTGGATCTTGCGTGCAAGAAATTTGAAAACAAATATGTGGATTGTGGCTAAATACATTGGCACCCACAATTGTGAAATGGACACATTCAGTGGGAATCATTTTAACTTGAATGTTGACTTGATTTCTCTTGTGTTGTTTTCACACATTGAAGCGTCCATAAGGTACAAAATCAAAGAGTATATAACATCCGTCCACCAGGTATATGGGTGTACCATTAAAAAAAAAGGCATTTCTCGGTCGCAAACGTGCGTTTGAAATTGTTTATGGTAACTGGGATAAGTGCTTTGCATCTCTACCCAAGTACATGGCCGCATTAAAACATTCTAACCCCGGTACTGTTGTTGAATGGAAGCTTGAGCGGAGTCCGAGAATATCGGAACACATATTCAGATACATGTTCTGGGCATTTAAACCAGCCATTGATGGTTTTGTGCATTGTCTACCGGTAATATCCATAGATGGCACTCATGTCTATGGAAAGTACGATATCAAGTTGTTGATCGCCATTGCAGTAGATGCTAATGGAAGTATATTTCCCCTAGCATTTGCTATTTGTGCCAATGAAAGCCAAGAGACGTGGGCATTATTTTTTAACCCCTTGAAGGAGCACGTTGTCAGACAGCATTCAGGTATTTGTCTAATATCTGATCGGCATGACCGTATTTTAAGTTTTGTACAGAATTTGCTTGCATGGCAGGAACCATATACCTACCACCGTTACTATGTTAGGCACTTGAAGACCAACTTCCAGAGGCTCATCCTAACAAGAACTTGCATGATTTAATATGGATGGCTGCAACAGATACACCAAAAGTGTAAATTAGGCGAATGAATAAATTAGGCAGGAAGACCCAGAAGCCTATCGTCGGCTAATGCGACATGAGCTTGACAAGTGGACTTTGCATGCGGATGGTGGTAGAAGATGGGGAATTCTGACTACAAATGTGTCAGAGTCTTTCAATGGGTTATTGAAGTCTGCACATGGATTTCCAGTCACTGCCATGGTGCGGATGTCATTCAAGCAGATGGCGAAGAGGTTTGTTAAAAAATCTTGAGGTGCATCGTCATTGATGGAAAGGGATGTTGAATTTATGCCACAACCAATGAAACAGTTTGAGAAATATAGGAAGCGGGCACAGTGGTGTTCATTTTTGCAGTATTGCAGGGAGCGAAATATTTTGAAGTTCGCACTGGTCTGCATCACAACCGTGGGAATAATACACACACCGTCAATGAAGCCAGAAGATTATGCTCCTGTGAAAAATGGTCAATTTATCACTTGCCATGCTTATATGCCATGAAGTGCTTTCAACATATAGGTTTCGCGACAACGATGTACATTGATAAAGAATATAGTGTTGTTGCATACTTAAACACCTATAGTGGACAGTCACAGCCAGTGGGTGCTGAGCATTATTGGCTGCCGGAACCATTTAAAATGGTGTGTAACAAGGAATATGTGCGTCAACGGCAAGTGCAAAAAAGAACGTGTATAAGGAACCAAATTGATGTTGGCGATATTGTTTATGCGTGTAAATGTGGTATATGTTCCTAAACAGGACACGACCACCGTAAATGTCCTTCAGCTGGTTTGGGAAGCGGTGTTAATTCAGCACCAGGTGGTAGTTCATCCAATGTGCTCAATTATCAAGGATAAACATAGTGTTTTATTGCTGTAATTTTGTTGTACTAAAGTTATGTAAATGTTCAAGTTTCTAAATGTATGAAATAAAATTAGTAATGGGGTTAAATCTAATAGTTATTTTAGGATTAAAGATTCAATATAACAGCTTAATATACAGCCCAAGGAATAAAAAAAAATTATTTGCCATTATCGTCGTTGTCTGGCACTATTTCGTTGTCACCGTCTTCATCATCTTCTTCAACATCTTGTACGCACCCTTCAGGACCAAGGGCATCGTAATCTAGGCCCCAGTTGACACACATTTCTCGTATTTCATCCTATCATCAATAAGACCACTTGCTTGTTCTGGTTCGTCAAATGGTATTTGAGTATTGATCTCTTGGTTCAACTTAAGAAGAACTAAGGTGCATGTCGACCTATACAAATGCAAAACATAGCGCCTCACCAATATGCGCTATGTGTCTTGTCATGTCGACCTGAAAAAGTTTTCAGCCTAGAAAAGCTGCTAACCTGAAAAGCTGTCGTACTGAAAAAGCTGGACCTACTTGTACCCGAAAGAATCATTATCACGCGAAATATAGCTCCTCACCAATATGCGCTATGTGTCTTGTCATGTCGACCTGAAAAAGCTGTCGACCTAGAAAAGCTGCTGACCTAAAAAGCTATCGTACTGAAAAAGCTGGACCCACTTGTACTCGAAAGAATCATTATCACGCGAAACATAGCGCCTCACCAATATGCGCTATGTGTTTTGTTATGTCGACCTGAAAAAGCTGTCGTACTGACAAAGCTAGACCCACTTATACCCGAAAGAATCATTATCACGTGAAATATAGTGCTGCACCAATATGCATTATGTAACCTAAAATCACTCTTAGCTGCCTATAAAAACCTCGCGCATTTTAGGTATTATTTGCGTTATAAAGAAACAAAAACAAAAACTTTTCAATAATATTCCTTTTTTCGAGCATTATGACATGTTTGGACGCAATTACGTACCAAGGTGTTACTGTGGCAAACGTGTGATTTTGAAGCCAAGTTGGTCAAATTGCAATTTGGGGCGCAGACGTTGGATGTGTAAACAAGTTGTAAGTTATTATTCATGGAAGAAATGTTTGTTAATACTTTTTATATAACATGTTAATTAATAGTCTTGTGTTATTCTCTCATTGGTAGGACGAAAGAAATGTGGTTTTGATGAATGGTATGATAAACCCATTAATCAGAAATACTACACATCATGTTTGCTAAACATTTGAAATCTGACCGGTGAATACGAACTCCAGATCATGAAGCTGCAAGAACAACTTGCGGCACTGCAAGAGAAACTAAAAGAGGCAGAAGAAGAAAAAAAAAAGGTTGGAGGAGAAATTTAAGTGGCTGAAGCACAGAATAATGGGCGATGGTGACTAAACAAACACATTGATGCATTGAGTTTAGTATTTTATTTTAATGTTGTACGTGTCATGTATTATCTTTAATTGGTAACAAATTTAAATTTTATGTTAATCTGTCATTTTTTTTGTGTTGTACTGTTAAACTACTAAATATCTCGAGAAATAAAAACACATGCGCAAATTATGTAAAACATAAATAATGTTGCTATTATATATTTAATGTCATATATACAAATAATAATACAGCCTTTATACTTTAAAGCATTTGCTGGCCTGAGGTGCATCCCATCCTGCCCGGCTACCTATCAGGATCGTCCTCATAACGTCTCCTCTTTATCGGAGGATGCGCTGCAGAATGATCGTCGGTAAGGCTGGCAGATTCGGTAGAAGCGGCCGTCGGGCCAGCAGTAATCTACAGAATAATAAGATATTTTACTATATGAAATACTAATATACGTGTTAGGAAAAAAATTTAATGGTCATACCATGGTCTCAGCGAGCTTCGGAATTAGATCATCTGTCTCCGGCATCTTAGTATCGCACAATGCGTCCTCCGTGACGGGCGACGCCGATGTCTTAAAAGAAAAACGCTTTAGATATTACTGACCAATCAATGAGATAAAAACAAATAGAAATAATAGTAATATAAACAAACCTGTGCCTGAGTAGCACCACAACGCTTTGTCGGAACATCAAGGTGCACCGGAGTAGATGAAGTATGTGCTAGATCCTCAGCATCCCTCGATGATGATCCATAACTCAGTCATCGCCCACTATGCACGTCTCGTGTTGAACGATCCTCAGCAATCATCGATGGCTCTGGGGGATCAGGAAAATATTGATCCCACTGTTGTCACGTAATGGACGTGCCCGAGATCAACAATGGAGCTGACGGGGTCAAATGCGAAGTCCCTGGCAACAGTTGAAGGCTGAATGACGGCATATCACGAGGAGCATCGTGTGGCTCAAGGTGGTCACCCGGCTGTTCATCTCTAATATCCTCCATGGGTGCCTCAACCCCTCCTTGCTGGGGACCCCGTCCTCGCCGACCACCACGACCTCGTGGGACACCCCTTCCTCTCTGGCCATGCCTGCCATGTCTACCACGTTCAGGCTCCACTTGTGGCCTATGATGGTACTCTTCTGGCGACACATAAGCAGCCTCGTATCCTAATCGCTCATCATCTCGGGCACGCCTTAATGTTTGGGAAGCAAGTCTGTAACCTGCTGGCCATACTCATGTAAAGCTGCTGCTCCCTTGCCGGAATGCTGCTCCATCTGCAGTCCCAACTGGTAGAACTGATGTAAGCCAATAGCCTACATAACATTTCAAATATTAATTAAGGAAGGATAATTTAACATGATAAGTAAGAAGTACAAATAACATACAGTGCCTCATGCCTCCCGGAGTATGGAATGTACTGACCACCAGCGTGATGAACGGGATTCCCAACGAGAAGTCAGGCAACGCTGCGATACCACCCCATTTACTCATGCTCAACATCTGCATGCTCAGGTGGAGGGGGTGGCGGAATCAGATCATACTGCTGGTCCCAAATCTCAATCTGGGCCTCTAGCCAGTCCAAGTACGTCTGGTCAGTCCTCGAACAATCATCCAACTGGTAATGTGTCCTAAGCCAAGTGGGCGGAATAGGTACAAGCTGCGGTTGACCAAACTGGCGAAGGACTCGCTCGGTGGCATGATGCTCGACAATATCGAGACATATCAGTGGGACGGAAGAGCTCCATATAGCTCGGCCGCAGGAGAAATAATCGGGTAAACCATCTACGAGCGTGTCGCTGTATGGCCTCCATAAGAACTATTAATTAAACACAAGAATCATGAGTAAACACAATATATATAAAGCCAGGCCAAGTAAACTTAAGAATACATGTACCTGCGCGCCTTCAACCAAATCCAACAAATCCCTCTAATAGGGGTGATGATGTCGAGCCTCAAACTCGCATTCGTAGCCTCGCCTATCAACCCACCTCCAAGCTAAAGGGAGAAACAGTGGAGGTGGTGCATGCGGAGCGATGGGTGGTAGAGGTGGCTGGAACTGCAGGAATCGCTCCTAGGCCCAAACCTAATATAGATTGTGGACGTAAAATTTAGGTATTTTTTACTATGTATGTTATAATCATGAAAAGAATTGACTATATTTTAACCTGCAACAGCGGTAAAAATCCAGCAACATCTCTCTGGGTGCCCATGCTAGCCCGGCACATCTGCCTGTACAGGTTACCTAGAACAGCTGCACCCCAGCTATAACCAGGTAAATCACATAGCCGCTCAAGATGATGTAGAAATCTCAAGCTGACTAGGTTTCCCGAAGTGTTCGGGAATAGTACACCACCAAACATCAGCAGCAGCACCAATCTCGTGTGTCGGTCGATAACCTCCGACGGTGAATCATTCGTAATCTCTGCATCCATCGCCTCCAGATGCTACCGGATGAGCGTCAGCTGCAAACGACTGGCCCCACTCAATGCAGTCTCCTTCGCTGGCTGGAATCCAGTGAGCCGCTGCAACATATGCAGGTAATGCAATCCCCTATAGTCTCTGAGAGCATGCGGGTAAGCTACAGGTAATACATCAACCAGCAGCCCGAAAAGAACCTCCACGTTATCAAGCGTGATTGGCGAGTGTCTGGCGTGTATAAAATTTAAACATGTACTCTGTCAAATTATAGCATAGAAAGATATCGAACCCACAGAGATTGGTTTATCTATTCTACAGACGTTTCTTGTTTTAATTACTATTTGAGCAAACCAGGAAGAGTTGAGTTGTGAATTGACTGACTAAAAATGCATGGATAGAGCAATAAAAAATATTTTGTTTTTCACAAATATAATAAAAAGGTATTGGGATCATAACTTCACTTAATATTTCTATTATATAATAGATAAAATTATCCTTCAATTTCTCTCACATTTAAATATTTGCTTGTCCTCGAGCAAAAAAAAAAATCAAATAAACATGGTAGCTAAACACTTTAAGTAAAATCATGAGAAGTTTTGACAGAGAAGAATTAACTAAGACCAATCCACGAGTTCAAACAACTTTTAACCGTACTCATGTTCACCTATTGAGTATCGAAATCATAAAATTATCTAATCCCAAGTGTGTCTCACTAGATGAAGAGAGATGCCCATATATCGCATAATATATAGATAAAGAACAAAGAAGGGCATGAATAGAAATTCGCTCACTCTCAACAAAAAAGTATCTCAAGCTACTGAAAATTGCCATAAGCTTGACTATTATGTGGTTCTCTACAAATATAGGAGTCTATGAGTTGAGATCATATAGGACTTTTACAAGGTTGTAATGAAGGCTTAGGGATCGGAAGGATACATATGAATAATAGTGACTCGAATTCCCTGTAGGTTCTACACTTTACTTTATCGCTCAAGCACGATTATCTTTCATATTTCTTTAACCAATCGACATCCCTTTTTTTTTTAAGTCTCATGCTTTTCAAGTCAAATCAAGTTCCAACTTATTTACCAAAATAAATTAAACAACTAAAAGTCCTAAAAAAATATTCGGTCCAAAATATTACGACCATGGCAAAGAACCGAACAAGAAATCTATGGAAGTACATGAAATAAGTCGCCTTAAGAGTAAGGCAACTCAAATTTTATCAAGTTTTTTTTTTTTTTTAATAATTTTACTAAAAACATATTTTTTTTAGTTGTAACATATACTCTCTCTTTTTTTTTTTTAATCTTTTGCTTTTAATAGAGAAAAAATTAAAAAAATACATATATAACAAACATATCCTCTACCACCAAGCTTAAATAATATCATGTCCTCATGATAAACAAATTAAAAATAAAAGGAGATAAAGGAGCTTCCCTGATTTTTATCGATTCTGTCCTCATTTCCTTTTTCTTGGCTTCTAAGTTTTTCTCATACAACAAAGACAAGATTATGGCAAAGAAAATATTCTTTTTCATGATGGGAGAAAACTTTCATTGTCAAAATCATAGGAGTACTTATTTATCATGGAAAATTAATACATACTACATACACACATATATAATATAATACAAACATGCAACTATTAACTTTTTTTTTACTTTCTTTTTTTTTTAAAAAACTAATTTTATTATATATATTTACTAGAAAGGAAATATTATATGTTACTACTAATAATTACTTAAAAGACTAAAGAGAGAGAGAGAAAATAGTTCTGAGTTTAACATTGCCAGCTCGATTTATTTTAAGAATTAGGCAAAAAGGATTGTTGAAGCATGTTTGTCGAAGAACCTGTGGATATAAGGCTTCAAACGATGATCGTTTACTGTGAATTTGTCTCCTCTATCTGTACGTTGTATTTCAATGGCACCATAAGTGGTCACTTCTGTTACAATGTACGGTCCTTACCAATGTGAGAATTTTCCCAGGAATAATCTCAACCGGCTATTGTACAAAAGAACTTGGTCTCCAACTGTAAACTCCCTATGACGAATGAAGTTATCATGCTATTTTCTTATTTTTTTTCTTTGTACAATTTAGCATTTTCATATGCTTCAGGTTTGAACTCCTCCAATTCATCAAGCTGTAACAGACGATTTTTACCTACATCGCTTCTCTGGCATTGGTCGCAAGTGGCGACATAATTCCTCGCATCTCTAAATAAAGTGGGCTAGAAAAAATCAGCTTCAAGCACTTTTGTGGCTGTTCGTCTTCCTCCATAGTGTCCTCCTACAGCTCCATCATGACAGTGGCTTAAATATTGTTCATCTGTATTTCTAGTACACATCTCCTAATCATGCCATCTGCATAAAATTTAAACAAGTAAGGATCTTCCCAAAAATAATATCTTATTTCTTTTTTGAGTTTTTTCCGTTGTTCGTAAGACAAATCTTTTGGAATCCATCCTCCAACTAAGTAGTTGGCATTGTCAACAAACCAAAGTGTCTGATTTGTACTTGTCGTGATTGTATAAACATGCTCATCAGGAAATTCCTCCTTGATATCTGTTGTCTCCGTTGGCGGATTTTTCAAACGTGATAAATGGTTAGCTACCTGATTTTCTGAACCTTTCCTATCTTTTATTTCAAGATCAAATTCTTGCAAAAGAAGTATCCATCTTAGCAATCTGGGTGTAGTATCTTTCTTTGCTAAGAGGTACTTTAAAGCAGCATGATCAGTGAATATTGTAACCTTCGTTCCTACCAAATCGGAACGAAATTTGTCAAATGCAAATACTATTGCAAGTAGCTCTTTCTCAGTTGTGGCATAATTATTTTGAGCTTCATTGAGGGTTCTACTGGCATAGTAAATAGGCCTGAAAATCTTGTCTCTATTTTGTCCCAATATCGCTCCAACTGCTATATCACTTGCATCACACATTATTTCAAATGGTTCGCTCTAATCAGGAGAAACAACAACTGAAGCATTAGTCAAATGTTCCTTGAGAATCTCAAATGCTTTCCTACAATTATCGAAAAATTCAAACTTCACATCTTTCATCAATAGGTTAGTCAGAGGTTTTGAAATTTTTAAAAAATATTTTATAAACCTTCTATAAAACCTGCATGCCCTAAGAAACTTCTAATACCTTTAACAATAGTAGGAGGGGGTAATCCTGCTATAAGATCAATTTTAACTTTATCAACTTCTATTTCTTTAGCAGAAATTTTATGTCCTAAAACAATTCCCTCTGTTACCATGAAGTGACATTTTTCCCAATTAAGAACCAAATTTGTCTCTTCACATCTTTTAAGTACCAACGTTAAATGATAGATACAATCTTCAAATGTCTTACCAAAAAGTATGAAATCATCCATGAAAATTTTAAGAAACTTTTTAATCATATCTGAGAAAATTGCCAACATGCAATGCTGAAATATAGCAGTAGCGTTACATAGTCCAAATGGCATTTTTCGGTAAGCATACGTACCTTAGGGGCATGTGGATGTGATTTTCTCCTGATCTTCTGGAGAAATTGGTATCTTATTATATCCACAGTATCCGTCAAGAAAACAGTAAAAACTATGGCCTGCAACTCTTTCAAGCTTTTGGTCAATAAAAGGTATAAGGAAAATGATCGTTCTTTGTGGCATCATTAAGTCATTTGTAATCAATACAGAATCTCCATCCTTTGACTGTTATGGTAGGTATGAGTTCATTATTTTTATTTTTTATTACGGTCATACCTCTTTTCTTTGGTACTAACTGCACAGGACTTACCCTAGAGCTGTCAGATATCAGATAAATGATACTTGCCATTGTTTCACTACTTCTTTCTTGACGACTTATTGCATTTTTTGGTTCAGTCTCCTCTGGGGTTGGACTATTAGCTTGTAATTATCCTCCATAAGGATCCTATGCGTGCAAATAGCTGGATCGATTTCTTTGATGTAAGCTATAGTCGATCCTAAGGCTCTTTTGTGTTCTCTTAACACCTCAGTTAGTTTTATTTCCTGTTCTGCAGTCAAAGAAGATGAAATAATTATTGAAAAATTTCGGGTTCAAGAAAAATATATTTCAAATATGAAGGAAGAGTTTTGAGTTCAATTCTTGGTTGAACTTCTTCTGGTGAGACTTTCTCATTTTCAGAATCTTTTTCCAGTATTTCAGCTTCTTTTCTGACTGTGATGTCATCATCCATTATGATACCTGACTTTGCCAAACATCATTCCAATGAATCAGTAATCAACTGATCATTATTATATTCATCTGCAAGGTCATTCAACAAATCAACTTGAAAATAAGATGTTGATGACTCATCCTCAGGATATTTCATTATTTTTTGCATATCAAAAATTACTCTTTCCTCGTCAACTCGCAAAATTAATTGTCCTTGATGGACATCAATTATTGTTCTTCCTGTTGCAAGAAATGGTCTACCAAAAATCAATGGTACCTCAGTATTTTCTTCCATTTCAAGTACTATAAAATCTAATGGGAATATAAAATTTATCAACTCTAACGAGGACATTTTTAAGTATTCCTTTCGGTTTTTTAATACTTTGATAAGCCAATTGTAGAGACACACTGGTGTCCTTCATTTCACCAAGTTCTAATTTCCTAAAAATTGAAAAGAGCATTAGATTTGTTGAAGCACCTGAATCACATAATGCTTTTTCAAAGTGAGCACCTCCCAAAGTACAAAGAATTGTAAAACTGTCTGGATCACCAAATTTTTGTGGAAGCTTATTTTGAAGTATAGCACTACATTTTTCTGTAAGCTTAACTACTGAAACTTCTATCGATTTTCTTTTTTTTGACAAAATTTCTTTAAGAAATTTAGCATATGCCGGCATTTGCTTCAAAGCATCTGCAGAAGGTATGTTAATGTAAAGTTGCTTTAAAATTTCTAGAAACTTTGAGAACTGTTTGTCAAGCTTTTCTTTTTTTAGCTTTTGGGGAAAGGGGAGGGGTACAGAGTAAGGATTTGTCATCAATTCATTTTCTTGTACCTTTTTTCCTTTATCTTTTTATTCTTTTAGAAGTTCAGAGTCTCTTTTATTCTCATCTTCATTTACCTGTTCCACTTCTTGTGGCTTTCCTTGTCTATCTGGATATGGATCATCAAGAATTTTACCTGATCGCAGAGAGATGGCTTTGAGGTGTTCCTTTGCATTTTTCTCGGTGTTACTTGGTAAAGCACCTTTTATTTGCCCATACATGAGGGTTGCTAATTGGCTCATCTGGATTTCCAAATTCTTGATGGCTGAATTTTGACTTACAACTTTCTCGTCTGTAGCCTTAATGAATTTGTGCATCATGTCTTCAAGGCTTTGTTGATGAGATCTTTGGCGTTGTTGTTGATATTGCTGAAAATCTTGTTGCTCTCTATTTTGATTTTGAAAATCAGGTGGTCCATGCACCTGCTGCTTTTGATTAAAAAATCTTTAAGGATTTTCATAACCGTTTGGGTTACTCCACTTGAATCCCCAATGTTTTTGTGCCATGGGACTAGCAAATGGGTAACTGGTTCCACAACCAATAGCATTTGCTTGTTCTTCGTTTTAAGTTGAAGCTTGACACTCATGATTGGGATAATTACCTCCATAAACGTCACAGTTCTCATGTTGAGATGATGATTGAGTATTTACCTGAAAAGCCTCAACTTTTTGTGTCAGATTTGCAATTTGTTGTGATAATGAATTTCAAGCTTCAACTTGATTGACTTCTGCTGCTTTCTTAACAACCATTCTGTATGAGGGCCATTGAACAACATTTTCTGAAATTTGATTGAGCAATTGCATGGCTTCTGTAGTGGTTTTGCTCATTGGATCCTCTTGATGTTGCATCAATAACATTTCTAGCGGAAGGTTTAAGACCATGATAAAAAAATATATAAGATGTCAGGATCTTGGATACCATGATGTGGACATTTTCTTAACATTGCTTTTAATCATTTTCATGCTTGATATACAGATTCAGTATCTGTCTGCACAAAATTATTGATTTCTTGCTTCATTTTAAATGTTTTTGCAGGTGAAAAATACTTATTAAGAAATTTCTAAGTCATTTGGTCCCATGTAGTGATTGAACCTCTCGGCAGACTTCGCAACCATATTTTGGCTTCACCGTTTAATGAAAAAGAAAAAAGCCGCAACCTGATAGCGTCTATTTTGACTCCATTATACCTGCAAGTTTCAACTAATTCAAGAAAATCAATTAGATGGGTGTAAGGATCTTCACTTGCATCACCAGTAAACTGACATAACTGTTGAATGGTTTGAATCAATCATGTGCAAATTTCAAAGTTGTTTACTGCAATTGGCGGTCTTCTCACACCTAATGCTCCTTCAAAATGATCTGACCTTGCATAATCTCTGAGTATTCTATCACATCGTAGAGCTACCTCATCAAACTGTTCTCCTACTTGATGTGGCGGGAGTTTGTTGTTGTTAAGTTCTTCGTTCTCCATTTCTTCACAAGCTATGTTTTGAGGGATGATGTTTGTCCTTTCCTGTGCAATCGAAGAAATTTTTCAATTTGTGGGTCGTAACTCGCTAACTCTTTTATAGAAGAGTGGGTCATAAACTACCTGAAATTCTTAAAGCAAATTTTTTTTAATGAAAAGAGCTAGCTGATCCTAGAAACAATGTACGATATTATAGAGTAAGATAAAAATTAAAAAGATGAAGCAAGTAAACAATATGAAAACAATAAGTAGTAATATTGTTAATAAGAGAGAACTAGAAAGACATTACTAGTAACAATAGTTACAGTAGTAAAAGAAAAAACAAAGATAACAATAATAAAAATAAAAAAATAATAATAGCAAGTTCTTAAATTAATAATAAAATAATTAATCTGAAGTAGATGTTTCCAATCCCCAGCAACGACGCCAAAAATTTGACGAGTGTCTGGTGTGTTTAAAATTTAAACACATTCAAATTATAGTATAGAAAAATTTCGAACCCACAAAGATTGGTTTATCTATTATACCGACGTTTCTTGTTTTAATTACTACTTGAGAAAACCAGAAAAAGTTGAATTGTGAATTAACTAATTAAAAAAGCATGAATAGAGCAATAGAAAATATTTTATTTTTCACAAATATAATAAAAAGGTGTTGGGATCATAACTTCACTTAATATTTCTATTATATAATAGATAAAATTATCTTTCAATTTCTATTTCTCATAAATGTATAAATGTCTCTCAAGATTACATTTATATATTAATACTTAACTATGTTACTCTTCCGCCTCTTTCGATTACAGAATTAGTAAGAAGTTAATATGCAGTACGAAATAGATAGATGTTAACAAATTAAATAACACTTAACTAAGGTAGATAAAATTTAAATGAAAAAAATTTCAGCTCAAACATGTGAAATTGAGGGATAATATCAGAAATATTAAGATCCATCAATCTCCCAACACAAGAAAAATTACTCCAAAATGGAGTTAGTACTAACAACGGAAATATTCTTGCCCGTTAAATAAGAAAATAGAAAGAAATATTCAAGAGAATAATTCTCCCTATTTAATAAAAAATAGGTGCTAGAGTAACTTCCAACATTATAATTTATTCAGAACTAGAAATGAAGACACTGTCATAGCTAAAAGAAGAAAAGAATGTACTGAAAGAATCAAGGAAAAGAAGAAGCTCTCCTCTCAACTTTCTGTGTGTAATGAGAGGCTCAATGTAGTGCTATTTATAGATGGAAAAATATATCATGTACATTGATTTCTCACATATATCTTGCCAAGATGGCAACTTGCATGTGCTTGCAGCTGTAAAGTTTGCTGAAGTGTAATCCTCCAAATCGGCCAATGGGTCATTTGCTTGGATTTTTTCATGTGCACAAATACTTTTATCATTTGTAAAGTTGCATACACCACTTTACTTTTGAATTTTCAGCGTTATAGTTCTTCTTTGCAAATTTGAAAAGTGAATTTTGTCTTCTCATTGTTCCTTTTTCTTACTAGTTTAATTATTTTCTGCAAAGAAAGAAAAAATATTAGTACTAAAAATTAGATTCCAGCTCAACTTATGCCTCGTCGATGGGTAGATGAAACGTGTGCGTCTTCGGTCGTCACCTCTCTATCATAGCCGTGATCAACGCCCAGTCAAACTGCAACCGGCCGATCTCTATGATCCTGTAGAAAACCGTATCCTGAAGGCGTCTAACTATACGGGGATGGAGTAGGTGGGCCCTAATGAACTCCCACATATCGTATATACGTCCGGGGCGGAATGTTTGGGACAAACACTGCCCATCCCATATGTATGAAGACCTATGATTGGTCTGTAGCAACAATAGCTGTAGAGATACAGGTCCGAGATGCATAGGGGAACCTCCATGACGATGTCTGTAAATTTAACAATATTAATTAAAGTATTTTTTTTTAATTGCTTAATATCTTTAAATAATTGCAATATCTTTTATATGAATATCTAATCGGTATTTTTACTACATCGTTACTTAGGTTGATACATTTTCTATATTATAATTTTGTATATTAGTTTATTATTTTATATGTTAGTTTCTTATTTTGTATGGTAGTTTATTATTTTATATGTTATTTTATAATTTTATATGTTAGTTTATTATTTTATATGATAATTTATTATTTTATTATTTATATGTTAGTTTATTATATTATATGTTAGTTTATTATATTATATGTTAGTTTATTATTTTATATTTTAGTTTATAATTTTATATGTTAGTTTATTATTTATATGTTTCTTTCTTATTCACTTATTTTTGGGTATAACAAAACTAAATAATTAATTTTTATATGAATACATGATTTAATTAATAAGTATTCATACACAAATAATTAGTTTGACAAATATTGTTATTTTTTATGTTATTTTCTTATATTTGTTGACTAGTATTCGAGAGACTTTGTATTTGAATTATCATCAATAATTACAAAGATGCTATGCTAAAGGGAACTACATTGTACTACGTTAAAGGGCACTACATTATAATTACAGGCAATACATTAAAATTACGAGCATAGCATAACACTAAAAGGAACTAAATAAAATTAATTATTCATAAATTAATAATTTATCTATTTTGCTAATCTTTTAGCGCATAAATAATCTAATCCGGATAAAAAATAACAAATTAATTTAATCACAAAACAATCACGACAATACATTTACCACAGTAAAAAATAACTAATAAATATTTTTTCTAACAACTAATAACATTAATTATTCATAAAATAATAATTTCTCTATTTTACTAATTTTTTTAGCACAATAATCCGGATAAAAAATAACAAATTAATTAAATCGAAAAACAATCACGAAAGAACATATATCACAGTAAAAAAAATAACTAATAGGCATTTTTAATACATGAGTTTTAGCAAAAAAATAAGTCGGAATACCTCGATTTTAAATTTTTTGAAAGGTGAAGATTTGATGATTTGGGGGCCAAAACGAGCAATCCACTACGCGATAATGCCTTAGATCCGATGCTAGCTTGCTACAATACCGAGAATCTACACTATTTGTGGGACCGGTGGACTTCAATGGAGTTTTTTGGCTATAGAAAAGGGGGGGGGAGGGGGGATGCTGGTTCACGTCTGATTAGGGAAGGAGAAGGTACGGTGTTTTATATAGGTATAGCACGCATATATAGTTCATTTATTAAGTACTTTGATTTAGTTTTATATAATTTTTGAATACTAATTTAATTTTTCTTATAGAGTCGCTTCACAGCTGAGTTGGAAGAGTTTGCACGCAGCCAGCCACCATCTTCATCGAGCGAAACAATCCAACCGTCGGACGAGGATGCTGAGAGACAATAGACGCAGGCGGCTGGCGGTCCAAAAGGGGGAGGGTATATGGGCTTCCCGCTAAGCAATTCTACCGCTATAGGTGTGGAATGCACGGAATAGGCAGTTCCTCGCAAGGGGAGTCGCTTGATGGGGATACCCTCGCCTCTTTGCGGGCCCATGTAGAAAAGCTCACATCCGAGCTAGAAGCTGCCAAGCAAAGAGAGAAGGAGAGAGAAGAAAGAGAGAAGGAGAGAGAAGAAAGAGAGA
Source organism: Nicotiana obtusifolia (assembly GCA_002018475.1). Taxonomy (NCBI): domain Eukaryota; kingdom Viridiplantae; phylum Streptophyta; class Magnoliopsida; order Solanales; family Solanaceae; genus Nicotiana; species Nicotiana obtusifolia. The sequence continues at coordinate 134,268 of MCJB01045471.1, read as the reverse complement.
AGAAGAAAGATAAACTTAGAGATGCTCAGTATGCTTCTCTACAAGAGCAGATCAAATCTCTCTTGGCTTCTGGCTCTTTTCCGATTCCCCGGTCACGTGAATCATCGCCGGGTGGTCAGCTTGATGATGACACTTCATCCGGCGATGACGATGATGATGTAGACATTAGTAGACGTTGAATTGTAATAACAACTTATATAATGTATAAGTTCATTTGAACTTCAAACCTTATTGTTGTTTAATGTTGTTGTTTAATGTGTTGTTTATTGTAGTTGTTATTCTCGTTGTTGTTTGTTGTAGTTGTTCTTGTCGTTGTTGTTGTTTTAATGGCATAAAATGCTTCTTTTAGGAATTTGGTAAAACTGGCAGGTGGTGTAGCTGCAAAAACAGGCAGTTTCTGGAAAAAATATACCAAAAATAGCGACCAACTTTGGTCGCCAATTGGTCGCTATTTTGCTAGAAAAAAAATTGGTTCTGCACAGTAGCGACCAACTTTGGTCGCCAATTGGTCGCCATTAGCGACCAAAGTTGGTCGCTTTTTGAAAATTACATAAAATAAAATTCTGGAATAGCGACCAACTTTGGTCGCTAATTTCAGATTTTAATTTTATGTATTTTTTAATAAGCGACCAAAGTTGGTCGCTTCTCAGAAAATACATAAAATTAAAATCTGAATTTTGCGACCAACTTTGGTCGCTAAATGCTAAATTTAATTTTCTGTATTTTTCAAAAAGCGACCAACTTTGGTCGCTTATAGAAAAATACAGAAAATTAAAATACGAAATGGCGACCAACTTTGGTCGCTTAATGCTAAATTTAATTTTCTGTATTTTTTAGGAAGCGACCAACTTTTGTCGCCCATAGGCGACCAACTTTGGTCGCTATTGGTTAGTGACCACCTGAATACTGACCAGACCATTGTGGTCGCTAGGTCGCTTTTTGGCTGATAGGGACCAACTTTGATCGCTTTTTTCGGTCGCTTTTTACCTGATTTTTATTAGTGTTAAGCACCGCGCTATATATAAAATGATATCCAATTATTTCTTTAACCTATTTGTGTCACTTAAGTCCAAAAAGATCTAAGGTTTCGGACTTGTAAACAGGCAACAGTGCAGTGCTTGTGATTCTTTATTGCTATTTGTACTCTCATTCTTTTTGAGAGAGACCATTCAAAATAGAAGGAAATTTAGTGGTTGGTTAGAGATCTTATTCATCCATAAACTTTGTTTGCTTTCTTGCTATTGAAGTTTAGCGTTTTATACTAAGTTAATTTTTGTCCGGTTAAACATTCTAACAACAACATCACAAATATATCAAAAGTAAGAATGGGAAAAAAAAAAAAAAAAGAAAAAAAGAGAGATAAAATAAATAGGTTTCTTGATCAAAGAAAAGTGAAAAGATAAAGACTTCCACCCAAGGTTATTCGTTTCATACCATATTTGGAGTGGTAATTTTGTTTGCTGTGGAATCAGTTGATAAACTTAGATATTAATCTACTCCATTCTCTTTGCAGAAAGATTGGTATGTGCTGGCAGTGCTGCTACTTTCTCTAGTCAGAATGATTTATTGATTAGAGTGATTGCACGTAGAACAAAATCAAGGAAGAAGCATACAGTGCATATGGTGCTATGTTTTTCGTTTTCATTTAATGCTAATATGTTAAAAGTTCTCGTTTCACTGGATGAAATAAATGCCTTAAGCTTAATGTATGGATTAACTCAATTCCTTGAAGACCTTAAATGGGACAAAAAGTTCCGAAATTGATAAATATATAATTCAAAGAAAACAAATCTGATAGACAAATTTTTAAAGAACATTCCTAAATATATAAAATATAATACAATAGAGAACGAAACAATATAGTAATATTTGTACTTACATAAAAATAATAGAGACCTGACAAATCTTCATACAGCTTTTCCATAGATATAAAATGTTACTTCTATGGGGGAATGAAACACTAAAAGAACATTACTACTCCAAAACAACAATAATCGGTAATACTAAGACAGTGCTAATTTAAGGAATCTTTTTTGTTTTTGGATGATATATTTTCCTAGGTATCAAATCCTGTGTAATGATTCTAATGAAGAGTTAACCAGGGAAGAAAGCTACAGGTATTAATAATAAAATAAATTAAGATTTAAAATCCAATTTTTTTTCAAATTTGAAAATTAAAAAGAATTTTTAAGTATTTATAATTTTTGAATATTATAAAATTTATAGTTCAAAAGTTTAATAAGATACTCCATGATCGTGCGAGCGCGATCTAAATGTACGAGTTGAAAATAATACAGAAATAGTTCCAAATAATCATTTTAAAGGACTGCTGTTTAAGAATAATAAATTTTCACTAAAATACAATTGGAGAAAGTACTTTTCACCCGCCTAACCCAGAAATACAGTTTTCATCCGATAGCCCACAAACATTTCTGAAAACAAGTCAAACTTCGTCCACCGTTTACTCATTGCGATTCCTTTTTCCTTTTACCATTCGTTTCACACCTAAATCACATTCCATATTTTTATCTTTTCCTTTTCTCTTTTTCTTTCTTATTTTTTTCTTTTACTTCCCTCTTTATATATTTCCTAAAATTCATAATATCAAGAATTTGAAATAAAATTATGCTTTCCTAAAAGTCTGTAATCTTTTTTTTTTTTGTGCCTCTTTTTTGTTTTTTAATTCATGAAAGAGATGTTTGGAAAAAAGTTAAAATGACAAGATTCTTAAAGATTCTTCCTAAATAAATTCTGCATAATTATTTTCTTTTTTTTTTTGCAAAATTCAAAGTTTTGTAAGGGAAACTCTTATTTCAAGTTCTTATTTCACTGAAAAAATAAAAAATTATATATTAAACATCTCATATACATTGTTATGCATCATACTACATTAATTATATACAATTACATAATTATACATATTATTTGAAGGCAAGAAATCCAAACACTTTTTTGTGTAATTGTTGAAGCAATCCAACCCGAAAAAAGAAATATTAAAACTTGGTAAACGAATTGTAGAATCCCTTCGATGCGTACTCGATCTTTTTCATACAGCACATACAAAAAAAAAAAGAAAAAAAAAAAAAAAAAAAAGGGGTAATGAAATACACAATAAAGGAGATTTAAAGAAAAGGACTGAAGAATCTAAGTGAAATATAATATGAAAGTTCCACTGATAGTTATCAACGACATATATAAATGATTTATTGTTGCAGCCATTTGAATAGTTAGAATTTAGAGAGAGCATTTGTTAGACTAAACGGCTTCACCTTTTCCGCAAAGTAATGTTCTTTAATTCTTTACCAAAACAACGGTTGTATAACTCTTAATAGTTGCCATTTAATGCAAAGTTGATAACTGAATTTGAGATTTGGAACTGTGTGTTTTTCCCTTTACTCTCCCCTCTATGTTGTTATTTTTTTAAGAATAAAAGAACAAAATACAAAAAAAGAAGAAAAAAGATAAATAGGATCCTTGGCCAAAAATACGCGAATGTGTGTACAAAAATTTTAAACTGCAAAAGCATTCCCTAGGTCACCTCATTTCCTTTCCTTAACTATATAGGGGGCGCACATAATCCGTTTTAGGACACCTAAGAATAGTCAATATTATAAAAATTTAAAGTTCAACCGCCTCAGAATCAACTGCACTATCAAAAAATCTAAGCTTTAAGGCCTACTTTTAAGTTGATATAAAATATTTTAAGGAGAAAAAAAAGTGTAGTGATCTAACGTTTGACAAAATTGGATAAACCTTAAATAGTGTAACTTCATATTGACCGAAGGTCTGAAGAAGAAAAAATGCAGAGCAACATAAGAGATTTGAAGTTTGTCAAAATTGGGTTAATTTTACTAAATATGTTCTAAATAGAGGTGTTCAAAGTAACTACATTGTGTTATTTCTCCTAAATTACGCTATCACGATCCGGAAAATAATCGGCTCATTTGAGCATCTAAGCTCCTGTAGATTATAAGTCGAATCATAGTGTATAATTTTGGGAAAAATAATAACACTGTATTGTCACTCTCAGGATAATATTCGAAAAATTATATATTATATACACACACTCTTCTATGTATTAAAAATAAAAAATATATAAATTCTATATACTTTTGCGGCTACTAAATATAAATAATTTTGGCCATGGGCTAAAAGTAATTTTTGCCCAACAAAATCTTTGAGACCATTAGGCATGTAACTTTATCTAGCTATCGCTTAATTGCATGGAAAAAGAATTATATGTCGAGAAGACGAGAATATGTTGAAATTGATAGGAAGTAGATGACCATGAGAAAGGCTGCAAATGACGAATATGTTTAATATATGAGATTCTTGTTTGTAATTTTCCCCAAGTAATGACGAATGACCACAAATGACGATAAAGGTTGGAAATATAAGAGAGTTATCCTTTTTCTAATTTGTTGAATATTAGCTAAATATTTTCATATCAATGGAGATGCTGTAAGCGTCAATTGATATGAATTTACGAAATTCTTTTTAATGAGAATTTACGAAATTCTTTTTATGGAGATACAGACAATAAAAAACATTGGTTAAAAAGAATTTCGTAAAATGAGAATTTACGAAATTCTTTTTAACCAATGTTTTTTATTGTCTGTAAGCAAGATCTTGATCATATTGGCTGCGGATCTCTCATGCCGAAACCACCCACATCTTCTGTTTCTTCCTCTAGAGAAAGTTCGACCCAATAAGTGATAACAATACACATTGCATCCTCGAAAAAGCGAATGAAACTAATAGCCTATTTGGCCAAGTTGCTTTTATTTAAATGTTTGGCCAAACTGGAAAAAAAAAAAATTGAGTAGAAGCAATTTTGAGAAGCACAAAAAATAACTTCTCACCAAAAGTTACTTCTTTGAAAAACACCTTAGAAAAGAATACATTTAAAAGCACTTTTTAAAAGTTTGGCCAAACACGAATTACCACTCAAAAGCACTTTTTAAATTAATTACCCAAACACAAACAACTTCTCACAAAAAGTGCTTTTTTAAAAAACACTTTCAAAAAAATCACTTTTCGAAATAAGCAAGACTTTAAAAGTTTATCCAAAACAAGCTATAACTTTTGTCTGAGATATCATATAATCACTTTACCTTTTGATTGGACTTACTAGAACTTCTTGCTTCATCACTTGAAGTTGCCAGTTTTCAACCTTTAGACATAAGAATCAGCATGATTGACCCATCGTCCGTGTTCATTCGGTGAACTTCCAAGTGTTACAAAGGGGTCTTTACCCACTTAGTTGTCAAACAAGGTCTTAGCAATTAGCACAAGGTGTTTAATCTAGAATTTTCATTGAACATCTTCAGTAGTGGTACAGCTAACAGCCTAACACAAATAGTAAGTCACTCTGATTCCTACTACGTTGGTCATCAATGCAAGTCCGATATGGATGTACATTGGTACTACCGGTGCATTACAGACAATGGTATGCAGTGATACAGATTCCTAATGGTACAAGACTTGAGCAGAGCAAGTCCACTTGGAAAAACATCTTTGCTTGATGCAAGTCAAATAAATGCAGTGCTTTCCGCAAAATATAACAGAACGGTAAGAAATCATCTTAAGGACATTTTCTTTGAACGTAAGATGCCCCGTGCTCTTCGTACCTGTCATTAGCATAATGAAGAGGTGTGCTCATTAAAAACCACTGTAGTTATGTGGCGTAGGAAGAGCTATTTTAAAGGAAACAGAAACAAGGAGTGCTCTAGCTTGTAAAAAGTAGCATTGGTTTCAAAGAAACATGCAGAACTTACTCAGACTTCGAAAACCACATTTGTTGAAAGGAACCAAGAGATGCCAATATGCTGCCCCCTATCCAAACACTGCACAACGCCTTTGTTAGATCAGAATTGTGTGAAGAAACCTTCTCCCAATTGCTAAATGCTAACCATTATTTATGGATGAACAGATATATCCTCTTCAAACTAGCATTTCAAGATTTTATTAGAAGCAGTCAACAAAAAATCTATGTTTACTGTTTTCTCAAATCTGCATTTATATGGTAAGGGAAAGGGGAAATCTGCATTTATAAGTTTACCCTCCCCATACCCCACTTGTGGGATTACACTGGATTTTTTGTTGTTGAAAAAGGGGAAAAAAGGATATGCCAATAGTACTTGAAATTTTACTGGGCAAAATGCTTCAGTTATATGCTGTCAGCTTTAAACTTAGAAGTAGCAAATATCAGAGGAAACCCAAAACAATCCATGAATGCTGCATGTAGATGAGAAAATTCAGTCCAGTACACACAGTAGACAGTTGAAAGCTTCTACCTTTACTTTATACACTCAACATCTAAAGGAACTATTACCATGAAGAGAGGCTGAGAAAGATGATATGAGAACTACAGAGTAATAGTTTAACCTGAATCTCCTTTCTGTAGCATTTCCACTAGCCAGCACTTTGACTCTCGCTCCTTGAGGAGACTCCTGGAAAAAAGCGCAAACGATGGAATTAGGTATTCAAGCTAAGGAGATAAGATAAGACTGCTGTCCTTGAATTCGAACAAGTGCATGAAAGGGGAGACGGGCATAGTTAGAGTCAGATGGGAAACGGCACCTCTAGCAAGTCCTTTTCCAGCCGTTCTTTGAGTTGCTGCATCGATGCTGTTCCCCCAGCAAGCTGTATTAAGCAGTGAATCAAACTAAAATCTCATCCAAAGTTTCATATTCAAACAGGCAAAATAAAAGTAGAAATCCATATGCCCGTGGTAGGTAGATGTGGGACTTAATCCAATGATAAATTTGAAAAGCACTGGCTCGAATCTGCCATTGAATTTTCATATTGTTCTTTATATAACTTTTATCTACAAGTCATAAAGAGCATCATCCGGTTAGAAAAATTAAAATCACTTTGTCATGCAATTTCCATTTTTTTCTCCTGAAGGAAAGCGTCCTCTCAGTTTCAGTGCTTACAATGAGAAAATGGGAATTTAAAAGAATTGACTTTTATAAAATGATCTTCACAAGTATTTAAATGTTAAAAGCAACTACAAAAAATAGGCGAAGTGCGCAAAAAGGAAGCTTCAGCCTCATATTTAAAGAGATTACAAGAAGCATTGATGGCTTTACCAATATACTACTAAAAAGTTCTCTTCGGATATCCACATCGCACTTGTTAATGCTCTCGATAACCTGAAAATTTTGAGTAAATTACTACACCAAACGACAAAGGAAACGCGAAAGAGAAACAAAATTTGAAGGACGAACGTCAACTGATATTATCTATTTGAGCAAAGTAAAGGGAGAAAGGACCAACCATTTGAGGTAGACCACGAAGAGAAGCAGCAGTCTCAGCAAAACTTTCCATACCGGGGATAGTCTGTGACACACCAGAAAGAAAAACACCAAAGTAAAAGACTAGATAAACCAGAAAATCTGAAGCGGCTAGCTTGAGAAGGCAAGATGACAGATTCTCCAGATAATAGGTATGCTTAAGCAGACAGAATGTTCTGTACTACATCTGACAATGTATGATAGTATACACAAAAGAACACAGAAAAAATATTTTATTAAAAATCATTAGAGACTGATATCTAAATAATATATATCTTTGACAATTCAACAACTAAATCTGAATCTCAAAGGTAGAGATCATGGCACAATAAACTGTCACCCCAGAAACATCTCCCTATTTTGTGACCTGAAATACTATAAACTTTTTTGAACCTTGAAATGCAAGGAAATGAGATGCAAAGTTAAAAAGGTAATATCGAACCAAATTGTGTGAGCAGTACTGGAGGTGTGTAAATAAGCACAGCCAGGTCCATTATCCTCATTTACCATCAAAATAATTCTTGAAATATAGTTCCAAGCATTGCAATGCAAGGATAGGACCTTGCAGATCATACCAAGGAGTGCTCCAGCTATAAGTATACCCAACTTCTGAAGGATCAATACATAAAAGTGAAAAATACGACAGCGGGGAGGCAGGGCAAGAAGCATTACAGATTCAACATCTTAAGATAATTAAAAATACAGAATCATGCACAGAAGAAGATGAAAGCCGCGCACAAACAACTGCTCACATACATCCATGAGACCACGACTCCCAAAAGATAAGAAAACAGAACAAGAAACCCGAAAATTAGGACGCTAAGCAATACCAACCTGAACTAATGATGGATTGAAAATAATATCAGGAATCTTGAATCTATCCGCTCCGACTTCTATCGTTCTGTTTCATCATGCAAAACCAAAAAATAGAAGGCATATGAAACTTAATTTTAACCATACAAAGGAATATCCCCAAATTCCAATCTAATTGACTTAATTGATTTTTTGCAGAGAGTAAGAGAATAGAATGAGTTACTATGTTTGAAATTGCTAGATATTTGATTCATATGAAAAAGTATAAGATGTCACATCAAATTCAATTCATATAAACTTATACAGAATGTTATCTTCAGCTTGACATTGTTTAAATGATGGACTCAGCCAATTAAGGAAAGAGATTCGCATGTTTTTTAGAAGGCATAGGTTAATCAAAATAGGTTACAGGCAGCAACTCTGAACGGCTGAAGCCTAATCATCTAGGACCGAAAACCACTACCATGGGGCTTCTAGCTATACCAAGCAAGAGTAAAACTACAAACCAAGAAATAAAAGGGGTTCCGATTTTTGCACTTAGATATTCAACCAAAGATCTAAGGAAACTCAATCACCCATTCTCCAATGAAACAGAAGAAGACTACAACACTTACTGCCCGTCAGGTAGCTCATAAGACGTCGTTGGAATGTTTGAATATGAACTGTCTGCAAGAAATAGAGTAGCAGCATATTACTTTCAAACTTCAAAAAAAGAAAATACTACATATAGAACAACACCAAAGAAAAAAAGCATATGAAAACATACAAGAATATAGTATCACTGGAACTTGAAGCAATCTCATCTGCCATAATGAGCATAGTATATATAATAAAAGGTCTAAGACTATTGCCAAAGATATCAGTGACATTTTGTTAGATGAGGAAGATTACTTTTTTCCTTTTTCCTTCTTCTGTCAACTGCCAACATAAGCAACAATATATACTAAAAGGTCTAAGACTATGGCCAAAATATATCAGTGGCATTTTGTTGGATGAGGATAGTTACTTTTGTTCCCTTTCCCTTCTTCTATTTCCTTTTAGTAAGGGTACATTATAGCTGAGGGATTACAAAAGAAACAACTGTCATTTCTGTCAAGACATAATAGAATGTTGGCAATATCTTCAGAGTTATATCCTTTCACTACACTTAGGTCAAGATTCAATTCCCTGTAAATTTCTCCTGCATCGGATGTTAGATGATTCATAGTTTTTCAGGGCAGAGTTGGATGAGGGAAGAGGAAACAACATAGTATTTAATACCTATGCTAGATAAGGATCTATGACAGAAGCTGCTTTTGTTCATTATATTACCTTGACCCAATTAAAGTAACTCATTTTCCTGTTTGAGAGTCAAAACAGTTTTTTTTTTTTTAACCAATTGCATTTTAAAGGTTTACGATAAGTTTTTATAGTATCTCAATTAAATTTCGCAGGACAAAGTAACTGTTTCCAAAATTGAACCTCAAACAATAAAAGTGGGCATTCAATTGGAGTGGAAGCAAGTTATTTGGAGAACTGCCTTCTCATATTTAGATACATTTGTATCTTCTAGGGATAACAAACAACAGAGTCCATGAGTCAAAAGGAGTATAAGAATATAATAGCTAAGAGGAGAAACAAACCATCATATGGAGTATCTGGGGCTCGTGAGACGCATTCTTTTATGTCACTTGCAATCGCTCTCTGCAAAAACAGAACAAGACTGAGCAGCTAAGAGAAATAACAACTGAAGAAAGGAAATGCTAATAATGATTAACCTGGCAATACAGTTTGTAACTCTCTGTTGTATCAGGGAAGTCAAGGTCTACTGTCTGTGAAACAAAGCATAAATGTGATCAAGAAATTCGACAAAACATCAGAAGATTAATGATGAACAAAGCTTAAAAAGATAGTAATGAAGAAATATAAACCAAGATACTTAAAAATTACATTTAGGTGAGGATTAAACAATCAGATTGGTTATGGCACTAAAACAAGGGTGTGTTACCTGAAATTCTCCTGGACGGATCTCCTTCCGCTTGAATGAGTACCGAGGTTTTATCTAGAAGAATAATGAGAAAAAGGAAAAAAAAAGTTTGTTTCAAGATAAGGCAGATCATTGTGTATGAAATCAAGTCTTAAGAGAAGGGAGGGGGAACTGACAATAAATAACTAACCGTAATGCCTTTCTGTTCCAAACTTTTTATCAAGCAATCGGTAAGAATTTCTCCCCCAATAGGAGATGTAGCAACCGCCTGTTATCAAAATAAAGAAACATAGAATATATGTTCAACGAAACCAAAAACAAAACTTTGAGAAGTTGGACAACAATGCACAGACCATGTGTTGAAGATTTAACATCCATAGCCACTAATATTTTCCGATCCTTCAAAATATAAAAAGAAAGATTGTACGAGTGCGCCAGCAACTTAGACCCTGTCTCCCCATGCAACGAGGAGGGATGATGCAAATAAACATGAAATCCTTTTCCTCCTTCCACCTCCCATAGACAAAATAAACATCTAAAATTTTCATCTTGGGTGCCTGCCATCTTCAACATCTAAAGTACATGATCAATCCTGCATTGATTAATTAGCTTTTCCACCTTAAAATCCCATATCCTGGACTTGATTTCTTCTTCACTCTGGCTTACAATTTAGAAAACAGCAAGGAATATTCTATGAATGAATAGTCAGTTAACACATCTACTCGACGGAAACATGCCAGCCAAACAAAAATATGATTTTTCTTAAGGAAATTCTAGCAAAATACAATTTAGAGGCCCTCAGTTATTACCATGAGGGAAGTACAACAAGATAATAGATATTTCTTCTTTTTTATTTTAATTTTATTTTTGAGAGTGAGAAGGGGGGGTTAGCAGATTCGGGAACAAATTCATTTGCTTCAGTGCAATCAAACAATCCCCAGACGCATGTCAGAACTACAAACATTAATGGAGATCTCTGTTTGTTAAGTGGGAGCTCTGCTAATGCTAGAATTGAACAAAAGAATTCCATAAGGAAAAAAAAAGGAAAAGAGGTCATATTTCAAACTGGAAGTAGTATATTTTACAATAGATAGCTCAAGTAAATAGGTAAAAGTGATCATATGTTAAACTCTTAATTAAGTGAAGACACTACAGTCATCAGGGGGAAAAAAGGGAAAACACTTAGGCAGTTGCTCTTTGTTGAGGGATACCTTTTGAAGAACATATCCATCATGAACAGGAGCAACAGTAGTCGATCCTCCACCACTGTAATAGTTCAAGAACAGCACTTTTAGCAATATCCAAGAGCAACAGAGAAAAGATGTAAGCAGAAACTGCTAGATTCATAACAGTTAACAAAGTAGAGTAACAAAAATAGCACACATGCATTCAGTCTCCTAAATAGAAACAGCTATAACTTGAAAAGAAAATAGTCAGCAGATCCGAGGACATAGAAAAATGCAAACCACTCCTTCACCAACTTCAAACAAATAAAGCAAAATACTCCAGAACTGGTAACTTGAGCTTCAATTTTGTATAAATGATTGGATGACTTTTGATGTATAGTTGATTGCATGGATGAGCATTCCAGAACAACATCTTTGTATAGCTCTCTTTGCTAGGGAAAATAGTTGTAGAGCTGAACAAATAGACTGTGCCTTCTTTAACACCATAAACTCTTCGATAAGGTGGTGCACACATTTCAACAATAATAGAGAATTTAGCTTCTTAATTATTGAAGAATTTCATTTGTGGTCCTGGTGTCTAACCAATAGCCAATTTAACTTCAACACTATTTTGTTATCTTTCTACTCCTTAATACAATATTGAACAATTTGATAATGATACATCATACTAAACCAACCTCTACAACCCTTACAAGACACTTCCAAACCTCTATTGAGATCTGTCTAACCCTCATCTCTTACCTGTTATACTCCTGCGTATCTAACTTTGTGAGTGTAGCAAAAGCTACTATTAAGAAAAGATGCATTAAGCAGAAGTGAAAGTGAAGATTGATACTCAAGTCATTCCCAAAAGAGATAGTTTGTATCTTGGATCTATATTTCAAGGCAACGGGGAGATTGACCAGAATGTTACTCATCGCATTGGAGCAGGGTGGATGAGATGGAGGCTAGCTTTGAGGGTTTTATGCGATAAGAATGTGCTACCTAGACTTAAGGGCAAGTTCTACAAGGTGGTGGTTAGACCGACTATATTGTATGGAGCTGAGTGTTGGACCGTCAAGAAGTCCCATATCCAAAAGATAAAAGTAGCTGAAATGAGGATGTTGGGATGGATGTGCGGACATGCCAGGAAAGACAAGATTAGGAATGAAGTTATTAGGGACAAAGTGGGAGTGACCTCTGTGGAGGACAAGTTGCGGGAATCGATGCTGCGATGGTTTGGGCATGTGAAGAGGAGAGACATGGATGCTCCTGTCAGGAGGCGTGAGAGGTTGACCATCGGGGGCTTGAGGAAGGGCAGGGGTAGGCCAAAGAAGTATTGGGGAGAGGTGATTAGGCAGGACATGTCATTGTTTCACCTTACCGAGGACATAATTCACGATAGGAAGGTGTGGAGGTCGAGGATTAAGGTAGAAGGTTGACATTTAGTTGTGAGTTTCTCCTAGGTTTACCAGTAGTACTAGCACTATTCTTGTATTCTTTTATTCCTGGTTCTTTATTACTAGTTATGTCACTCGCTTCCATTACCTTATTACATTACTGTTGCTATTGCTTGTTGCTTTATTTTTATTGTTCCTTACGCCGAGGGTCTATTGGAAACAGCCTCTCTGCCTTTATAGGGCAGGGGTAAGGCTGCGTACACACTACGCTCCCTAGACCCCACGTATGGGATTAAGCTGGGTTTTTTTTTGTTGTTGTTGTTGGTGGTGGTGGATATCACATAGAATTAAATAAGGATGATTGAAATGGAAGAGTACTACGGGTGTACTATGCAGTAGAGATTGAAAAAGAATAAAAAGTACAGAATACCATCCACCTAATCTAAGCGAAAGTTTTATATCATTACTACAATTCTCACATATCCTTAATATAATTATAAAGTTTGATATCATACTCCATATTCTCAAACATAATTCTTACAAAATTCTTAAAAGATAAGATGCTAACCTACTTGAAGAGCTCTAATTTTCATCATTCGCTCATCATACAGTTATGAATCAAACCAGACTGCTACTGATGTAAATGTGTAGAAACTTAACAATTCAAGATGAAGAGAAACTGAAACTAATATGCCATCATGCACCAAAAATCATGAAATCTTTCCAATAATTTATATTCACTAAAAGTGAAGGTACAGAACTGCGCAATGCAGATAATATGAATGCTATTATCGCTGGGAGGTTAAATATCTTTACAAAAGAACTTTATTGACAAGACAAGTCAAAGAGGCAATTCAAGGCTGATAGCCAGTTAGTAAATAAGCTCCTACCTGTCAACGACCAAAGAAGTTGCACGTCCTGATGCAAAAGATGTGAGAACCTAGCAGTAACAGTATCTTGAGATAATTAGCAACCAGAGTGGAATGATCTTGTAACATTATAAAGAAACAAGTAATCAGGTAAAAGTGAAAGTTTCATTACTGAACAGCACAATGGAGGTTCTGTTAAGATGCTACAAATTAAAAATTCAATAATTGAGAAAGGCACTTACAGCATTTTTGGCCAAAAACAATGCAGGTACTTGGTACTTTTCAAACATTATCTCCGCAGCCCTGTCAATTAAGTGATCAGTCCACTGTAATTTTCAGTTTGCATTCAGATGACATGATAATGCAGGCACCAGATTGCCTTAAGAGAAAACATCTAAATGATAATGTTCCCTCAATAGTTGAACTTCATTTTTAGCTTTGAACAATAACTTCTTTCCTTTATTCCAGTTCACAATGGACAAAGTCTTTCACGGTAGACTCTTTTCGCTGGGGGAAGAAACATTTCGAATAGAGTAATTTCACAAGGTATTACACATTAAACAAGGCAAGGCTTCTATCTTGGGACTTGGGATCCATTCAGTGGCAAATGAGCAGTTCATCAGTAAACCAGCAACTACTTGACAATCCTCACTTAAGAGACAACCATGATAGGAATTTCAGGCAACGCTATGAGGACTACAATGACCTCACAGAAAAGGTCAAGGTGGAAGGACCTAGATTTGACCAAAAACTTGACCCAATTTTGTTCTTTAACTGTGCAGAAAGCTCAGAGGACTATTTTGAGAGGTCAAAATGCTCAATCAAGGCCACAAGAATCACTCTAAAGAGATTTTACAGATGAACTACTTGTAAAATCTCTCTTTTGAGGATTCTTCAATTCTTCTTTCTCTCTTTCAGTTTTTCTCTCCTCTCTTTGTTCTTCTCTCCTTCTCCCCTTTCTCATATTTTCCCCTTCTCTTTTACCCTACTCCCTTTCTGGTGCTACATCACTGGTATCAGCCGCTCAGGTTCTTATTCATCCATTGAATATCCACGACCTTCTAATAACTAATCCTCTTACTGTGTTTCGCTGTTCTTCCCCCCTTCACTCACTGCTAGCTGTGCCTTCTGGTAAAAATGCAGTATAGTCACAGACTGCTAAATTATTCTCTTTGTTTTTAGCTGAGGACAAGATTAGTTTGTTTCATGGGAGATATATTGTTTTCTCATTAAATTATAATAAGCTTTTGGTACTTATGACTTTAATATGACAGGAAGCTGTTGCAGTGCTCATTGTTTGCCCTTTGAAGTAGCAAAGACTTAGAGCCTACAGGATTAATAAATACGTAAGTTTTACTTAAGAGCATGCTTCGTCCTTGTACTTTCCTAGTCTTCCTAATGAAACTTTATCTGTGTAAAACAGAATTAACGTAAGACGCAGAAATAGATATGCCAGCAAAAATAATTTTAGAAAGGTTTAGAGTTTCATTAAATAAAATGACCAGCATATTCAGGAAAAATAAAGGCTTGAAATCCTGTACCTAATAATTATACAAGGCCCAAAAGACAAAAGGCATGATTCTTAGAATAATGTAAGGTAATGAGACTGCTAAAAGACAGATTGGATTGCTCACTTTTCCCTCTGCTGCTGAGTGTTCGAACAGGGCTCTGCAAGTAACATTGGATGCTCCTTTGGATCGATCAGTAAGCATTCCCTGTAAGTGAATGTAAGTAGGCAGGGGGAAAGATTTTTTCAACAGTCTACGAGCCGCATCAACTTAACCAAATGACAAAGGACAGGAAAAAGCAAAAAAGATGTCGCAGGAAAAGCATATAAAGAAGACAGTTTTTACCTTTCTTCAAAATGAATAAGTAATATAACATCATCTTTATTTTTATTTTTATTTTTTTGATAAGTAAATACAACATCATCTTTATATAAAGCAGGTAACTTTCAGTGATCAAAGAAAGTGAAAAACAATGCAGCCCCATCTACAAAAATACAGTGCTAGTGTCCGTAGAATAAGCATGATCCTTTTTGGGGATGAATCACTAATACAGCATTATTTACATTAATACAAAAGTTATGTTGCCCGTATACGGGTGCAAGTGTCTGACACAGGTATGGATTTACAGGTTGGATCGTCATCTCATAAATTCTAATATTCCGGATATGGATAACAGTAGGGGTGCATATACTGGGATACAGCTGCTAAATGTTTAAATACAATATGCATAACAATTACTAGTTATTTAGAACATAGAAAAATAACTCAAATTTTAGATAAATTTTTGCCAAAATCCAGTTTTGTATAATTAAATTTAAGTTATGTTGAATAATAATTTGTAAGTAGTGTTAAATGATCAAAGTTAGCCCAATTAATGTTGTTCTTATGGATCTTGTCTGTGAATATACAATGAACTGAGTTTGTGACCCAGTTAAATCAGAATATTTTTGTAGAACATGTTTTTCCAGGTGTTTTTGTAAAGGCCCAGTCCACCAGTAAGTGGCAAAGATACCCTCCTAGGGCATTTCCTCCTTTGAGTTCAGTGGGGGCTTCAGTAGACAGTAACCCCATCATGCACTCCTCTGTTTGAATTGAATGGTGGCTTCAGATGATGTCTCCAACTCTTCTTTTCTGTTTTTTTCCTCTTCTCCTTGGTGCTTCATCTCTGTCTTCTTGGTCTTCTTGGTTCTCAGTTTAACCTTTCCTTTGTAAAAGTATCCAGCGAATGTTGACATAACCCAGTACGAACCCTGTAGCTGTACCGGTCTGTCCTGTCGACTCCAGTGCCGTCGGTAATTGAAGGTTCCGAGCAACATAGTATAAAAGAGGACAGTTCCAGTAATCCAAGTAGTAAAACAAAAAGCAATGCAGTCCAATCTTGAAAGCTAATGGTGATCTGGGGGCCCATTAGGAATAATGGCTTAAAACAACACTGCAACAAACTCTACAATGTCCTAGATATTGTTAATTGCCTAAAACTATCCTTTCAGCTATTAGGAAAATTGTGAAATAGGCCAATATCAACTAAACTAAATGAGATTAAAAGGAAATTATTTAGATTTTGTCTATCTCACATAATAATTCTACAATATGTTTCATAGCACTCGGTAATCAAAAGCAAACGTGCCAGAGCAACAAGATCAGCAGTATATCACCTTAAGGTGGTAAGATCCCTCAGTGAGGGTCTCCAGGGTACTCCCAGACCAGGAGGGGAGGATGTGACATACACGGAACGACCATGCAACAATAAGCAAAGCGTATGCCACTACATACTATCCACCGTATATAAACAGTCACTTTGCAGTCTGAAAGAAAATCCACAAACAATATTGTGCTGCAAATATCCCTGGCAACTGGGTAGTAGACTTCTTTTCTTTTTCTTTTTTTTGGATAAGATTTGGAGACTGAGAAATATAATACTGCATACTCATGCAATTGTCCCATATTGCTTCAAGTTGAAAATCCCCACTTAGCTAAGTTGAAATATTTAGAGTAACATTCTTGCCCTAGCGTTAAATGGGAAATTGTTTCAACATATCAATGAAAGGAAGGGCCAATTACCTGAAAGCATGGTCCCATATGTTCTCTACAATATCCCAGTCCACAACCATCCCATCCTTGATGGGCGATAGCACCTGCCCAAGATAATGCAATATCTTAGATGACAGAGATAAGGAAATGGCATCACAAGGCGGTTCTATATAAACTTGCAAAGTTACCTCCATGAGATCACGGCGAAATCCCAAGGCTTGAGATCCAACATACAATCTCCGCTTACCCTTTGATTTAGAGTCAGGAGCAGATCCGGAATTATCCTCCGGATTATCAGGATTATCAACTTCCATTTGATCAACTGATCCAACAACCTTTAAAAGATGATAAAATCAAGACAACTTTACACAGAAATAATAAAATGTAGGTGACTAGTTGAAAGAGAATCTGAATATAAGCATATATGACGGGAAATAAATAATGATATAGACATCACAACCCAGGTGGGTTAGTTTGTGAGTGGCTAGCCTGCTAAGGATATTCAAGAATTCAAAAGGACACCAACTATAATGAGGAAAAGATTTGAACTAATCCTGAAAAAACAAGAGATATAGATAACTGATTATATAAAAAGAAAATAACAGGAGAGATCTTGCTGATTATCTCAGCAGCTATCTTATGTATAAAGTTTCCTGGAAATTTTGAGCTGCTTCCACTAGAAATCTTATTGTTCAAGACTAAGTAGGAAATCTCTTTTTTTGTAATGGAAGTGTCGGAACCATCTTGCATGTAACTCAACTAATCTACCGGTTACTTGCTACCTCCCACCAACAAAGATGTAGGTGACACTATCCACCGTAGCGTAAACAGATGGAAAGAAATCACCTACCTTTTTTGCCTCTACTGTGATTTTAAACCCAGTCTCTCGTGGTTCATCCTAACTTTCATTAACCGCCATAGTACATCCTTGAGTGCAATAGAAGAAAGCCATTAGCAGGCTTTGATACTCTCTTAGCTGTTGAATATGATTTGGGAATGGGATACTTGTAATGGATTTACATGGGAACTTTTACCACATTTAAATGCCAACTCTATGTTATTACCATGAGACTGCTGCTATAGATTATCCTGCAAGGTCTTGTAGCTCTAACATCTACGTAGCTTCTGTGCTTGGGGATTTATTACAAGACTTACACATCAATCCGTTATGTTTTATTTTTGGGGTCGTGGGGAAGCAATCTTGTAATTTGTAAATGCTTGCCCTTAGTCTATGTCAAGTGTTTCCTTGGGCTAAAAGTCAAGCTACTACTAGAAGGTTTGGGTTCCTTGACTTGAAATATTTGGCTATCCATTGAAAGAGAGGAATCCATTTGCCATCTCTAGCTATTTAATTGCGGCATGTGGTTGATATGAATGTTATGGCCACTTGTGCTGCTATTGTCATATTTTTCCAGCTAAGCGGCTACTAGAGATATTGCAATGTGTTCTATTTAAAATAAATGACTTATTATTCTTTTACTAAAAATGGATCTCAGTGTTCTATGTTTTGCTGTATGCATGCCAAGTAAAGGTTTCTTTCTTTATTCCAAAGCCTGCTAATGGCTTTCTTCTATGCAACTCATGCACGAACAGATATCAAAGGAACCAAAATTAGTAGCAGCTACCGTAAGCATTTATACCAAATCATATTCATACTATCCCATTCCCAAATCATATTCAACAGCTATTCAACCTAAAAGAAGGTATAAATTTGTTTGAAAGGATTGTTCTTGAGGACCTGACAAAGAGCATACAGCTACCGTAAGCATTTATTTGATAATAAATAATCCACGCGTTGACGCACTCCAGGAAAAAAAAAACATCACATGGAGTATGGGATTCTCTAGCCCTTGAATCTAATAGTCCTCAGGTTTCTCCACCATGTAGATGAGAAAACAATGTAAAAGTTACCTATTTTCTCACATTATACCTGATAATTTTTACAAATGCTGATGGGAAAGTTGGTTGAATCTCCCAATTTCAGTCTTTTGGTGTTCTAGTTAATGAGTTTCATTTCTAAATATTCTAATTTCTTCAAGAAAAATCAAAAACTAATTAAAAAGAGTTCATGATCTATATTAAAATCATTAATCCCCAAAATAATAATAATAATTGAATGTTGGGCAAATAGTAGCGTGCTAAAGCCATGTTAATCTATATTTACTACTAACCTATACTTTTACCTCAATTGCATCTTAAATGCCATGAAAGCTCAAAGTTGCTGCCTATGACCAAAGTTCAAAAACTTTAGAAGCTTCATCTTTAGCAGTCAAATCTGGTGTTCAGGCTTGCATTTCCCAAAAATCTCATGGATTTAAATTATATATACTATCACTCTATCAGTGTAAAATTCTTTTACATTATTTCCACAGTTCCACCAGTTGTAACAAGCTATTTACTTTCTTTTCGAGGTTACCACCTCAAACTTGCTATAGACAGGTGAAAGTTACCTGTAATTGTCTATTAAATAACCTGATAATGCATATAACCTTTAGAATGCTGGCACACGTAACTATAAAAAACTACTATTTTGCAATTATGCTTTCAAAAAATTTGAACTTTGGACCGAAAGAACGAATTGGAACATCTTACTGAAAGCTGCATTATTAATTTGCAACCTAAAAAGGACAAAAACTTTATAACTTACAGAAGGGAAAACGGCTTTGGGAGCATCTTCACCAGCGTAACCAGCTTTGCAAGTATGGCTGCCCAAATCTATCACAATTGCTGATACTTCATCTGTAGACCCAAAAAATAAAAATGCAAACAAAAAGAAGGCGCTGAATGCTTGTGCTTATGATAAGAAAAATGTTAAAGCCGTAAATAGAAGTATTTTTTCACACTCGAGAAAGGAAGTAACTGGTACTCACCACCGCCGTACATTATTCAGTGATTCGAATTCGGAGACTGATTGTTTGCTGCTTCAGTGAAATTGTCTTTACAAGTCGCGAGGGCTTTAGCTGGGTTTTTGACGGGAAACCGGGTTGTGGGTCGGGTCAAATGGTTATTTGGCCCTTTACAAATGAAATTTACAATTGTAATTTGAGTTTATGACCCTTGTGTGGGACCCACCGTCAATAAAGATGGTCGAGTGATGATGTAAAATTAGCACGAAAAAATAAGGGTGAAAATGCAATTATTAAATAGTTAAAAAAATATTGGTAAAACAAATTGTTGATTTTGTTCAAGAGAGTTTTTTCCCTTTATCTGGGGTTGGGCCTATATTGGGTAAATCGATAGTCTGAACTAACAAAATACTATTGAATTATCATTATTAAATTATTGGATTAATGGTTCGATAATGGCGTAATGCTATTTGACTATTGATAATCAGTTCGAGTCTCGTTTTGTTTAATTTTATTAATGGTTTTGACGGATAATCCAGTAAGATTTATTAAAAGTATAATTTTATCCTTAGATATATAAATTCGCCTTATGGCTTCATTTTCTCACTCTCTTAATTCTCTTGAATGTCACTCTTCATCTTTAGACCTTACGCCTTAGAGTAAGTTTTAAACTTTTATCAATATTTCATATTCATTCTTCAATTCATAATTTTAGTTTTAAACTTCAAAGAATGAATTATTCAAAATTTTAATTTTTCTCATTATTAATTTTTAGTGCACTCATTTTATTGGCATTTGTGAAATTAGGGTTTTACTATTTTTCTATGAATTATGATCATTCGCTATTTAGATCGTTAGTAAAATTATATTGTTGAATATTTTAGTAATTACTCCTATTAACTTTTTTTTTATTGATTTTGAGTGAGATGGTTAGTAAGTGAATTTTTTACTAATTGATAATTGGTTAAGGATCACCAACTATTTTATTTTACATTTCTCATTGTTATGCAGCATTACACATTACGTTTCTTCCGTCTAGATTGATACCTAATTTGATACCACCACAAAAACAAAAATCAAACAAGAAACACAAATTAGAAATAGAAAAGAAAATATAGAAAAAATAAAGAAAGAAATACTAGAATCTAATAGAAAATACAATTAATCCACCTAAAAAGCAAACTTAGACAAATTAATTGAAATTCAACAATTAGAAATCAAATCAAGGGAGAAGAGATTAAACTCATACATTAAATGCTTACCTTAGAAATCAAAAAGAGGTTAAAATAAGAAATACAAGGGATTTTCCTCAAACCCCACGAGGAGAAACCTTCGTCCAATATCCAAGACTAGCTAATTATGAAAAAAGACTTATTTAAAATATTCTAAAATAACATCTAGATTAGATAAAAGCCACTAAACAATATCGACAGGAATATATGATGTTTGGTTTAAATAGTCAGGTGATTTGATCTCCGATTCTGACGGCTAAACAAAGACTCTCCGAAAAATCTTCAATCTGCAGGATGTAGTTTAATTCGCAGTCCGCAGTTATGTGCTGCTTCTTTGACCTCGACTCTTCTTTCCTCTTGCCTTGAGTCTTAACTCTTTTCCTTCAAACATACGTTCGAGCATGTTATAGTCTTGAAATCTTATTTCCATGATCTTTTAAAGTTCTCCAAGTTCTTGTTGGGCAGAAGAATACTTTGAAGTCCATGACGTACACTTTGGGTTATATAAAGTCCAATGACTATATGCTAAATTAATCAAGTGGTTGACCAATAAATTCAGATTTCCACCAGCACAAGCAGTACACGTAACACCCAATCTACTAATTTATTTCATTATATAAGTAAAAGAGATGAAACATGAAAGGAGAAGATCGAAATCCACAAACATTTATTTCCTTGAGCAACTGCAGTGTAGCTGAAAATTGCCATAAGTACAACCAAAAATATAGCTAGCACAAAGACATTATTAGAGCTTTTCTTTGCCATCTCTGTGTGTGGGGGGAGAGGGGGGTTTCTTATTTTGGTTTAAGGATGTAATGATACTCTCTGAATTTATAGATGTAACAGTAACACCCACCCCCAATTCAACGAAGACGGATAAAAAATTTAAACTCTATAGGTTCAACCTAAGGTTTTTAGTATTTTTTTTTGAATAATGTATATCATTTTCTAAAAAAAATATAAAGCAACACCTTTAAGGGTTTTAGTATTTAATTCATTATACTTTTAGAATTATGGATTTATATCTACTATTTGCTGCAATTTTAGTCGATTTTTACATATAAATTTATGCTCCGCTTTAAAAGTTATGAGTTCAATTGAATCCGGCTCCGTCGTATTGGATCGGCCCTGAACCGCAGTTTTACCCTACTCTTTCAAACTTAGAGGGTGTTTGGACTGTCTTTTAAGCTGGTCAAATTAATTTTTAAGTTCTTTTTAGCTTTTTTCAGTATTTGGTAAAGTCAAAAGGTGCTTAAAATAAATTAAAAACTGCTTAAAACAAGCCAAAAGTAATAAACTGAACAACTCTAACTTATTATTTGGCTTAAAAGCTAATTATTCTGAAAATATAATTTTTTTAAGCCAATCTAAATGAAATCTTAATTAAAAAAAAAAAGGAAAACAAGAAGAAGAAGAAATACAACTAGATGTTAGTCAACCAAACGAATGAAGAGGGAGAGGGAACATCAAACACCTAGTCTAGAGATGAAAATTGTTGAATACGAAGACTTTCCAATGTTCTTGCGCGAGGAAGGCAATTAATAAATGAGGCGTGAGAAATTTTACTTTGTGACACACACAAATATGATTAGTCATGCGAGGCTATTAGTTATTTGACAAATGGCAATTGCGGACCCACACTTTCCGCCCCTCATCCTTCCGTCACTCCTACATTTCCTCTCATTTCCTGATTCTCTCATCTTTTCTAAGATATTTTATTTTTCACCATCTATTCTATATTTTCTTTAACTTTTTTAACTTACTTATAATCATAAAGAAAGTTATAAGAAAAGTGTTTAAAAATGATTTCGATTTTGGATTTTGAATCTTTGAATTCTCTACGAAGATAGCCTATAAAGGAAATAGCTAAAAGTCTTTTTATATTTTTTTCTGAAAGAATATTTGAAAAGCTTGAGAAAGTTAAGGAAAAGTAATGTAGAATAAACAGTGAGAAATACTAAAAGCATTTATAAGAAAAACCAAGGAGAAAAATAATTTTCTCCTTTAAGTCTTCTAGAAAAAAGATAAAGTTTTTTCCCCCTTTTTTTTTTGAATAGTCCAAGAAGATTACGAAAGAAACTTTTTGACTTTTTCCACTTTTTAGAACTATATTTGAGAGATTTTTTTTTATCGTTTTCCTAAATAAAAAAAGTAAAAGAAGCCTCAATTTTTATTTTTTTAAGAACTTGAAGTTTTTAAAAATGGCCTAGAAGAAATAAAGTGATAACTGCAACAAAACCTAAAAGGCAAAAAAATTGCGATTTTGGGTGAACAAGGGAATAAAATATATCTAAGATATAAACTGAAATTCACTATTTATGAATTATGAATATCTTGCATTTTCACAAAGAAAATGAAACTCATAATTAAAGATGATGAGACAATTACGGGAAGAAAAAGAAAGGACTGGAGGAGCCTAGGTGGAAAGCGGGGTCCGCAGCTGCCAATTGTTAAATAGTTAATAGCCTCATATGTGACATGACTAATCGTACTTGTGCGAGTCACAAAGTAAAATTTCTCTTGGTGCATGGCACTATATTTAGGGATCGATCTTCTATGTTATTTAATACGTTACATGTGACAAACAAATTACTCAATGATGATGGTTGACTAAATATGGAGAATTAAGAAAGAAAGATAGAATGTAAAATATGTTATTGAAAATTTAAAATTAAATAATTTTTGAACACGGAAAGGTACTATTTTTTGGGTTAATATACTGAATAAAGAGTGTCCAACAAAATGGAAAGTAAGGAATATATAGCTAGCATTTTGACATAAATTTGGTTGAAACTTAAAAAAATAAATAGCTTTTGAAGTTGAAATAAAAATGATTTTTGGAAGTTGTAGTTGGACATGCATTTTACTTGGAAAAAATTGAAGTTACGTGAGTGAAAGAAAAGATTTTCACTCAAAAACTGATTTGGAACTTGAACTTTTTTATCAAATTACATGAACAAATAATATTTTTAATTTTCTTTTAAGAAAAATATATAAAAATAAAAAGTTTATGTCCAAACGGAATATGTTCTTGTAATTTGCTTCTTCTTGGAAAAAGATTATCGACTGACTTTTTTTTGTTTTTTTTTTTAAACCAAGGACAATAATTGAGTTAATTAAGATTAGCACCGGCGGACAACCATGAAAAGGCCATTAGTAAAACAGGAGAAGAAAGATAAAAAGAGCAAAAAAGGCAATCTACATGCTCCCTAACTCCCGTGAATTCTTAGTGGGCGTTTGAACATAAAAATTATAAAATTCAAAAAAAGGAAATAAAATTTTAAGTAAAAATAATATTTAAAAATAAGAGTTGTGTTTGGTTATTACTATAGTTTTTGTTACTTTAAAATTTTTGTTAGTAATTTGAGTGAAAATTTTAAAAAATAGTTTTTTGGAGTTTTTCAAATTCCAAAATTCATCTTCAAGTAAACATTGAAAATTTTATGACCAAACACTAATTTTGAAAAAAGCAAAAAAATTTCAAAAAGAAGTAAAAAAATTCATGGCCAAACGACCTCTTAATTTTAGTTTTTATATATATAGAGAGAAAAAAAAATAGATATAGATATAGATGTAGACAATAAATTCAGGAAAAATAATCAAGACTAAAAATATTGCAACAATAGTAGTATTTAATTTTAACAATATGAGTGTACAATTTCCTCTGTTTTTACTTTTCAACAGTAAATAAAAGAGTCTTCGAGCTTAACCTTGAATTTTATTTTATTGTAATTCAATTGCTTGAGGTCTGATCTTGATTTTAATCTTGACGTATTTTTAATCCAAGGGCTTGCAACTTGTTCTTGAATCTTCGTCTTGATCTTTTAATCCTTAGAACAGTTGGATGCTTGTAGCTTTTAGAGAAATTTGAAGCGTGTGATCCACTAGTTCTCTCTTGCTTCTTGTTATAACTTCTAGCGTCTTCTCTGAGTTATGAAGACCTCTATTTATAGTTGTGGGAGGGAAGAGTTATGATAGGAACAAACTTTTTCCGACCAATCAAATTGAAGCGTGACAAGGCCGTATTTGATTGGTCAGAACATGTCACTTACACATGCGACGTGATTTCATTGGCCCCTTTAATTTGACTTGGCATGCCTTGTCATTTTGACACGTGGCATGATCCTATTGGCTCTTTTCTTTGACTTGGCGTGCCACGTCATTTGACACATGGCACCAAACTGGACCTATAGAAATATGACATATTGGGCCTAATGAAGTGGGCTCATCACTTTAGCCCAATTAAATGGACTAGCCCAATAAATTAAGACTTATATATTTAATCCATATATGTTAGACTTATATAATTAATTTAATTATATTAGCTTATAATATTTATTTAAATTAAATATTTAAAATATATTCCAAGTTATTTATTGAATTTGAATCCAATAAATTTTACATACCTAAAAGTGTTCATACTTTAAGACTTGACGGGGTATTAAATCTTTGATGACTAGGCTTGAAATATTAACTTGATTATTGGATACACTTTACGTATGCCAGAAGAGATAATAACTAACATCTTACAACACATCAAATGGTAACGTGGAGAACACAAATTACTGCCATGTCTAGTAATAACTTTTGGTGCCTTTTTTTGGTGTCCACGTAAGACTTCAAAATGGTGCCAAAATTTGCTAATGACGAGAAAAGCAACATTAGTCATCATTGTAATAGCCATTATCACCGTTTTGTTTCAAGTTTTGTTGAACTATTTCACGATTGGATCCATGCTTTGTCTTTACAATAAAAATGAGACTTCATTCTCTGATTGGATAAATAGACTACAACGGGCATAACTAGACCGACGTTCTATCAAGTCTATTATGGATTCGGTCATTCCACCGCTGTCGACAAGTCGACTCCTTTCAGGAGTCTGGTTAAAATTTTCATCCCACATCGGCAGTAATTTGCAACGGCTCTCCAACACTTATATGAATAGACTCTTCCTCAGGTTGTAGGCATCCATTTATAGTATTTTTAAGTTAGATTGAGTCTAGTTTTGTGGACTCAGAAGTTGACGCAAAGTTAACTTTTCCTCCTTTTCTTGTGCTTTCTTTTTTTTTTTTTTACTCTATTGTACTTTTTTTTTTTAGAAGTAACTCCATCAACTTTTAGAAGTTTGAGACAAAGATCTTTAAAAGTTCGTGAGGAAGATCTTTAAAATTTGTGGCGAAGGCTCATAAAGGTTAGCACAAAGATCTTTAAAAGCCTGTGGTGAGATCTTTAACAGTGAAGACTTTTAAAAGCACGCAATGAAGACTTATAAAAGTTTGTGGCGAAGACCCTTAAAAACTCGTGATAGAAATCTTTAAAAATCGGTGGTAAGGACCCTTTAAAACTTGTCACGAGCACCTTTAAAAGTTCGAAACGTACGCCTTTTAAGAGTTCGGAACAAAAACCTTTAAAACTTTGAATACCTTTAAAAGTTCGAGACGAACACCTTTAAAAGTTTGAATACCTTTAAAAGTTCGAGACGAACACCTTTAAAGGTTTGCAACAAAAACATTACAAATTCGAATGCCTTTAAAAGTTCGAGACGAACACCTTTAAAAGTTCGAGACGTACACCTTTAAAAGTTCGCAACAAAAACCTTTAAAAAAAAGCACCTTTAGAATTGTCTCGGACAACATTTTAAAACCAACTTTATATTGTACCACGCTGGCAATGTTAGATTTGCACAGTCTCTTCAATATATTCGTATCTTGGTGTAGAAACGTCGAAATTATGAACCATTTGATTTCTTAGAAACTAGACTTCAAAATCTACAACACGTCAAACATGTAGGATTTAATACCTCAAGGATAATTCCAGATAATATTTCGAAGTCAATGTAAAATTCCGACAGGCTGACGATTTCAAACTTGCGCGACTTCACCAATACTCTTATATCTTGATGTAGGAACGTTGAAATCACGAACCGTTTGATTTCTTGAAAACAAGACTTCAAAATATAAACATGTCCAAAATGTAGGATTTAATACCTTACAAATAGTTTCAGATATTATTTCGAAGTCAACATCAGATTTTGATATACCGACAGTTCCGAATTGGCGCGACTTCGCCAAAACTTTTATGTTTTGGTATGGAAGCCTCGGAATTACAAGACGTTTTTTATTACTATCAATCGAAATTCAAGATCTCCATTCTCACCAAATATCTTGGATTCAAGTCTCACTGAATTTGAAACGTTGTGCCAAGTAATCTTCCTTCTTATACTTGTGTTCCCTTTTGACACCTCTTTTCTCTTCCCCTTTTTTTCAGGGTAGAGAGCGGATATGAAGACCAACAAACTTGAAGGTCATATGCACATGAAGACAGAGCGAATCCCTAGACTTCAATGCAAATATTTGGTCGCCTCCTAAAAAACTATAATCATTTCATTGAAGACACAAATTTACCATAGATGCTAGCCCCCTTTAAATCAAATGGGACCCAAAGTTTAATAGAAGAATGATATCTCAGCTCGATTTTCAAGTGCTGATTGAATGGATTACATTCCATCGTTCTTCATTCGAACAAAGATTGGGGCACCATGTATCTTTTGAAATCATGCGACTGAACTCAGAATGAAACTCTAAGTTGCCTATGTACCTTGGTGAAGAGGATCAAATCATACTGTAGTTCAAAATGGGTGATTTTTTATTTTTTTATTTTTTATGTCCTAACTTTTTCCTAGGCCGTCTCTTTCGAGGTTTTCAACCTAGCGGACTTTTTTTTTGTCTTAAATTTTACCTAGGCCGCCTCTTTCGAGGTTTACAACCTAACAGACTCTTTTTTTTGGGCCGTACACAATTTAGACTTATGCGGGCAAGGGGTGTAGGAATATGCAATTTAGGCTCATGCGCTAAGGAGCATTGCAACTTCAAGAATAATACTTCTTCAAAAACTTGCCATTGATAGGGCTGATTCTTATGCAATCTGCATCAAACAGCTTGTAAGCCCCACTTGAATAAGCTTCTTGCACGACATATGGCCCATCTCATTTTGAAGTGAACTTCCCTACAGGTTTATGGGAAGTAATTATGGGTCTTCGCATGGCAAGGACTTGATCTCCTACTTCAAAGGATTTTGGGCGAACTCTTTTATTGAAGGCACGAGACAATCGAGCTTGATAATATGACTTTGTTGAGCTTCCAACCTCTTCTCATCAAGAGCCTCTAACTCTGCTAGTCGAAGTCGAGCATTCTCTTCATCAATGATCCCTTCTTAAATAGCTAATCGTAATAAAGGTATTTGACGCTCGAGTGGCAAGCCGGCTTCGACTCCATAAACGAGTGAATAAGGGGTCGCTTGTGTTGGCGTGCAGTGAGTTGTCCTATATGTCCACAAAACTTCTTCCATATGGTCATACCAATCTGGTTTAGATTTGGAGATGACTTTCTTTAACAAGTTGCATAGAGTCTTGTTGAATGCCTCAGCTAGACCATTGGCGGCAGCATTGTACATAAAAGAGTTATGTTGCTTAAAGCCAAAGACATAACAGATCTTGTTCATCAACCTATTGTCGAAGGGCTTGCCATTATCCATTATGCTAAAGCGATAGATTATGTTTACTCGGATGAAACTTGCAACATTTTCCTTCTTTAATTCCTTAAGAGCAATAGTTTCATCCCATTTTAAGAAGTAGTCAGTTGCAACCAAGATGTATAAGTGCCCACCAAAGGATTTTGGCAATGGTCCAACAACATCCAGTCCCCAAGTTTCAAATGGCCATGATGCAACAGTCGGATGTAGCACTTCAGGAGGCCGATGAATAAAATTTACGTGGAACTGACAAGCTTTGCATCTTCGAGCGTAGTCCAAGCAATATTTTACCATCGTTGGCCAATAATATCCCATTATTTTTATATGGAAGTGGAGCTTTGGTCCAGACTAATGTGATCCATATACCCCAGAATGTGCTTCTTGCAAAGCTTGGAGTGCTTCATCTTCCCCTAAGCATCGCAAGAGTACTCCCTCAAATGATCTTCTGTATAGGGTATCTTTGTAGTAAAGGAAGCATGGTGCACGACGACGGATTTGAGTCCTTCTCCTTGGATTTTCTAGAAGTATCCCATAGCTCAATTAATTGATAATGGGTTGTCGCCATTCTTCCTTCTCAATTTCAGAAATAGCGACAAAATGCTCGAGTTCATTTTCTTAACTTTCACCCTCATTTGGTGGCGGTACTACCCATTTTTGGTAGATAGTAACTTGCGCTTGATCTGCAGGGTTAACGATGAAGCTAGGGCAGCTAAAGCATCGACCTAATTGTTTTCCTTCCTAGGCACATGTTGAATACTTACGTCACCGAGCCACTCTATTAATTATTTTAGCGTAATCATGATATG
Source organism: Nicotiana obtusifolia (assembly GCA_002018475.1). Lineage (NCBI taxonomy): Eukaryota > Viridiplantae > Streptophyta > Magnoliopsida > Solanales > Solanaceae > Nicotiana > Nicotiana obtusifolia. Next base: position 104,803 of record MCJB01045471.1, on the reverse strand, counting down.
GGCGTAGTTCAGGTTTCTTGAACTCGTAACTACCTAAAAGCTGGTTGATCACTTACTGAGAGTCACCAAATACTTGCAATTGCAACTGCTTCATTTCGACAGTCATTTCTAGCCCAAGTATTAATGCTTGATACTCAGCGACTTTCTTAAAGCAGAGTTGTGTCAACGTAAAAGAGTAGGGCAGAACTTCGCCTTGAGAGGTGACAAATGCTATGCTAGCACCAGCTCCTTCGCGATGTGCAACACCATCAAAGTACATCTTCCATGGAGGTAGTACTTCAACGACCATTGCGTCTTTGTCAGGTAGTTCATCAGTTAGTTCCCAATTATCATGTATTGGATGATCTGCCAAGAAGTCTGCCAATGCTTGTCCTTTTACAACCTTTTGAGGTATGTACACAATCTCAAATTGTTGAAATTGGAGGTGCCCTCTTGCTAGTCGATCACTAAGAACATTTTTTGATGTCACGAACTTGAGGGGATTTGCTTTAGAAATAATACTAACAACATAAGCTTGAAAGTCGTGCTTCACCTTTTGAATTGAGAAGGCTAACGCCAAATACAACTTTTTAATTGGCGAATAATTTAGCTCATTTGGTGTCATCATCCTGCTCAAGTAGTAAAAATAGTTCTCTTTCCCCTCACTATTTTCTTGGGCCAACAGTGCTCTAACAGACCTTTCTCGTGCCGTAATGTATAATATCAATGGCTTTCCAGGTATAGGGGCTGCTAAAACTGGAGGCTTCATCAAGTAGGATTAATTTTCTCAAAGATTGCTACACGCTTGGTCCCATTTGAAAGGGACACCTTTCTTCATAAGGCGACCGAATGGTTGGCATCTCCTAGATAGGTTCGATATGAATCTCCTAAGTAATCTAGCTTTCCTTGAAAACTTTTCAATTCATGAATATCTCGAGGCTCAGGCATTTTTAAAATTGCATCAATTTTGGCTTGATCAATTTCGATCTCTCGATGCCGGACAATGAAACCAAGGAATTTTTTAAAAGTAACTTCAAAGGCACATTTCAATGGATTCATCCTAAGTTGGTACCTCCAGAGCAACTCAAATACCATTCTCAAGTCTTTCAAGTGGTCGCTCCTCTTTCTCGATTTTACCACCAAGTCGTCAACATAACATTCAACATTCTTGTGGAGAGGGTCATCAAAGATATTATGCATAGCCCTTTGGTAAGTAGCACCCGCGTTCTTCAAGCCAAAAGGTATTACCTTGTAGCAATAAATACCTTTGGGGGTGCGGAATGCAGTAAGCTCTTCATCTTTTAGTGCCATGCGAATTTGGTTATAGCCCCACGAACCGTCCATGAAAGACATTGCGTCATAACTAGTAGTAGCGTCGATCATCAGCTATGGAATAGGAAGCGGGAATTCATCTTTGGGACACGCATTGTTGAGGTCCCTGAAGTCAACGTGCACTTGAATCTGGCCATTCTTCTTCCTTACAGGGACAATACTTGAAACCCATGTTGGGTATTTAACTTCACGAATAAAGCCAGCTTCAATGACTTTATTAACTTCACTTTCAATCAAGGGAGCTAAGTCCGGCCTAAAGCGCCCTTGAGCTTGCTTAACAGGACGAGGGCCATTCTTGACTGCAAGGTGATGGACTGCTACTCTAGGGTTCAAGCCAGACATATCTTTGTAACTCCAAGCAAAGACATATTTAAACTTCTTGAGTAACTCCATATAAGTGCTTTCTTCATCAGCTGCTAGTAAAAAACTTAGATAAGTCAGCCTCGATTCTTTATTAGTGCCAAGGTTTACTTCTTTCAAAGCGTCCACTACTGTCTTTACCCCTTCTTCGAGTTTAGAGGGAGCATCCTTTGCATCTTCATCTTCTTGAGGGTCCCCATCATTGAAGGATATGTGATAACATGGTGAAACATCCTCCAATTTTGGATTATCCTCCATTAGAGATGGAACACCATTCTCGCCTTGTATAGTAACATGAAACAAATAACCCACACTTTCTTCATCTTCGTCATGTTCCTTAGTGTACACCACAGTAAATGGCTTTACCTTCAGTACTTCTTTACATGAAACCACAAGTTTTGTTTGTCGTCTCATTCTAGAAGGAACCAAACTTTGGAAATCCTTAGAGATCTTTTGGATTCTGGGCGAAGCGGGTGTTGTTATGCTTTGATAATTTTGCTGGAACTTGTTCCCCTTCTTTAATGGACCCTATCTCTCAAATACGAAAGTCCTCACAGTTGATTTTCCAAGTCGTTCAAAGACTGAAGGTCTGTTAGAAGCGGCATATTCATCTTCTACAGTGATATAATTATTGCTTGCCCTTCTTATGGAGATGCAGACTGGTGATGGTTGCTTGTACCCTAAACCTTCATGTGGTTGCCTTGTAACAACTTTTGATGGGAGCTTCCCTAATTCTGATGGCTCATTGGGATTACATCCAGCTTTTGCAAATAGCCTGTAAGCACTAGGATCAAAGACTTAATCTGTACGCTTTGTAGGGAGTGCCACATTTTGCGAAAGATTTTGGGCCACAAACCCTGCAAGTAGCATTGAGGGCAACTTTACTGCCTCAATTCTTTTGATCGGAAGAGTTAACTCCCTTAGTATATTGGTTTGGAGTTTGGCCGATTCTCCCTCATCTTTCTTCGACATAGCGAAGCACAGGAGTTACTTTCTTGCCGTGAGACACAATGTTCCCTTTATGAGATTTATTTGAGCTAGGGTGCACCTCCTCAACAACATCTTTGGTTTTGTCGGTAACCACCTCAGCTCTCTTAGTCGTGGACTCGTCATTCTTGCCATTCATGACATCATAAGATTTTAGCTCCTTCACAATGCGGTTCTTTAGGTAGAACTTTGCATCGGTGAAGTATGATTCAGCTTCAGTGAAGGGCTCATCATCAGCAACTATCTTCATCTCGACTCCTCCCTCGTAGTACTTCAAACATTGATGGTAGATAGATGGAACCACTTTATTCTCATGTATCCAAGGCCTTCTAAGCAAGACATTGTATGAAGTCTTTGCATCGATCACATGCAGCCATGCACTTGATTACATATCTTCAATGGTGATTCCTAACCTGATTGCACCTATGGCTCTTTGCCTCCCCTTGTTGAATCCTTGAATCATGACACAACTTTTTGAAAGTTTGTTCATGGGAATACCAAGTTCTTTCACAGTTCGAATTGGCAAGATGTTCACTGAGGATCCTCCATCAACCAAAATTCGATTTACTCTTTCATGGCGCATAGCCAACCAGGTACAACGACAGGTTATGAGTAGTGTCACCTAGTAGAAGATCGTCATTTGTGAACGTAAATTTTTTCTCGCAAGCATTAACTTCTTGAGTAATTAACTCAATGAGCTTTTCTGAAGATGATGCCAATGGTAGGTTATCGCTCTATTCTTCCCCTTAATCAGTATTGCAACAAGAGGCCTCAATACCATCACGGGAAATCTTCATGTGGAACCAACTTGGCCAGAACTCCTCCAAGGTCACTAGATGTTGTGGCTTTTGAGGGTGGTTCAACTCCACTTTTATCTTCTTCAAATGCTTAATAGGATTCCGTTTCCTTGGTCTTTTTACCATCATTTTCCTTGTTGGTTGTTCTTTCGATTCTTTACGTGGCCTCCTTTTGTAGCGCCAACGAGTCACTAACGTCCAACCTTCACATAATCAAGTTGATCAACTTCAACTTTGTTGTCCTCCTGTAATTCTTCATCTTTACTGTTTCTAAAACTACATAATTCAAATGGATTGAATGAGTCAGAGGTGATAGAGACTTGGTTTGTGCTTGCTTTCTCATCTTCAAGCACGTTCTTCTTTTCACGAGCCAAGTCCGTAACTTAGTTCTTGAAGACAAAGCACTTCTCCAGAAGGTGGCTCACAAGTCGATGGTATTTGCAGTAATTTAGTCATTCGTTTTACCAGCTTTATTTGGCTGCTTCATTTCCGGAAGCTCAATAAGATTTAACTCGAGGAGCTCTTCAACAATTGCGTGCACATCAGAATCCATAAATGGGTACTCCTTCTCTTGCATTTCTTTTAGAGTCAACTTTCCACTTGGCTTATCTTGGAAAGAAGTGGACTTCACACTCTGCTTCTTGCTCACCTTTGTCGTGAACTTCGCAGGTGATGTATTAACACTCATAGCTTCTTTGTTTTCAGATTTGGGTACCAACTTGCTCCATTTCCTGACTTCTTGCTTGTCGTTCCCTTTGCGAGGCTCATAGATAGGCAACCTTTCATTTCAAGTGGAGGCCATGCTCAATTCCATGTCATGGGCATGAGTTGCAAGTTCTTCAAATGTGCTAGACTTGGTACCTTGCAAGATGTAGCGCAGTCCCTAATGCATGCCTTGGATGCACATTTTTATGCCAGAAGCTTCACAAAGCCTGTCTTTGCAGTTGAGGATTGCATACCTTCAACGATTGATAAAGTCGATAACCAGTTCGCACTTCCGTTGATGAGTATTTGTAAGTTCCACCATGCTCACAGTGCGCCTTGTGCTATAAAAGCGATTGAGGAACTCTCTAGTTGATCCCAGCTATCATAGATCCCACCTCGAGGTCTGTATACTAATCTAAAGTATTTACTTTTAGCAAGCGGACAAACTGCTTGACGAGGTAATCTCCATAAGTCCCAGCATTGTAGCATGTCTCAACGAAGTGTGCCACGTGTTACTTTGGATTGCCTTTTCCATCAAGCTGTTGAAACTTTGGAGGTTGATAGCCAGCATGCATCCTTAACATATCGATCCTCGCCGTATGTTTGCGTATGTAAGAGAGGATTTGGTAGCAACTTCGTACTTGCTTTTAATAGTTCCTTCAATGAACTTGTTCTGTTGATCGATTCGAATCATCCCTTCAGATGAGACACGGATAGCCTTAACGGATGCTACTAGTCTTGGGGGAGAATTACTCTCTGGAACCTCTGGGAGCTTGCCAGGTACATGGGTGGATTCTTTTTCCATCAAGATTCTCACCCTGTCTGTTAGCTTGTCAATTCTAGTAACTTGATTTTGCATGTACTTGGTCAAGCCAGAGATTGCTTCCGTCAAGTTTGCCAATTGCTCTTCCACAGATGAAGTGTTTGTCACCATGGCTTGCATGATTGTTGTGGATGATGGGGAGTAGCATAGATTGTCACACGGATTGTTTCTCGAATGACTCACGCTATGTGGCGTAAGTGGGAAAGACCCATCAGTTGAACTATCATCATCTTCCTTCACAACAGAGTTCTTAGATCCAGAGAGGTCAAGCAGAGCTAGAGTTTTCTTGATCTTTTCAGCAATATCGCTTCCTCCTTCAGATACGTTTGTAGAGGATCTTGCTCCTTTTGAGGATGAAGATCCAAAAACAGGGGTTGATGCGGACGACACTTGGAGTACTTTTTGTCCTAAAGAGCTTACTTTGCTCCTCGTAACTGGTCCAAAGCTTCCAAAGGTTACATCGAGGATGCTTTCTACATCAGCATAGGACCTGGAATTAGCAGCCTTGGTGGAAGTTGCTCTAAGGTTGATTTTTTTTTGAAGCCATTTTGATGTTCTTAAAATTTGGTGATTGAAAAAATGAGATGAGAGGTAGAGATTGTCCACTGGGCATGCCAGAATTTGTAGACAATAAATTGCGCCAAGAAAAATAATCGAGACTGAAAAATATTACAAAAATTGTAGTATTTGATTTTAACAATATGAGTGTACAATCTCTACGAATCTTATGATTCTACTTTTCAACAGTAAATAAAAGAACCTTCGAGCTTAATCTTGAATTTTATTTTATTTTAATCCAAGTGCTTTAGGTCTGATCTTGATTTTAATCTTGACGTATTTTTAATCTAAGGGCTTGCAACTTGTTCTTGAATCTTCGTCTTGATCTTTTAATCCTTAGAACACTTGAATGCTTGTAGCTTTTAGGAAAATCTGCAGCGTTTGATCTACGAGCTCTCTCTTGCTTCTTGTTATAACTTCTGGTGTCTTCTCTGAGTTATGAAGACCCCTATTTATAGTTGTGGGAGGAAAGAGTTATGATAAGAACAAATTCTTTCCGACCAATCAAATTGAAGTGTGACAAGGCCGCATTTGATTGGCCAGAACATGTCATTTGCACACGTGACGCGGTTTTATTGGCCCCTTTAATTTGACTTGGCGTGCCTTGTCATTTTGGCACGTGGCACATCCTATTGGCTCTTTTATTTGACTTGGCGTGCCATGTCATTTGACCGCACCAAACTGGGCCTCTAGGAATATGACATATTGGGCCTAATGAAGCGGGCTCATCACTTTAGCCCAATTAAATGGGCTAGCCCAATGGATTAAGACTTATTTATTTAATCCATATATGTTTGACTTATATAATTAATTCAATTATATTAGCCCATAATATTTATTTGGATTAAATATTTAAAATATAATCCAAGTTATTTATTAAATTTGAATCCAATAAATTTTACATCCCTACAATATATATATATACATTAACATAATTAATTAACATGCCTAATTATATATTTTCACATTAAGCTCATTTGAAAATATTTTATTTGCGAGAGGGATTCTTATATCCTATTGAAGATAAATTAAATCGTCATTTTTTGAGGAGGATGCAAGATGCTTTGTACGCGTCCCTTTTTATTTTTTATTTTTAAGGAGGATAGTGATACTAGTCCAACACATTGCAACTGTTAGTTAAAATTATGTGCATTTCCATGAATCTTTGATGTAAAAGAGTAGTATTGATCTTCTCGAGTATCATCATTTTACAGAGAAAAAAAGTAGACACTTGAAACACTTAATTTGCATTGAAATGGTATGATATTTGATAAAATAGTTTGGCTTTTCATTTCTGGTAGGGGGTATCAAATGTTTTGTCATCATAAAAAATGGGATAGTATGTACTTTCTTTCGATGATAATGTTGTTTACATTGCTAATGTGAGATTGTTTTTATTTTTACGAAACTCAAGTTAGCTTCAAGTGGAAGAAATCAAGTCTAGCATAAGATAAGGAATAAATTAGTTCCATTGAATACAAGTTAAAAATTGAGATGATAATGGAATTTAAGATTAAAAAGATAGAGTCAGACATTGAAGAAACGTGAAAGCCACATAATTAACAGTGAAGGTGACAAATGTGGTTTGACAATTTAATTCTATGTTATTTTGGCAAAGCTTCAATGAATATGAAACTTCTTATTAGTACTTTATCTGATTCATTTTAATTAATCTTTGATTATTTTTACACATATTAAGAAATTTACTTTTTAGTATTAGTTAATAACGAAATTGAATCATATTAACTTTACTCCTAGGCTCTTTACACCGATGACAGCTTTAAAAAAAAGAAGTTAATTTCTTCTGAATATCTGGAAAAAATTAAATATTACGGACCACAAGAAAAAGAGCCAAAAGATCAACTAAAGTGGACATGAGAGAATATTAATTAATGATCAAGAAAAACTAGTGTTTGGGAAGAGAGTGCAATTTCTTTTAAACCATTGGTAGAAAATTTGTTATTTTTAATTACTTCATGTACAGCTTGGAATAAAATACTTAATTGAAAGGGAAAAGGGCCTGATATACCCTTCTATAACTATGGTATATTGTTCAATATCGTTCCCCGTTATATTTTTCGTCTCTAAAAATTCTTTCCATCCAACAAAGTAGCATATTTGTCCCTTATTTTAATGGCTGGGACACGTGGCACTCTCTGAATGATCAAGATACTCCACTTCACTAAATAAACCCAACCCGTCCTAATTCCCTTGCCTCCCCCCCTCCCCTCCCCCCCCCNGCCCCCCCCGACTGAATAAACCCGACCAACTAACTTATATACTAAAATCACCGTAAATAACACATAAACAAAAGATCAAAATTGAGAAAAGGAAAAAAGAATGGGAAAGGTTCCATCTAGGGTTTCCGGTAGTGACAAAATTTCGGATCTAAGACTCGAGACATTCAAAAAGGTGAGTTATTTCTTCAAAAATTTGGTGATTCAGCTAAGTCAAGTTGTGTTTCTTCAAAAAGTGTTGAAGAATGTGCGATTTCTACATAATGTTTCAAGCTAGGATTTTTTCTTTTCTGGTAAATGTGCATATGTCTGTTCTTATACGTGCTTCATGCTCTGTTGTTTGTCGATTTATTATTTTTTTCTCGTGCGTGTGCATCTTTTGAGGTGATCCCTTAATTTTGATTTCTGATGGCCTATTAGGCTTTTATGTTTCTGGTATTTTATATGTTTAGCTTGTTGGTACAACAGAGGTGTTATTTTGTATTTTAAATAATGAAGTTATTGCTTTGAGCTGCGTGCTTTTGGTCGTGTATGATTGAATGGGGTCCAAATATCCCTTATGCATGTGATTAAGTACAATGAAAAGTGGTAGTTCTGCATTCTTTATTGTAATGTTCTGGATTCTTTATTGAAGAGTAACCATTGTTATTTTTTTTTCATTCTTTATTGTTTGACTTCTGATCTCTTTATCAGGTGGGGTCCATTTTATATAAAATATTACTTTATAGTCATAAAATTTTTACATTGTCTTATTTATGTTTGCGGATGGTTCTTGTGGACCTAGTTTTCAATTATGGGGGTGACTGGATTACAGAGCCATACCTTTTATATTCAAAAAAGTCGATCAACATCTGGAAAAATAAAGATTCTGATCTGTTGTCTTTTAAAAATATAGTAGATGAATACATCCTTCAGTTAGAGTATATAGGGGTACAACAATTAATAATTGCTGCCCATCCGGTAAGTATTATGAAGTTGGAGGAGATATAGGGATTAGGCAGCTTTTATGCCTTGTCTGTGAGGAATTTAAGTTACTAAATGTCTATGCTGTAGATGAGTGTGAAGAAAGTGTTTGTAACACAAACATTATTAACCATACTGAGGTTTATATATCTCCAGTATTAGGTGGTATTGATGATAGTAATAGTGAAGATGAAGATGAAGATCGGGCAGGTTCTGATGGCTTGGCCTATGATTACCAAGAGTTAGAACAATTTGAGGCACAACGGAAAAAGCATCCTAGGAAAACCTTAATGAATACAAAGAGATTCATAAAGACATGTTTTTCAAGGATATTCTTGAAGCTAGAAAGTTCATGAACCTTTATTCATTGGTTAATCAAAAGAAATTAGAGCTGTTGAAAAGTGACAAAATTAGAGTGAGGTATAAGTGTGTACATGACTGCCCATTTAAATATCTTATATCTAGTGACAAGGGCAGTGAGAGCTGTAGAGTGAAGACAATAGACTCATGACATGACTGTAATCCTGCTTTTGATAACAGTAGGATTGAATATAGCACTATAGCTTACTACTTCAAGAAGAAGTTGCAAGACAACCCTAAGTATAAGGTGAAAGAAATGAGAGCAGACCTGAAGAATTCATTTCAACTTAATACTAGTAAATCAAAAGTTAAAAGGGAAAAGAGAATAATATTGGAGAAGTTGGAAGGGAGTTTCACTGATGATTATTATAAGCTTGAAGCATATGCCAATGCTTTGAGGGACAGTAATCCTGGAAGTCATATGCTTATTTATTTATCGAAAGAAGCACTGTTGCAAGGCAAAAGAAAATTCCTTAGGATATACATTTGTTGCATTGAAGATGGGGTATAAAGAGGGCTTGAGACCATTTATTGGGCTTGATGGTACATTCTTAAAGGGGAAGGCTAAAGGACAGCTACTAGTTGCTATTGGACAAGATAATATGAATCATTTTTATCCACTTGCTTGGGCTGTAGTTGATAGAGAAACAAAAAGAAGTTGGACTTGATTTCTGGAGCTTCTTCACAATCCATTGGACTTGAATATGGGCAATGGAGTCACATTTATGTCGGACATGCAGAAGGTATTATTTCATTACTAATCTGTTATAACTTTTTCATTACTAATCCGTTATAACTTTTATCATTACTAATCTGCTAAAATATTTTGATATGTGCAGGGATTAATAGAGGCAATAAAGACAGTCCTTCCTGAAGCAAAACATAGGTTCTGTGTGAGACATGTATAGCCAAACTGGTGCAAAGAGTACAGAGGTCTTGAAATGAAGAAGTTACTTTGGTGGAGTGCTTGGGCCACTTATGCAAAAGACTTCGAGGATCAGTTGAGCAAGCTGGGACAGTTGAAGGAAGCAGCTGTTACAGACTTGTTAAAGTACCCACTCAAGAGTTGGTGTAGGGCATACTTTGACACTGTCTGTAAGAATCAAGGTGTGGATAACAATTTTACAGAGTCTTTCAATTCTTAGATATTAGAAGCTAGATACAGGCCCATCATCAAAATGTTAGAAGATATAAGACTTAAAGTAATGAATCAGTTGAAAAAGCATGAAGATAAGGTGAGAACATGGAAGACAGACTACAGTCCTCAAAGCATGAAGCTTTATAATGACTATCTGAAGATAACTCATTCTATTGAGGTTGATTATAATGGTGATAATGGATTTGAAATAGTAGAAGGGGTTGACAAATTCGTTGTTAATTTACAAGGAAAAAGATGCACAAGTAGAGCATGAGATCTTTCTGGAATCTCATGTCCTCATACAATAAAATCATGCTTGTATTTAAGGGAAGACCCTTTGAAGGAGATGTACTGATGGTATAGCAAAGAAGCCTTTCTACTTACTTACAAGCATAAGTTACAGCTTGTACCTGTTGAGAAATTTAGGAAGATAGATCCATCTCAAGCCATGGAACTTCCAAAATTGGTGAATCAAGCTGGCAGGCTTAAAATCAAAAGAGATAGACAAAAGGATGAGGCAAGTAAGAGGCAAAGGGAGTTGAGTCAGTCTAGAAAAGGCAGAATTATGACTTGTGGCAATTGTAGAGAGGCAAACCATAATGCAAGGGGATGTAAAAAGGTATAGACCTAATTGTTATTTATGAACATTTTATCATACTTAACTGTTATTAACTATTTTTTATTTCATTAAACACCCATTGACTGGGCAGAAAGTGTCAAAGAAGAAGCAGCCATCAAATGATGGGCAGACATCTAGCGCTAAGAAGCCAGCCAAAAGATAAAGGACTTTGCTTGATCAAAACGCTGATGATGATGAAGTGTTGGAGTCACAAGTAAAAAGTGAAGATATCAGTTTATCAGCACCCCAAGTGTCTCAAATAAGTCAAGGTATTGGCAGTACTCAATCATTTATCTTTATGCCTACTCCAACTCTGAATCATTTTTCTGATGTTGATGATGGTCCTGAACCTCCATTAAGGCCTAGTATTATATTAGAATCACAGGCTAGACTTATGGAAAAGTAGCAGGTTGGTATGAACACTGGAATAAGGACAATCAGTTTACAAGAGACAACACAGGTATAAGTGAACTTGTTGATCTTCCATACTCCCCAGTAAACTTGACTTGGAAGGGAAAGACAGCAATCACAGGGAAGCAATTGGAGATACAAACAAGACAAAGAATTGGGAAGTAGAAGACAAGAAAGGGGCCATGATAGTCTGATTAGGACTTGTTTTGTTAGCTGGTAGCATCTTACATGTGCTAAAGTGAAACTGAAACACATGGTTTATTTTTGTTTTTTTAGTGTTAGTATTTGGAGTTGGATGCCTTGTTATAACTAAGGTTGATTGAGTTTTTGAAGTTATAGTAGTGGCATCCACTTCTCCAATTTAATGTAATTGTCAAACTTATGACTTGCTGAATTATGTAGTTGTTCATTTACTGTCGCCCAATTTTTTGTTGCCCAATTTAGGTTGCCCAGTTTTAGGTTGCTCAATTTTTTGTTGCCCGATTTTAGTGAATTAATCAATGTCCTGAAGCAGATTTTGTGACTGCTATTGTGTTTATAACAGCTGTTGTGTCTGCTTGAATGAGCTCATTTTGAGCAGACCAGAAATATGCTTGAAGACCACATCTGTCTTTTGTTCGAATTGGGATGGCTGTTTGTTAGCATTTGGTTAACAATGTCATCAGAAATAAATTGTCAGAATCATAAGAAACAAATTGCTAATAATCATTAACTTAACAATGTCATTCCAAAAAAATCCAACCATTAAACATCTAAGTCTAACTACCAGTATTCATGGAAACTGCAGATACAACATTCCCTTCTATAAAAAAATTTCAACATAATTTCACTTCATTATAGAGTAGAATGCAAATCCAACTATTAACGAGCATAAAATTGTGATGATCATCTTCAACTTCACCACTTTTACTTCCAATTCCATATTCTTTTTAACTTCAAAATTCTTCATAGCCTCTGTAAGTTTAATCTTTTCAGTCAGCCCGTCTTTTTCAACCTTAAGAGCTTCAAAAGAAACATTCAACATATTAATCTCGCGATTTGCAGCTTCTAATCTTATATTGTTAATTGCAATTAACGCAGCATCAGGAAACTCTTCATCATGCCATTCCCAAAACCCACATCCTTCACTCTACACAAACCACAACAAAATAAATTTCAACGATTGAACACTAAAAAGTTGAGAATTTTAACAGAAATCGAAATAGAGAAATAAAAAGTACCTCAGGTTTAGGACATTTATAAAATTTTCGAATGGGATTTAACAGAGTTTTTGAAGTAAAGTGATTAGCAACTTCCCCAGAACGGCATATCCTCTTCGGAGAACAGCTATTTTCCGAATCGTAAAGTAGTTTCTGACCAGCTGAAATTTTTGAAAAAACACCGCTTGATTTAGCTGAATCATCAAATTGTTTGAAGAAATAACTCACCTTTTTGAATGTCTCGAGTCTTAGATCTGATATTTTTTCATTGTTGAAAATCCTAGATGGATGCCATCCCCCTTTTTTTTTTTTTTTTTTTTTTTTTTTCTCAATTTTGATCTTTTGTTTATGTATTATTTAGGGTGATTTTGGTATATAAGTTAGTTGGTCGGATTTATTTAGTTGAGCGGGGCAAGGGAATTAGGGCGCGTTGAGTTTATTTAATGAAGTAGAGTGTCTTGGTCTTTCTGAGAGTGCCACGTGTCCCAGCCATTAAAACAAGAGACAAATATGTTACTTTGTTAGACGGTAAGGATTTTCAGGGACGGTCAGTATAACGGAAAACGATATTGAATAATATACCATAATAGAGGGGCATTTCAGGCCCTTTTCCGTTACATTGAAGCATGACATCTAACCCACTAGGGACATTAATGAATTTTTCCCCTTTCGACCGGGATATAAAACTATGAAATAAGACCAGTTTGACGTCACATTTGGAAACCTTACAACAACATAATAAAAGTTTAAACTAATCTACAACAAAGGCAAAGGGACCCCCCGAAAAGTAGAAAACTCTATCAAAAAATTATTACCAAAAATGTCTTGACAAAGATCTTATGACGTCGTATTAGAATGACTCTGGTTAACCAAACAATATTTCTGTAGCCTTACAAGCAATGGTTCTTCCGCCGCCTTCTCGTGAATTGGCGAAAGTCTTGAAAAAATGAATTTCCCTAAACTAAACTGTCAAGGATTTGGCACTATTCACAAATGTGGCACCTTTGTCAAAACCCTCGAGCACCAAAATTCTCACTGCTTCCAAACCATTATGTAATGTGAAGTCCAACTGAAATTAAAAGAAGCCAAACATCAATATGTGACTGTATTTCTGAAATCTACTTAAATAGTAAAGAAAAGCAAGTACCTCCTCACGTTCTTGTCGATTGAATGCGCGAAGAACAAAACTTGCGGGATCCATTTTCCCCGGAGGCCTCCCAATGCCTAAAGAAAATATCAATGTTTGAAACTACAATAACACACAGAAATGATGTACATAACGATCTGAGGTAATACCTATTCGTAAACGAGGAAAATCACGGCTCCCTTTAAGGTGATTCATAATGCTCCTCATCCTTAAAAACATAAGGCAGGAAATTAGTCATGCCAGTAGGCAGTACCCATAAAACAGAGAGTGCAGAAAAATATATTTAAGCTAAGAATATTGGACAAGCAAATTCTTCAGATCACCAAGGTTGTCCTATTTCTTTTTTATTCGTTCAGAAATTACAGAAGGAAATGGAGCTAAATTTAAACCTATCCAGACAGAGTGCTAACAGTATGGCCTTCATCTTTTTATTTACAGTATTTATTTACTTTACTCCGGGCTCAGGAGGGGAATTCTACATATATCAAGCTTCCATATTCCATGTATCATAAGATGCCCTACCATGACATTACTTTACAGATTTAAGACACCTTATAGTGGGAGAACAGAAACGCCAATCACAAGGCTCTATTCTAGTGGTTAGAGTGCAATGCTGTGGTTAGGCCCACATCATAGGTTTCGAACCATGTGTAGTGCAAAGGCTCTTGGGGATCTCTCATTTATCAAAAAGAGAAACCAATCATATGTTTTACTCTTTCACTTAAAGCCAGGAGAAAATCAGTCAGCAAGCAGTTTTGACTCCAACACATAATGATCATTTGAATGTGAAGATTATTTCTATTGTTAAATTTTCATCCACAAATAGTGGTCGTACCAAGTAAAAGTGTAAAACAATGAGAAATTGAGGAAAAAAACCAAAAACTAATGAAAACCAACTACTTGGTCTGTAGACCAGCTTGACTTGTGAACCTACGCAAATTGATGAATCCATCATTACGTCTTCTTCACACTTTGATGATCAACCAAAATCAGTTTATGAGAAGGAGCAAATTATGAAATGCTTGGTGTCCATCAATATTCTTGCTTTCAAGTTTTCAATCAATTACTATCTACATATTCAAGCATCAAATATTCAAGCAAATAGCAGAAAATCTGGAATAGACTTCAGAATCATTATAAGCACATGATGAAAGCTCCAGATAAAGGAAACTAACAATAAAGATTACCCATTGTGTCCTCCATGACCACCTTTTGGCAGTAACCGCAACTTTGCAAAAGGCAAATCCAAATCATCAAAAACCTGCAATTATAAAGTTTTAGATGGAAGTTATTACAAAGATAAGTTCTATGCTCAATTGTCAGTAGCTTACCACAAGAACTTGTTTCAGTGGAATCTTATAATATGAAACAATTGCTCCAACCTGTCAAACAGTGTAAAATATCAATCTTATGCTACTTGGTGGATGGAAGCTACAACAGACAGGTCATGCCAAGACAAGTGGACTTACAGACTCACCACTTGCATTCATGAACGTTAGAGGTTTAGCAAGCATAATTGGAACATCTCCAATGACACCTGGAAAGCAAAAGAAACCAAAGAACATGAAAGTGATCCTAAAGAGCAATTTTGAATGACCGAGTTCATTATCAAACTTGTTCCTTCTTTCCACTTCTTAATCCGGAAAAACTTTGTTTAAATGATCTCCCCCATAGCCGCAGCAGTTCAATGCAGTTTACCGCAAAGATAGCCAAATATCAACATTAGTGGTACTTCAATAGTGGCTAAATTAAACAACAAAAACCTCAATCGAACAAAGCAAAGCCCATTAGCTTCAATAATTAGCTAAGTTAAATGGAGTACCCATAAGGGTTGAGTAAATTCTTCTGCTAATTTTACTGCATTTTGAAGAATGTAGATGAAGCACCTACTTAATAGTCACAAACATTCGAAAACAGTATATCAAAGCAAATCAATGACCCATTTAACAAAGCTAATCAACAAACAAATTTATTTTTGATAACCAAGAAATCACTAAACGCTCACGATTCAGCAGATAACGGACCAACCCCTCCTTTCTCCAGTTATATACAAAGTCTTGGCAAGGTTCGAAGCCATGGCGTGCCCCCTTACCACTATGACCACGGCCCAGAGTTCAAAAGTCGGGAATACTACAACATAATTAGCAAACAGACGGATTATATTAGAATCACAAAAAGATAAAACTTACGCACCCCGTATTTACACCAAACCATATTAAGTTACCATGGTTAAGTGATAAATTAAAGTGAGAATGTATTTTGAATATTTACTATGTTAATGTGAAGACGTGCGTTCATGTATCCAAACAGTAATGTGTAATAATTAACTATGTTAATGTGAAGACGTGTGTCATGTATCCATTGGGTTCGTAGCTGGTGCAAATAAGTTTTTTCCCACAAAAAGACTAGTCAATGCAATGATGCTGTGCAAATACAATGATACTGTGGAGACAATATTTTGAAACGTTAGACAAGATCACAACGTAACTGTATATATCGGAAAACTCTGAAATCCAGTATAATCAAGCTTAAAGAAAGTACCTTTCCCAAATTGAGCTTTAAAGGAAACACTGCCCATAGATATTCCTTCAGCATCAGCTATAGTATCTATCATCTCAAAACCCACCTGCCAAATTCAATAGTATAATCAGTACATGATATAAAAATCAGTGCGAAAATATCAAGTATATTAGAAAAAGAAGAGAACGGACATTATGACGGGTGCCAGCGTATCGTTTCCCAGGGTTACCGAGGCCAACAATAAGCCAAGGCTGTGGTTTCGGCTTCGGCTTCTCCGGCGTTGGTTCCGATAACGCCGGTGAAGGTGGTGGGGAGGTTGAGGTGGACATTGAACAGGAAACTTGATGTAAAGAGTTAGTCGCGGCGGTGTTGCTCATCCAACTTCTCCAGTATGATGGTGAATTTAGGGTTTTGGGAATGGAGAAGGAGGAGAAGAGGCGGCGGCCGCGGCGGCAAAGGACCGTCGCCGATGAGGCAGTGCTAGAAATTGCACATGCTAGTTTCATTGTGCATTTAGATGGTAAGAAGGCGTTGGAATCCGAATTTTGAATGGGAACGGATTGACTGAAATGGAATTGCAGCTCTATGGCGGCCAACGGCGTCGTTTTCTTTACCCAAATAAAAGGACAATGTTTTTTCAGCCACTCTAGAGCATAAGACTTGGAAATAAATGAATAAGAAGGCAAAGTTACACAACTATGAGCATAAGTTAATTCAAGGTCTTTTCATTTAATTACTCACTTTCTATGAGATTATAATGAAATTTATTTGGTTGTTTCTTTTTAGCAAGTTATTTAGATATTATTCATTTTGAAAGTTAATTTGATGATTCAAAAATCAATACGAATTTGGGATACACGTAAATAAAATAATAGATAATAAACAGTTAATTGAAAATCACATAATAGAAATTCCAACAGGAATTGAGAACTGTAAGAATCCGATGATACATATCCTAAATAATCAGTTGCCCACCGTAATAAATTAAGAACAAACAATATAAAGATTTGAAGAAGAAAAATACGTCCTTATTTTGAAGCAACTATTTCCTCAATTATTAGCAAAAAATAACTTTTTCCTCAATTGATTCCTCACAACCTTGAGCCTTTAAATATGATATTATTTGCATACGTCCTTAAAATAGTTCTTCAAACACCGTTTAATCATCATGCAATTTTTTAATATGCAATCGTAGCTCAAACGTGCTTGATTTTGGAATAAGTTAATGATACTTTTGACTGTCCGAAATTTTCTGTAATGCTCCCTGCTACCTATCCGCGGGGACCTCATTAAACATTATTTTTTTCCCATTAATTTTAAAGACAGAGTTTAACAGAACTACATTAAGAAACATTATTTTTTTTTTTCACCAATTGCTTTTAGGACGTTTTATTTTCTTACTATTGTTATTACTTATTTTTCATGATTTTTTTACTACAGTATTTTTATTCATGATTGCTGATTTATGATTAAATTGAATTGATTATCTATCGAAAACAACCTCTTTATATAGTAGGAATACATATATCTTTGTGTTTTCGATCTTCTACACCATTTGCTTCCTTGTAAAAATATGCATCACAAATGCGTGCAGGCGTCGACAAAGGAAAAACCAAAGTGGAAGAAAACATAATATGTGAAAAGAGACAAAACCTTTATTTATAACAGACCAAATTAAAGAGGTACACATCTATTCATAGGGTAACAGAAAGAAACCAAAACATACACACAATTTTCACTTGACACATGCTACAATTTTTTTGAAAAGAAAGATACAACAGATTAAAGAAAGAACTAGCCCAGCAAAATATGGAACAGCTTGCTGCGGTTGAAATCTCTTTTAGCGAGTCATGCCTGGTGCAATAGGGGGAGGTACAGTGACTCCATCTTGACTCCATTTTTGAGCATTAGCCATCCATCCTTTACCCATGCAACCAATCAATAATCAGAATGCAAATTAATCTCATGAGAAATTCAATTCAATTTAGCATGTGTCATATATACTCTTAAATTTGTAATATACCAAAATTTGGTGAACTAAAATCCCTAACAAAAAGTTCAAAAATTTATAAAAAACCACTCTATTTAGATTCGACCAGTTATTTACAGGAAGAAATATTGTTAAAAAAAGTCTCTGGATAAGAAGACTCAAGTCTGAATATTTTACCTTTAGTTTACACAAACAGCCGGTAATATTTATTGTTTACTTTTCCTAGTCATATACATTAATTATATATACATATGACACATAAATTATACATATATCATACCTCAACCGACTAGTTTTAATTTAAGTGGTTGGATGAACGTCTATTTGGATTAATTCTTTTGCTATTCTATATATACGAGTTCAAATGAACTGTGGCACGTAAAAGTTTCAGCAGGGTAGTATATATTGTGTTTATATACCTTGGGAAGGGTCAAAACCGCGGTTTTTGAGCTCTCTGTATTCTTGGCAAACAGCACAAGGGAGACAACAAAAATGAACAAGGCAATCTCCACAAGGGTCCTCTGGCAAGCTAAAGTAGGCTCTCAGTTTTGTGCGATAAGTGCATGTGTAGACACAAGCACAAAACACACTAGCCAAGCAATAGTATATTACACCAGCATGAGCACAAGCTGCAAAATTAATTAGCAGGTTATACATATATAGTCAAATGTATGAATAAAGGACAGCTCGATGCACGAAGCATCCCCTATTCATGTATGCAGGTTCCGTAAAGGATCGCACCCCAAGGGGTATAATATGTAGGCAGGTCTACCATAAAGTAAGCAGGGGCAAAACTACCACTTTAGTTACGGGTTTGGGCGATCCAGTAACTTTTGTTTAGATCATGTATTTGCATAAGAAAATTCATTAAATATGTATAAATATTCAATTATGAACCCAATAACAATAATGAATTATGGGTTCAGTGGCACCCATAAACTTTAAATCTTGGCTCCGCCTCGAAAAGTAAGCATCAATGACTGATTCCACTGTTCGAGTAAGTCACATGGATACAACTTTAACGTTGCTTCAAGACTATCCTTCACATTTAAAGATGAAAAAACAGAAAGAAAAAACAGAAAAAGAAACTATTATAGCTTACAAGTAGTTCCTTTGTCAATTATTTCAACATTTTGGCCAAAGGTGACACAAGGACACCAACAAGTGACACAACCTGCAAATTATCAAGACTGATTAAATTCAGAACCAGGGAAAATAAAGACCTCATTTATAATAGAATAACAAAGGGGAGGCTTATTCTGTACTTCATTTATTTTTTCTGAAGAATTAAGTGTCTTACAGTTAGAGCGATCATCACAACAACCACATAAACCGGAGGTCCATTGTCCCGGAGTACCGCTGTTGGCAACCGGAGTTCCTGTCATGACAAGGTAATGAGAAGAGTAATGAGGCAGGTTTTGGAGTGTATCATATATGGAGAACTGTAAACCTATATATAGGCGTGCGCTTTAGCTTAATTACGTGAGCTTTGAGAGTTTGGCCAAGAAAATATTTGTAATTTAAGAGTCATGGTACTATCGTGTAGCTATAATAAATTAGTTAACGAGCAATTGATATATTTATAAGTGAATTGCCGATAATGATTTTGATTCCAGTATTTGAGAAATGAGAGAGAGAAATAAAAATATATGTACATTGATGCTTTTATTCATACTTCTATGATTGAAATATTGAATGCATGGCTGGAATTTAGAAGTCATCTTCCTCAGATGAAGGCAGTTCCAAGTTTCAATTGGTCAATAAGAAATTCCCTATACTCTTTTTAATTCATTACTATGTTTGTCTGTGAAGTTGGAGTCAACCTTGGCCGAAATAGCACCTAGTTGCTGCTTCGTGCCTCTTTATTTGGTATATAAATATATCAAAATTTTACGACTAGTTGGTGTGCATCAAATTTTAGCCAGCATAACCTTTTCAACGATCTCCTAACTCTTTCTGTTCAATGATTGCATGATCGAAGGTAGTAGTACTTAGTTGTTTAAAAAAATTCGGTAAACCAATAAAGCCACTCACTCGACACCAAATGACCCAATAAAGCCACTGAATCATAATACGGAGAATACGGTGGCACTTCTCCAAAAAGCTATGTACGTCCTCTATAGCTAGGTCGCTGAAAGTAGGAGAGTGGTACTTGAAGTACCTCTCGAGTCTGAGTTGCTTCTCCTCGAACGCTGCTACCCTAACCTGGGGATGAATTGGGACAACGGCTGCACTGATATAACCTCTAAGACCTAGTCAATATGGACCCGCTGCTCTAGGGTACGAGCTGCGGGAGTATGCGCTCTTCCCTCAGCCTGAGATGTGGTTGGTGCAAGTAGAATCAGCCTCGCCTGAGCTAGAGTACCAAACATGCTCAGGAACTAGGCAAGAGTTTCTTGAAGTGGAGGGGGGGGGGGGG
>MCJB01045471.1:25498-84054 GCA_002018475.1 Nicotiana obtusifolia | reverse complement strand
GGGGGGGGGGGGGGGGGTAGCAACAGGCACTCAGGTGCCTGCCCCCCAATTGGAGCTACTAGGGGCTCCTCTTTCGCAGCTCGGGTAGGTGCTTTGGCTGCACCACGTGCCCGTCCTTGGCCACTGCCACGGTCCCAGCCTCTCGCAGCTCTAGTAGGGGGCGGAGGTATCTGATCGTCGGATCTAGCGATACATGTCCTCACTATCTGTGACAGAATAGAAAGAAAAAGATTCATAATTTCGAAGTCCACAAATTCGTACGATAAGGAATCAAAGAAGTGAAGTTTTTCCTAACAATTCCATAGCTTTTCGAAGATAAGTACAAACGACTCTGTACCAATCCACGAGACTCTACTAAACCTGCCTGTGACTTGCTCTGATACAAACTTGTCACGACCCCAATTTTCCTTCATAGGATGTCGTGATGGCACCTAGTCTTTAAGACTAGGTAAGCCTAACATACATACAGAATTTAACTGAGAAAATGATAAAACCTTCAGATTAAACAACAACTATCAACAAAAGGCTTCTGCAACTCAACACAACAACCTCCCAAAATTCGGTGGTACTAAGTCACAAGCTCTACAAGATTATACTAAACATCCCTATACAACAGTATCAAAAAAGAAAAGAAAATGAAATAGAACTAGATAGAGGGTGACTCCGAAGCCTACGGATGCTGGCAAGTATACCTTGAAATCTCTAAATCCAAACTTAACTCACTGATGCCTGGGATGGTAAGAGGTACCTGGATCCGCACAACAAGATGTGCAGAAACGTAGCATGAGTACACCACAATAGTACCCAGTAAGTGCCAAGCCTAACCTCGGTAGAGTAATGACGAGGCCAGGTCAAGGCCCTACTGGAATAAATTAGAAAACTAAACAGGTATATGATAGTGTAATAATGATAAGCAATGGAAATGAAACAATGAAGAAGTATACCAAGAATAGCTACATTGAACTAAGGCAAATAAGACATCACGGAAGAACACAAGGAATAATACGCCAAGGAAACAAAGCAACCAAAACACAAGTGATGTAACGGAAAAATATCAACAAGAATCACTACCGAGGTAGTAGTCTCATATCACAAAACTATTCACAATCTTTCCTTATATCACTGCAGACCCCTTGCATTTAGTTTTAAAATTATTTTTTCCAAAATAGCTTCCTGGGTTTTATCCCACCTTATCACACCGTGTGGCTTCAAGTAGTTTTTCAACTAGCAACACGTATATCAAGCCTACCTTATCTCACCGAATGCATTTCAACTCCAAATTCTTATACCACCGCATGCATATCAATAACACAATGTATCAAAAATCGTACCTCAAGTGCCCAATATCACAACTTGCCAAAGAAGTCAACAATAATAGTGTTTCCACAATAGTTAGCCCATGACTCAACCATAATATGTACAAGAATCTCAACAATAACAGTCGAGATTGAATAACTCAACAAGAATAGTACTTCGACAATTTATAACCTTGCCTCAATGTGAATCACGACCGTTATAACTCAATACCAAATTCAACAATAAGATATTCCAAGAAATAACGACTTCAAGTAAGGAACTCAACGATTAAATACTGAATAAGGAATAAAGAGAACAATAACTTCAACTAAACCTGTAAAGACAATTAGCAAGTAAGAGATAAGACAAGTATTAACGACGTCAAGAAAAGCATGTGAAGATAGACTAATGATAATGAATATAACATATTATGGCAACTCAATTAAAGGCATGAAAAGAATCCACATAGCTAAAACCGGTAATTTACCACATTTAACCTATGTACACGCTCGTCAGCTTGCGTACATGGCTTCCACATATCACTATTAACACCAATACCACCAATCCTAAGGGGGTAATTCCCTCTCACAAAGTTAGGCAAGACACTTACCTCAAAACACACCAACTTAATCCACTAGTAAGCCTTTCCCGTGATTATCCAACTTCGAACGGCTCGAATCTTGCGATAACAACCTCATACCATATATACAAATACAGGAAGCTATTCCGAACAATAAAGTTGCAATCCTTAAAGAGAAATAAGAAGTCAACTCAAAAAGTCAACCTCGTGCTCGCATCTCGGAACCCGACCAAACTTTCAAAATCCGAACACCTATTCGATAACGAGTCCAGCCATACAAGAATGACTCAAATTCAATTTCAAATCGCCTTTCAAATCCCCAAAATTTAATCTAAGAAGTTTCACTATTCTTTCCTTATTTTACCAACTCAAATCACTAATGAAATGACAAAAATAACGATGGATTCATGTAATATAGCCAAATCCGAGTTAGAATCACTTACTCCGATGATTTTCTTGAAAATCCCTCAAAAAATCACCATAAACTGAGCTCTTTAGGTCCAGATGAAAATGAGAATAAACCCTAGAACACCCTTTTTCTGCCCAGCGATTCTCGCTTTTGTGAGGCCTTAGCTGCATCTGTGGCTCCGCACCTGCGAAATTTCCATCGCAGGTGCGGCCCTCACTTAGGCCCCTAAAATCTCGCACCTGCGGACACCCTAAGTGCACCTGCGCTTGCGCTTTTGCGGAAGATCAGCTGCATCTGCGCGTCTGCTTCTGCGCGTAACTGAACCCACCTGCGATCCCAGCTGGCCAGACTCACTTTCGCTTATACGGCGCCGCACCTGCGGCCCTAAGTGCGCAGGTGTGATTTCACCAGACACAACAGTGGTTCAGCAATCAACCAAGATCCAAAATTGTTCCGTATTCAATCCGAATCACACCCGGGTCCCCCGGGACCCCGTACGAATATATCAACAAGTTTCAAAATACATAACGAACCTACTTGAGGCCAAAATCACATCAAACAGCATCGATTCTATGAATCGTAACCCAAATCAAGCCTATTGAAACTATGAACATCCAAGTTCCAAAACTAATGCCAATTCATACCAAAACAACTCCGATTGACCTTAAAGTTTACACACGTGTCATAATTGACATGATAGAATTGTCCAACTTCCAAAATCAGAATCCGACCCCGATATCAATAAAGTCAACTCCCTATTAAACTTCTTAACCTTTCAAACCTTCAAATTTCTAACTTTCGCCAATTCAAGCCGAAATGACCTACGGACCTCCAAATAAACATCCGGACGCGCTCCTAAGTCCATAATCAACATACAGAGCTATTGAAAAGGTCAAAACTCTATTCTGGAATCGTCTACATAAAAATCAAACTACGCTCAACTCTTTTAACTTAAGCCTCCAACTTTGGGACTATGTGTCCCATTTTACTCCGAAACTCACCTAACCGTACCCAAACACCCCCGACAAGTCACATAATCACAATACAACATAGAGGAGGAAATAAATAGGGGATCGGAGCAAAAATACTCAAACGACCAGCCGGGTTGTTACATTTAACCTCGACTACAATCTCCCGGATCCATGCTCTTCATTCTCTCGTCAGGGAATCGGGGTAGGCATTGCCCCCGATTTTACCCATACACAGATAGTCACTCGTTGTACGGAGAGTAGATTTATCGAAATGATGGGAAGTGATAAATGATCCTCGGTTCCTTCCTTCGTACGCCATGACGGGGTTATTGGGTCAACGAAACATCCCATTAGTCGCATCGTTCTGATTTCAGACACGTGTTGGCCGTCAGTTGACTGTCCTCGAATATGAAACGTCGTGCATTGACTATTCTCTCTCTATAAAAGTTACGGCCCCCTTTTTACTTCCCTGCTTTCCGATTTCGGAACTCTTGGATTTACCCTCGAATTTTCTACTTGCCTTTGACTTCTGCAAATCTTCATATATTCCTCCTTAGATCTTCATATCTTCATCCTCAACCTTCATACATTCTCTTTGAATTTTCTACCTAAATCTTCATATCTTCATCCTATCTTCAAATCTTCATATTTTTTCTTCAAACCTTCATTTTTCTTCTTCAAAGCTTCATATTTCCCATATCCCAATAGCAAAAACTTCCAAGTCCGTGCCTCAGCAAATCACTCCTTCATCTTCCAACCTGGCCACAGACGCCGAGGTGACCATTCCTGAGGTGGCCCAGGAGCCTCCCTTGAAGAGCTTCGTACCCGGGGGGCTGCTCTATCGGGAATGACTTCCACGTTGAGAAGGCCTCCAATAAACAGGACCGAGGTAAGGGAGCATGGAGGTAGATATGCTCCGTTACTGAGGAAACACTATCCACAGCCCGGGTATATTGTAATTGGTAGGGCAAGGAGGTGGTCGTCCCTGTGCCCAACGACGACATCACCACCCACGTGGAGGGGTACTTAAGTGTTTACACTTACCCTTTCACTCTTGCCTCGATAGACCCCGTAGTTCTCTACTTCTGCAAAAGGTACGAGGTCTGCCTTGGGCATATTCACCCCTCCTCTTTGAGGATTGTAATCCTCCTCCGATATTTTGTGAACAACACTGAAGCACCCTGGTTCATCCTCGATCATTTGCTTCGTCTATATAGTCCCCGAATCTTCCAATGGGGTTGATCAAGCTCGTAGCCGAGCAAGCAAGGCTCTGTTCTTGAGCATCGGCGAGGCCGAGATCAAGGTTGGCAGAGGAGGTTCGTTCGGGTGAAAATTGAAGACCTCATCCCCTTAGAATTTCTACCATTCCCCAAAAAGTGAAACACATCCTGTAAGTGTTTTCCTTCGCGGGTATTTGGCATTCCCTTTTATTCTTTTTCTAATTACCTGTGTTTGTAGTTGTGTAGCGGTTGCCCGGGTTCCTAATGCAGTTTCCCATTTTAAGTAGTGGATCGAGGGGATCTACAAACAGATGCCCTACTCTGAGCGCACATGCACAAGTTCTCGAAGTGCAAGTCTTCTTCTTTCTCACAAGTTTGGCCAAAACCATCGAGCTTAGGCCATTGAATGAGGACGAGGATCCGTCCGTACTTGTCGAATCCTCCATTTTAGGGCAGCCTGAGGACGCCACAAAGGAGGAGAAAAAAAAGAAAAGGAAGTTCTCAGGTTCCCCGGATGCCGTGGTGAGGAAGAAAAGGGTGGCCATCCGGATCCGAAAAAATAAAAAGAGCACCATGTCTCAGGTACCGAATACTGATTCTCTCTATTGGCTTAGAGCTTACCCCGAGGATGATGACCTTGAGTTTATTGCTCATGAGTTGACGCTCAACAAGAAGGAGCAGGCGGCAACCGAGAAAAGTGACCACGTGGTCGATCCCCCTCTAGCTCGGGAACCAGAGGAAGAGACAAAGGCCGCGGTCTCTTGAGAAGCCACTCCCGTCCTGAAGGAGGTAGCTGGTGTCATCGACATCTTGGAGACGCCGTCCTAAACCGAGTCCATGCTCTAAGAGGCCCAAGCGGGCGAAGAGAAATCAAACGAGACGGCGCCGGGCCTAGATGATGCTCTCAACACGTTCTTCTACGACATAGACATAGCCGTGCCAGAGGACTTTCTCGGGCTTGGTCACCTGGAGGTTCCAAAAAAGGATGTGCCATCGGTGGGAGGCGAGCCGAGATCGAGCCCAAAACTGGTGAAGCAGTTCCCTACCCCTAATGTGGACCCTAACTGTAAGAGAACGGTCGTTCTTACTATCCCAACGGACGCCCGAGAACTGTCCGCTCTGGTGGGCATGGCCAGCTACCTTCATTGCCTGGTGATCGAGGAAGACCAGGCAAAGATGAATGAGGTAGGCATATCTAGCCTCTTCAACGATGCGCAACTGGAACTAAACTGAGTAAGATGTTTATCCTTTGTTTCTTTCACAGATTTTGCTCAGCATATTCTAATGGCCTCACTGTTTTTTCAGGCTTCAGTGCTTCACCATGAAAGCTTCTATCGGTCTCGTTTGGAGATCAATCAACTCAAGTTTGAGCTCAAAGAGCTGACCTAGAAGGACATGTATAGGACTCTTAGTGAGCAACAAGATAAGGCTCTTAAGAATCTCCCAACTCTCCGGCCGAGCTGGAAAAAAGGCTCAGAAAAAGGTCTCGTCTGTGAGACGGGAGCACGCCGATCTAGTCGAAAAGGTAAGAATATTTGAGGCTAAAAATGAGAAGCTACTCTTGATGACTAACAATACAACCTCGCAGGTCCAAGAGAAGGTAGATTTGATTGACCAGCTTCGGGCTGAGATGGATGAGGTCAAGGCTACGATCGAGTCGCGGAAGGGCAGGATGGACCTGTTGGCTTCGGAAAAAAAGGCCGTAAAAGAGGAGCCGGCATCGGTTAAGGACCAGCTCTGGGTGGCAATGGAAAAGGCCGAAAAATGGTCTCGGCTAAAAGATGAACTCTGGGCATAACTGAACTCAGCCGTTATGGAACAGGACACTCTCGGTCAAGAATATGCCGCGCTGAGTTCCAAGTTGGAGGCAACTTCTATTGATTCCTCTGACGTTGAGGAAATGCTGGCCCAGTATAAGGCTGATGTGGAGATAGCTGAGGCCCGCTTAAAGACAACGATTGAGTACGTAAAGCGGCTAACCCGGAGAGAGACCCTCGAGGAGATCCATGCCCGAGGTTTTGACCTATCAGCCGAGATTGAAAAAACCAAGAGACTTGAGGCCGAGGCGAAGGAACTCTATGAGCCTGAGGGTCCCGAAGGCTCTAAGGGTTTCGAGGGTTCCGACGGTTCTGGTGACGAGTAGAGCGCGGTGAAGACCAGGCGTAAATGCCTTGGTTCTTGTATATTTTATTTTATTTTTGTTTTGTTTGAGGCTATTTTATCGTCCCTTTGTAAATATTTTTGGAATATATAAAATTTTCCCTTTTTGGCAATATAGTATCTTGGCTTTCAAGCGTCTACTTGCAATTTTTTATTTGCACATAGTTTTGAACGCTTTAGCATAGAATCAAATTTAATCTAGAGTATCCACCATTTGAAATATTTGCACATAGTTTTAAATGCCTTAGCATAAAATCAAAATGTAATCTAGAGTATCCGTCATTCGGAGCTCTGAATGGGGCCCGATTTCGATGGCAACTTCGGGTTACTTGTGGCTTCAAGATTTCGATTGAATTGAAGGATTTTATGATGTTTAAGTGTCCTAGATGATGTTTTTGTCGTGGGTAACCTTTTAATAGATTTCAGATTTTTGGAAAGGCCTTACTTTCTAAGTACGAACTTCGAACGTCTCCGAGTCATTTTTAGGGTGGCTGTAGCCTTTCGTATTCGGGCACTACCTAATAGGCTTGGTGCCTCCAGGATTCTGTAGCCTGGGTCATTCAAATTTTTATCGGTCGACAGTCCCCGAGTAGGGGTAGCCCGTGGACTTTAGGATCCAGGATTGAAGAAGTGAACTGCACAGTCATAGTGTATAAGGGAAGTAAAGATTTATTTCATTGTTCAATATGTAAGGCACATAATCGAGGGCGTATAAGCCTTGTGCCGTGGCTATAGTGGACTATATGGGCACGGTTCGTGTGACCGTTTGACCCTTACAATGAATCCTAACCACCAAGCTTTAGCTTTTGACATATAAAATTTTCTTTTCCCTTGCTAAAGATCTTGATCTAGGGGAAACGACCCCCAATAGACAAGGCCAAACTTGTGAGGGCTCGGATATTTTTGATTTGGTGTGAACGATCATTGATTCTGGTTCAAGACCGGTCTTCAAAAGTAAGGTAGCACGTTTTATTGTTGCCTCATTAAAAACCTTGTCAAAAAACCTTCTTCTGGACAAAAATGGTTTAAGGGAAAAAGAGTGCAACACATGCTTTCAGACCTAATAGTCACATTTGCCCTTGGCCGAGTACCTTCATACATTAGTTCGTAATGTAACAAAATTAAAAGGAATTAAACTCGTATCATAGCAGTAGTACCACTTCACGTGTGCCATGTTTTAGTTGTTTGGTGTTTGTATATTGTTTCTTGCTTCGAGTTTATATGAGCCTTTTTCAGTTATTCGGACGACTCGATACGGTCCTTCCCAATTTGGGCCTGACTTCCCTTCGTTTAGGTTCTTAGTGTGTAGTGTTACCTTTCTCAATACCAAGTCCCCTACATAAAAATGTCGGAGGTTGGCTCTTCAGTTGTAGTACCTTCCTACTCACTGCTTTTGGGCGGCCAATCGGACTAGGGCGGCCTCCCGCCTTTCGTCCAATAGTTCCAAGCTCGTGGTCATGGCCTCGCTGTTTGAATCTGTGGTAGCATACTGGAACCTGAGGCTTCCCCTACCTCGACTGGTATTAAGGCCTTAACTCCGTAGACCATAAAAAAAGGGGTCGCTCCGGTGCTCGACTCGAAGTAGTACAGTATGCCCACAGGACTTCGGGCAGGATTTCCTTTAACTTTCCTTTAGAACCAGTCAACCTCTTTTTCAGGTTTTGGAGTATAGTTTTGCTCGTCGATTCTACTTTCCCGTTCCCACTAGGGTGGTAAGGCATTGATAATATCTTCTTGATCTTGTGGTCCTAAAAAACTTACTTACCTTGCTGCCGATCGATTGCTTTTCATTGTCGCAAACGATCCAGCTGGTATCCCAAATCGACATATTATGTGATCTTAGATAAAGTCGATGACTTCTTTCTCCTGGACCTTCTTGAACTCCTGAGCCTCGACCTATTTGGAAAAATAATCGGTCATGAATAGTACGAATTGAACCTTACCGAGTGCCCATGGCAGGGGACTGACGATGTCCATCCCCCACTTCATAAACGGCATGGCGACAAGACCGGGTGGAGCATCTCTCCCGGTTGTTAAATCATTGGGGCGTGTCTTTGGCACTCGTCGCATTTTCACATGAAGTCTTTTGCATCCTTCTCCATTTCATTCCAGTAGTAGCTAACTCTGATTAGCTTCCGAACCAAGGATTCTGACCCCGAATGGCTCCCGCAAGTGCCCTCGTGAACTTCCCTCATGGCATACTCGGTTTCTCTTGGCCCTAAGCATCTGGCCAGTGGGCCAAAGAAGGATCTCCTGAACAATGGCCCTTTGATTAAGCAAAATTGGGCAGCCTTGGTGCGTAGGACTCTCGATTCCTTGGGATCCGAAGGCAATTTTACCGTCTTTAGGTAGCCTACGTATTTGTTTCTCCAATCCCAAGTCAAACTTATCGAGTTTATTTCGGCGTGACTTTCTTCTACCACGGAGTTCATCAGTTATACTACAGCCCCCAAGCTGAATTCATCGAAGTCAACAGCCGACCCCAAGTTGGCTAGTTTATTGGCCTCACTGTTTTGATCTCGGGGTACATGTTACAGAGTCCATTCCTTGAATTGGTGTAGGGTCACCTGTAATTTGTCCAAGTACCTCCGCATCCGTTCTTCTTTTACTTCGAACGTTCCATTGACTTGATTTACCATGAGGAGGGAGTCGCATTTGGCTTCGATAACTTCGGCCCTAAGGCTCTTTGCCAATTCTAGACCTGCAATCATGGCATCATAACTCGACTTTATAGTTAGTCAATTTTATAGTCCTAATAGACTGCCTAATTACACTTCTTGCATGTGGTTTTAACACGACACCGAGATCGTACCCCTTCGCATTGGAGGCACCGTCCATGAATAGGGTCCAAATTCTCGAATTAGTCCCCCAGGTGAGCAGTAATTCCTTTTCGCTTCGAATATTAAGGCCGGTGTAAAGTTAGCCACGAAGTCTGCCAGAATCTGAGATTTTATGGCAATTCAGGGTCGGTACTTGATATCGTACCCGCTAACCTCCACGACCTATATTGGCCAACCAGACCAAGAGATCGGCTTTATACATGATATTCCTCAGGGGGTAAGAGATTACAGCACATATAGGGTAGCATTGAAAGTACGGTTTTAGCTTCTTGGAGGCGTTTAGCAAAACGAGCGCTAACTTTTCCAGGTAAGGATACCTCGATTCAGCATCGCCTAGAGTTCTACTGACATAGTAAATTAGAAATTGCGTACCTTCTTCCTCTCAGATTAAGACACCACTTACCGCTATCTCGAAAACTGCCAAGTAGAGGTACAACTATTTGTCTTCCTTCGGAGTGTGCATCATAGGGGAGCTCGACAGGTACCGTTTGATTTCTTCCAAAGCTTGCTAGAATTTTGGAGTCTAGGAAAAGTTATTCTTCATCTTCAACAGTGAGAAGAATCGGTCGCTTTTGTCTGAGGACCTTGAGATTAACCGGTCCAACGCGGCTATGCGCCCGGTCAATCTTTGAACCGCCTTGACGTTTTCCACTATGGTGATGTCCTCTAGGGACTTTATTTTGTTGGGGTTGATCTCTATCCCCTGATTAGATACCATGAACCCGAGGAATTTACCCCAACCGACCCCAAATGTGCATTTCTCTGAGTTTAGCTTCATATTGTATTTCCTTAGTACATCGAAGGTTTTCTGCAAATGTATTAAATGGTCCTCTGCTCGCACCGCTCGCAGGGACTTGACCAACATATCGTTAATATAAGCTTTGATTTTCCTATTTGTCCTTCGAACATCCGTTTTACTAGGCGTTGGTAGGTGGCACTGGCGTTCGTTAATCCAAAAGACATTACGTTATAGCAGTAGTTACTAAATTTGGTTATGAAAGAAGTCTTTTCTTGGTCGTCCGGGTCCATCCAAATTTGGTTGTGCTCGGAAAAGGTGTCGAGAAAACTGAGTATCTCATGCCCGCCGTAACATTGATCATTCGATCGATGTTAGACAAAGGGAAAGAATCCTTAGGGAATGCTTTGTTCAGATCTTTATAATCCACACACATCCTTAGTTTATTTCCTTTTTTTAGGTACTATTACTACGCTAGCTAACCAATCCGGGTATTTAACTTCTCGGATGAATCCTATTTTTAGGAGTTTGGATACCTCATCTTTGATGAACGCATGTTTGATCTCGGACTGTGGTCTCCTCTTCTTCTTATCTGGATAGAACTTCGGGTCCAAACTCAGCTTGTGAGTGGTTACCTCCAGTGGGATTCCTGTCATGTCAAGATGGGACCGAGCAAAATAATCGGCATTAGCTTTAAGAAAATCAATAAGTTTTTCCCTGAGCACAAGGGTTAGCCCCATGCCCAGGTATACCTTTCGATCAGGAAGATGCTCGATTAATATGACCTGCTCCAACTCTTCAACCGTCGATTTGGTAGCGTCAGTGTCATCAGGATCTAATGATCTCGGGATGCCATAATCGTTCTCCTCGTCTGCTCCTCATTCTTCCTGTTTCTGCGGTTCCGTCGAGGCCGGTGTCAGTGATTGCTATTTAATCTCTTCCTTTTTGGTCGGTTTCATTTTCCTTAATGTCGAAACCGCTGGCGTCGGGATTACCTCGTCAAAAAAAAAAATATCTCACTTGCGGCCGAATGTTCTCTATAGACCGTTTTGACTCCCCGCAGTGTCAAAAACTTTTACGCCTGGTGCAAGGTCGAGGGTATTGCCCTTATGTTGTGGACCCATAGCCTAGCGAATAGAGCGTTGTACCTCATGTCTCCTTCGATCACGTAGAACTTTGTTTCTTGGATTGTTCCGCACGCCATGTTTACTGGCAAGGTTATCTCTCCTTTCGTGGTTTTACACGCCATGTTAAATCCGTTCAATACCCGGACTGCCCGTACAATTTGGTCCTGTAACCCCAATTGCTCTATGACCCTTGATATTATGATGTTGGCCTAGCTACCTGGATCAATTAGCACACGTTTAACTCAAGATTTATTGATAAGTATGGATATTACCAGTACATCATTATTAGGCTGCACAATGCCCTCGGCATCTTCTTTGCTGAACAAAATAGCTCCCTCTGAAACGTAATCTAGGGGGTGTTTTTTCCTTGTGATAGATATTTTAATGCGTTTTATCATTAGTCCTGGGTGAACATCGACTCCTCCAATGATCATGTTGATCATGTGCTGAGGCGCCTTTTTTTTCTACCTGTTTGTTGGCATCTCTGTTCCTGAAGTGATTTTTGGCTCGCTTACCTAGAAATTCTCGAAGGTGCCCGTTGTTAAAGAACGGGGCAACTTCTTCTCTTAACTATCGACAATCTTCGGTCCTGTAATTGTGAGTGTCGTGATACTTACACATCAAATTAGGATCTCTATGGGTAGGGTCGGACTACAATGGTCAGGGCCACTTGGTCTCCCTGATGCGACCTATGGATGACACGATGCTGGCCGCGTCCATGTTGAAGTTGTACTCCGATAATCTCGGTGCTTCCCTGTGACACTTTAAGCGAATCCCACATTGACAAAACACGGAAGAGATGCTGGGAGCCTTAGACTCTAGTGATGCATTTTAAAGCTGTACGGGCCTAGGCCCAAAGCGGACAATATCACTAGTGGGTTGGGCTGGGCTGGGCTATTACATATGGTATCAGGGTCACTTTGCGTGCACCTTGAATGGTGGTGGGGCAAACCTCAGCGAGGGTGCTGAGTCCCAAGAGGGGTGTATGTGACACCATAGGCGAATTCTATTTTGACAAAATACTGGAGAGATGTTGGGTATATAAGTAAATAGGCCTTAGACTCTAGTGATGCGTTTTAAAGCCGTGAGGGCCTAGGCGCAAAGAGGACAATATTAGTGGGCTGGGCTGTTATATTCCCTACTCTCGAGTGGCTTGTCGAACCCATTCTTGCTTATTAGACCTCGGTCGCTGGGCCCTCGATCGCTTGTTTTCTCATTTCTTGCAGGGTGATGCCCGGATCCATTTCCTCTTTAGTCCGTGGTGTATGGTTGACACCGATCTCGGACCGGTCTTGGCTCTTGATCAATGGATCTTTTAGATCTATCATCGGCTCTGATGGGGTAAAAAGATCCAGAAGGGGCCTCGAGTAAGTCGTCCTCGATCCTGATCTTCAACTGATACCTGTTGAGGACATCGGCCTAGGTTACCACCGGATACTCCACCAAATTTTATTTTTTTTGTTGAGAGGCCAAGGGAGTTTGGAGGTTGAGCCCTTGAGTTAATTCCTAAACGGCCTAATCATCTACAACTGGAAGTAGGTCCATCCGTTCCATATGGAACCTTGACACGAACTCCCTAAGCATCTTGCTATCCCTTTGCTTGACCTTGAAAAGATCTTACTGACTGGTCTCAACCTTGATGGCCTCGGCATGGGCCTTTGCGTAAGCATCTGCAAGCATAGCAAATGAGTCAATGGAATAGGGGGCAAGTTGCGATACCATATCATTACTTCTTGGACAAAGTCTCCCCAAACTTCTTCAGTAACACTTACTCGATCTCATCATCTTCCAAATTGTTCCCCTTGATTATGCATGTATAAGAAGTCACATGCTCGTCCGTGGTCCCATTGTGTTTAGGGATATCGGGCATACGAAACCTCTTTGGGATTGGCTTTGGTGCCGCGCTTGGAGGAAAAGGCTTCTGGATAAAATTATTGGAGTCCGGTCACTTCAATATCGGGGGTGCGCTCGGGATCTGATCGACCATGGAGTTGTATGTTTCCATCTTCTTGTCATTAGCCTAAATCTTTTTTTTGTCTGACTCCACCCGTTTTGTCAACGCTTCAAGAATTTTCATTGTCTTGGGATTCACCCCGGGATCGACTTCACCCGATCTCTCGGTAATTTATTCATCTCTTCGGGTGCTTTTCCCAGGATTGTTGGGGTTCGACCCTATTGGGTCCATGACTTTGATTATGCAGCTGCGCTATTATTATTTTTGCCGTGATGGCAAGACTAGACGTCAATGTTCATGTGAGCAGACTGAAAGTTTGACATTTTTAGGCTGATCTAAAATTAAGATTTCACAGAACAAGCGTAAAATAGGGTGTGTTGTGGAGATTCATATCAAATCATCACTATTATCCTTAGCCCCATAGTGGACGTCAAACTGTTCACCCCAAAATTGGACAACAATTGAATTTGTACGCGATTTAAAGGATACGTGGTTTAATTCAACACGAATGATTAAGAATAAAAGACAAATGAATTAAAAATGAAACAAATGATCTAACCACTCCCAATATTAAGACCAAGTCTGATTTTAGATTGAATAATGAGCTCGTCCTTGATTTTGTCCTTTATTTAAGTCCATTAGCAAATAAAGAATAGAACATATCCGATTGAATAATGAGCTCGTCCTTGATTTTGCCCTTTACCATATCCGATGTCGGATATACCGTTCATCCTTCTTGGGTCTCGATACAAAGGGTCTTTAACTTCGACTACACTCCCGAATCCGTGCTCTTCGTTCTCTCATCGGGGAATCGGGGTAGGCATTGCCCCCCCGATTTTATCCGTATACAGTAGCGACAAGAAATTTAGTTTTGGACCTCTGTATATGTATGTAATAGCCAAAAAACTAAATACATAGAGAAGGGAAGCATGGAACCTCAATTACCTTCTCGTGATATATAGCCTACATTAGAATTTGACATGTCCAACCCGTATACAAATAATGTTATGCATATGATTGCGCATAAGTTGTGTGCAAGACAATGTTAGTAAAAAGAGTCCTAATAGACTGGAATTGCCTTTTTTCAAGTGAATTTTGGCTCAAATATTAGATTGTCTCCCAATTGCATTTTCTCTTCGTATGTAAGGGTGGCAAACAGACGGGTCGAGTTGGTTATCGATAGTGTTAAAAATGTGTAATATTTTATTCGATTCATATTTAATACAGATAAAAATGTGTTAATCGGTAGATAATATAGATATTCATATTATCGATGGCTTTTTGAATATGATCACTTATGGGAGAATCCTAATTTTGCAAACTTGAGGAACTTCCAATTTGAGTCATTGCAAATGTAAAAGTTAAACTCATTAGTTATCCATTTTTTAAGTGGATAATATGATTCTTATTCATGTTCCACCTATTTTTACAAAGTTCATTATCAAGCCCATTTTTTAGTGAATAATATAAATAAATAATTATTTTTTTAAATCTATTTTGCCACCATTATTCATATGCAAGTAAAGCGTAAAGGTCTCTCACAGACTCTAAGTGATCAGTCCTGGCAATTTTATCATGGACATCCAAAGTAATGCGATTTCAGGGCTTCAAATATTCTCAAACACCTTCAACTTTCATCTTTTTAACTTTCTGAAAGCCAGAGATCATTTGACATGCAAGATTCTACAATTGCTTGAATAATTATGAATAAATGCTTTTTTCATATTAGATTCGAGATTAATGAAATTTAGGTCGTGTCACGCTAAAAAATATTGAACCACTTTTTCTGGAGAATTTATAATCGTCTGGTATATGTTCCAGGCATCTTGATACGGACAATTAATTTACTAGCTAATATATACTCCAATTGGTCTCGTCAGAGTTCCTAAAGTTTCGCTCACCACTATGAAAAGTATAAATTCAACAATAGCGCTTGTAATTGAAGAAAAGATGCATATCATCCGGACTGACTGAGACTTTGGTGTTATGAGTTCGGGATTCTAATCGTTTGATGTTATTGGATTCTAAATTAATAATTTGTACATATTCAATGAAATTCTTAAAACAAATACAGAATTCGATCCAAAAATATTGAATTCGGCCGAATCTGCTACCAACACTCTAGTTCCGCCCTTGACTCTGGAATTGTCATTCAGTTGGAAGATTAAGAAATGAGAACTATAGTTAATATTCATAGACTATCAGGTTATAACCATAATAATTGTTTATAATAAGTGAAATTAGTAACTTCAAAAATAAGGCACGTGATTCATAATAACCGAAATAATAACCTAAAAACTAGGACAGATGATTTGTTATAAGTTAAATTACACCGAGTAAATGTATTTTAATACTTAACTCCAATTATGAAATTTGGTACCGTACAATGTGACAACTAGTCCTCCATTATTGCCATGACTTATGGCAATGTTTCTAAACCCTTGGTCAGGAGTCAAAATAGAGTTGTCACAAAACTATTGGCTTCTGTAAATATCGTATTTGAATGCTAGCAATTAGAAGCTAATTTCAGGCTAAGTATAATGACACGTCAAGTCATCATGTCACATAGGCACCATTTGGCATATATTATTATCACTTGGAAGCTTACATAAAAGGAAGACTAATATTTATGAGAAAATTCTAAAAAAGTATGGACATTTCCTTTGGAAGACTCTAGATAACTATGAATTTACTAGGAAAGTCCTTTGAACCTTCTAGGCTTGTAGATAATTCTAAAGAAAGCCCTTATCTTGTAAATATTAAGGACTTGTGTAACAATTAATATTTACACACTAGCCCTTAGGAGACTAGTATATACAGCGGGCCATTCATTTGTAACTCATCAAGCAAACAATTCAAGTTCTCTCTAATACAAAGCTTCATTTAACAATTCTCTTGTGGTCTTTCTGCCATTCTCTTAGCGATCTTGAATGTGGTAAGGCTGACTTGGCATAGCAAGAACATGAGCAAGTTGTGCAAGATCGTGAGCGAATTATCAAGTGCCGCACGTATACTTAGTTAACGACTAAGGACATGACAACGTAGTATTAGAGCTAGGTTACAACTAAGGGAATAACAAACAACGGAGAAATTAACACTGCCAACACCCAAGCCAACATCATATAGGATACTGCTGACAAGAAAGGTTGTAACAAGAAGAGGAATGCCACTAACAAGAGCCAAGGGG
Source organism: Nicotiana obtusifolia (assembly GCA_002018475.1). Lineage (NCBI taxonomy): Eukaryota > Viridiplantae > Streptophyta > Magnoliopsida > Solanales > Solanaceae > Nicotiana > Nicotiana obtusifolia. The sequence goes on along the minus strand of MCJB01045471.1, from coordinate 67,574 downwards.
TACCACTCGAGGTTGTGTCCAACGAAGGGCTTACATCCCAAGAACCATCTACCACTGAGGCGAGTGAGGATGAAGTGGAGGTCCTGCCCGAAGACGTCTTGCTCGGTAAAGAGTGGGTGATGAAGATGAACACTGTGGAGATCTTTGGCGAACGCCTGGGGAAGGTGGAAAGCACCCTTAGCGTTCTTGAGGAGCACACTCTTGAAGAGATTGAGAGCATCCGAAATGACTTGGAGGGACGTACACAAACCAATATAGAACTAAGGTAAACCATCACTACCTTAGAGAGCAGACTCATTGAGGCTTTGAGTACTATCGATGCTCTGAAGGCAAAGATAGAGTCACTCGAGGAGCATGTCGATGCTGGCGTGGCCGAGGCAGCCAACAATGTTGTGGAGACGAGGAAGGCCAAGATCGAGGCTCCCACCCCCGGTGTTCAAAGTGTTTGTGATGCATAAGAAGTGGAAAACTTCCTTTGGCACTTGGACAACTACTTCAGGCACAACAAAGAGAGGGACAACACGGCCAAGATCAACACTGCCGTGTTATACCTTTCAGAGACTGGCATGCTAAGGTGGAGAAGGAAGATGGCTGACGTGGATAAATGTCTTATGTATTGTTAGCATGTGGGATCAGTTCAAAGACGAGTTCAAGCGATAGTTCTTTCCAAACAATGTCTTGTACGGGGCAAGGGGCAAGCTTAGGGAGTTGAAGCAAATATGGAGCATACGTGACTACGTCAAAGAGTTCACTACTCTTATGCTTCAAATACCCAACTTAACAAACGACGACTTGTTGTTCCACTTCATGGACGTGTTGCAAAATTGGGCTAAGCAGGAGTTGCAACGCCAGTAACTCACGAATATAGACGAAGCCATAATGGAGGCCGAATCATTGATGGATTTCAGGCACGACAAGCACAACAAAGGCAAAGGAAAATAGTCAAAGGTTAACAATATCAAAGGTGGGAAACAAAAATACTACAAGGCACAAGATTCCAAAAAGTCGATTGGCCATCAGGGCTACACTGAGAAGAAGGTGCAGGTCGAGAAGAAGGGATGCTACATATGCGAAGGGCCGCACGGCTTCAGGAATTGTCCCGACCTAAAGAGCCTCATCGCCATGGTCCATAAATGGAAGGAGAAGCCGCAAGGAGAAATTTCGGGAACCGCACAATTGGGTATGATCGGATTATGTGGTGCTGTCACGAAGCAAGCTATCCAACCTACCGATAATGGCAATCAGTACGTGGATCTCACCATTTACAACAAGCCCGCTCGTGCAATGGTGGATACTAGAGCAACTCATAATTTCGTGACTGACGCTGCCGCAAAGAGACTATATTGAAGCTTGCTCCAACCAACTCTCGCGTCAAGACCGTGAATGCCGAGGTGCAAAATGCTCATGGGGTAGCTAATGGAGTTGGTGTCAAATTGGGAACTTGGAAAGGTATGACGAACTTTACCGTAACTGCTATGGATATCTTTGACATCATACTGGGGCAAGAGTTATTTAGACATTTTCATACTTTGATCGACCCCTACCTTCAAGATCTGTTGGTTATGGAGCGAGAAGGAGCTGCATTGGTATGCCATAAGGATAGAGCCAAGTACAATTCTCAGCTATGAGGTTGTCAAGGGGATCAAAAGGGGGAGCCGACGTCCGTGGCAACCATGGCTAGTCTGGAGGAAGACAAGATAGAGAAGTTTCTTGAGGAAAACAAAGATGTCACACCCGAGGAGTTTCCTAAGAACTTGCCGCCTAGTCGAGAGGTGGATCACAAGATTGAGTTGGAGCCAGGGGCTAAGCCACCCGTATTTTCCCCATATTATATGGCACCGCCCGAGCTAGAGGAGCTCAGAAATAATTGAAAGAGCTGCTAGATGCTGGTCACATTCGCCCATCTAAGGCACCTTTCGGTGCACCAGTATTGTTCTAGAAGAAGAAAGATGGATCGTTGCGCTTGTGCATAGACTACCGAGCACTTAATAAGGTGATAGTGAAGAATAAGTACCCGATCCCGCTCACTGCTGACTTGTTCGGTAGACTTGGGCAATCCAACTACTTTACCAAGGTGGATCTTTGCAAGGGCTAACACCATGTTCCCATTGTAGAAGGGGATGAGACGAAGACAATATGTGTGACGAGATATGGAGCCTTTGAGTGGTTTGTGATGCCTTTTTGCTTAACCAATGCACCGACCATATTTTGCACCCTTATGAACAAGATTTTCCATCTACAACAACACATTGGAGGAGCAAATGGAACACTTAAGGAAGGTTTTCCAAGTCTTGCAGGAGAATGATCTATACATCAAGAGGGAGAAATGCGAGTTTGCACAATCAAAAGTGCACTTCTTAGGCCATGTCATTAGCAATGGAGAGCCACGCATGGACGAGGCTAAGGTATGTGCTATCCAGGAGTGAGAGGCACCTATAAAGGTAACTGAGTTGAGATCCTTCCTTGGCCTTATTAACTACTATCATCGGTTCATTAGTGGCTACTCAGCCAAGGATGCACCATTGACTGAGTTGCTAAAGAAGAACAAGCCATGGGTTTGGATGGAGCATTGTCAAAAGGTGTTTGAAGGCCTTAAAATAGTTGTAGCAGAGGAGCCAGTCTTGGCTTTACCTAACTTTGCCAAGACACTTGAGGTGCATACAGATGCCTCAGACTTTGCCATTGGAGGTGTCCTGATGTAGGATAAGCATCCATAGCGTTTGAGAGCCGCAAGTTAAATGAGATGGAGCGGCATTACATGGTACAAGAGAAGGAGATGACTGCCATTGTACATTGCCTTCGTACATTGCGACATTATTTACTCGAGTCGAGGTTCACGTTCAAGACTGACAATGTGGCTACTAGGTACTTTCATATGCATAAAAAGCTCACACCAAAATAGGCTAGATGGTAGGATTGCTTGGCCGAGTTCGATCATGTGCTGGAGTATAAGCCGGGCAAGGGTAACGTCATAGCTGATGCCTTGAGCCAGAAAGCCGAGCTTTCTTCCATCACTTCAGCAAGTTGGGACACTCTTGAGGCTATAAAAGAAGGCATGCAATAAGATTCAACAACCAAACAGCTTATCGATTTAGCCAACCAGGGCAAGACGAGCATTTTTGGGTAGAAGACGATCTATTGCTTACCACGGGCCGGTAAGTCTACGTGCCTAAGTTTGGAGACATTAGACGGCGAATCTTAAGGGAGAGTCATGACACAATGTGGGATGATCATCCAGGCCAACGTCGCACTAGGGCCTTGGTTGAGTTAGTCTACTATTAGCCATGCATGCGAGATGACATAGAGTGTTATGTGCGGACTTGTCTTGTCTGTCAGCAGGACAAGGTTGACCAACGACAGCCCGGAGGACTTTTGGAACCGCTACCAGTCACAGAGCGTCCATGGGAGAGCGTGACTATGGACTTTATCACTTGTCTATCGAAGTCCAACAATTATGGTACTATTATGGTGGTCATGGATAGATTTTCAAAATATGTCACCTTCATGCCCACATCACCAGGTTGCACTGCCAAGGAAGCCACCAAATTATTCTTTAAGAACGTGGTGAAGTATTGGGGCTTACGAAGGCATATTATCAGTGATCAAGACCCCCGTTTTACTGGAAACTTTCGGAGAGAGTTATTCGACATACTTGGCACGGAACTGTACTTTTCCACTAGTTTCCACCCACAGACGGATGGGCAAACAGAACGGGTCAATGCCTTACTAGAATGCTACTTGAGGCATTATATTAGCGCATCAGAAAGATTGGGCAAGGCTCCTATACAACGCCCAATTCTCTTATAACGTGCAGTGGAGTGAGTCCACGAGGCAAACACCATTTGAGCTAGCCAAAGGTCAACAACCACAAACTCCACATTCATTACTGGCCGCGTTTGAGGGAAAGAGTTTGGGAGCTTATCATATGGCCGAAGAATGGGAGGAGGAGCTTGACACTGCTAAGTCCTACTTGAATAAGGCAACTAAGAAGATGAAGAAGTTTGCAGACTGTAAATGGCGTCCCACAGACTATAGAGTTGGGGACATTGTCATGGTGAAGTTTAACCCAAGACAGTTCAAGGCACTAACGGGCATGCGTCAGAATCTGATTAGCAAGTATGATGGGCCATTTAAGATCGTCACCAAGGTAGGCAAGATCTCATACAAGCTTGACATGCCATTGTATCTTAAGATCTATCTTGTCTTCCATGATTGAGGGCCAATCAAGTCGAGCGCCTATTACTATCATTACCTTGCATGATCGGGAGAATAAGGCTATCATTGATTACCAGGCGAGATGAAAACAAGGGCAGAAAGCCACCGCTATGTTCCTCGTCCATTGGAAGGGGCAATCACTGGAGGACGCCATGTGGGAACGATATGAAGACTTATGACAATTCAAAGATAAGATTCGAGATTTTATTCAGTAGCATTACGCCGCGGTTGTCGTAACATTAGGTAGGGGAGAGTCTGATGACCTGCCATGTCATCATGCCACATAGGCACCATTTGACATATATTAATGCCATGTGGAAGCTTACATAGGAGGAAGGCTAGCATTTGTGAGAAGATTCTAGAGAAGTATGAACGTTTCTTTTGGAAGACCCTAGATCCCTATGGATTTTCTAGAAAAATTCTTGGAATCTTCTAGGCTTGTAGAAAATTCTAGAGAAAGCCCTTATCTTGTAAATATTAAGGACTTGTGCAACAATTAATATTTACACACTATCCCCTAGGAGACTAGTATATAAAGGGGACTATGCCTTTGTAATTCATCAAGGAAACAATTCAAGTTTCCTCTAATACAAAGCTTCCTTTAACAATGCTCTTGTGTACTTTCTACCATTTTCTTATCGATCTTGAGTGTAGTAAAGCTGACTTGGCATATCAAGATCGTAAACAAATTTTGTAAGATCGTGAGCAAGTTGTCAAGTATCCATAAGTATTTAGTTGACGACTAAGTGACATAAGCATTCATAATTACTCTGGAAGCAAAAATAATCATGTTGACCACTATGTATAACTATTCAATCTTTCTTAATTCTTACCATTGAAGTTCCTCATGATCTAAAAAATCCTCAAGTTGGAGCTCTATGCGGATGGCTAATTTTAGTAAATCTATATGATTAGCTGTACCATTGCATGCCAACAGAATTTGGAGTAGTGCGTTACCATATTAGCAAACAAAGTCCCAAGTCAAAGTAAACTTCCTTTTTTCTTAGGAGTAACTAGTTAAGTTGCCCGTGTTTTGTGCGATCATGAAAAAATAAAAAAATAATGAAAATTTATTGCTAAAAAATTTATAATTAAAAATTAATCCTTACTCTTTGATCAATTTTATACTCTATAATCTTCAACCATAGCATCATCATTTCTGATGTAATAACATTTCCAAGGTTGATTGCTTCTTCCCAAAATATTCAAGACTCGCTTTCTCTATTTTTATACACATAGAAGCGTACATTTTGCTCCTTTGTAAGAATTCATCGGGCTAATTTTGAAGGTTTAAATTGCAGGATCTTCTTTTATTGGTGCTAATAAAATTGAATAATTAATTAAAGTAATATACTTGAATAAACATCAACTACTAACATTGGTACCTTATTGTGCTATTTGCCATATTCAGATGATATTTTACATCATGCCATAAAATGAAACTATCACTAATAAACAATTCATTTTGAAAACAAAAGATCAAAAAGAGATACTATATAACACAAAATTAAAAATTCAACACAACAAATAGTTTTTCTATGAGTTATAATAAAAATTCTATGATATAATTTCAAGAGTAATAAATAAACAAAAATTCAACACAGGGTTTAGTATTGTATTTCTATAATATCTTTGCACTGTCCTTCATTTTCATTTTTTTTTTAATCTACTTTAGTATTTGGAGTATTTTTGGATTTCCAAAATAAGGTATTAAAGGAAAAAGAGGAAAAATATAACTTTTAAAACACTTAATGAAAATTGAAAAAATGTCACTACTACAATATTTAATCAACGTTCAACTCAACCTTTAGTTTTCTTTACATTTTTATAGTTTTATTATGGTTGTGATTGTGATATATTATTAATTGAAAAAATATAAAATTCGATACCAAACGACCAAGGCAAACACACATAAACATGTCATTTCTGAAAAAAAATAAAAGACAAAGGAATAGAAGGAAAATGAAAAGAAGCAAGAAGAGAAGAGGAAGAGGAGAAGTCATTAACCATTTCATTTTTCAAATCTTTAATCATACCTATTTATTCTACGGAAATCTAAAACAACAAATGATAGTAATATTATAAAGAAAGAACAAAAATAAAATTATGTAGACCCTATCTGATAATTATATTTTCAGATTTTGTAGTTTGACTCAATACATGTACCTCCTCTATTCAAATAGTAGATTGAAATTAAGAATTTAACTATGTAATACATCTGTAAGTTCAAATGGTATTTTTTCCCAATACATTTGTGATAAGAATTTACATATTTAACTACGTAATAATATAAGTGGTAACTAAAACGGTCTTCTCATACATATATACGAACACAGACACTTTGAGCACAACTTTATCAGAAGAAAGAGAGAGAATATGTGAGTAGCGTGGTTGTTTGTCTCTAAATAAGTTACGTAATACCTGTGAATCTGTTTTCACTAAGAGAGAAAAGAGATTCTTTGTGAAGGAGAGCTCTAGTCCTGCTATTAGTGCCAGTAATTTAGAATGGAGAGTCGATGTTGCAGCTGCCTTCCGCGCAAACCCCACTATCCAAGTGCCATGGTGGTCTCTGATATTTCCACCAGTGCCACTTGTTTAATTATTTTTGTCATAAGCTCCATCAATGTTTAGCTTGTAGTGGTTAGTAGGTGAGAGCCATTTTATGGGTACGTGAACCCTAGGTTTTGACGGCACAGTGATCTGGACGAGTGAAATGAATTCAGCAATTTGTATCATAATTATTTTGTGGCATGTGATGGACGAAGTGTAGTTGAAGAGGTTTGAGTTTCTATTAATCCAAATCTTTCAAAGGATGAAAGGCAGTATGATCGAGTTAGGAGTTTTTAAAGAGGCATTTATTGTGTAGATAGTAGTGTCTTTGTGACACATATCCTTAATCCAGTGGCCAAAGTTATGTAGTTGAGGTCTTTGTAAATTGAACAAAGTCCATAAGTGATAGGACTTTTTGCATGAGAAGAATATGTGTCAATTTTCTTCTTGATGCTTCTCAAGTGGAAGAAATAACCCATATATATCGGGAAGGCAACTCTGTAGCTGACGCTCGGGCAAAGTATGGAAGCACCAAGCAACAAACAATAACGGTGGGAGAAAACACTATGTACTGGAAAACACCTCCAGACTTTATGTTACAACTCTGGTCTATTCCTATGTTATGTAATAACTAAACTCCTATTTAATATAAAGTCTCTCCTTTCATTAGAAAAAAAAACCGAGAGAATTAATAGGTGTTTATGGATTTTCAACTACTTGTCGGCACCCACACTCTCTGAAATAGTCCATGCAATAACATCCTTAAAATCCTCATATCAGACATGCAGATAAGTTCCAACCACTTGTCATGAAAATTTAGTTTCTTTAATAAAAATAGTTTTTTCTTTTAAAAGGACACACCTTTCCACAGTATGTCCAAGTATTGCTCTCAAAAGAAACATTCTCAAAATGAGCCAAATATAAGCTTTCAGTGATAGTAAAAAAAATAAATATAATACTAAAGTAAGAATACCTCGACCAGTTAAGAAGGTGCATAGGCTGTCGAGGTTGCTTGGAAAACCAAAGACCTAAACCTTGTGACTCTCTTTTCTCTAGAGTGCCGGTGCGTTCTTTCCTTTGTAGATACTTTTTGACGATACTCTGCACTATAAAATGAGAAACCAGAAGTTTTCATCAATTGACTGTTATAAGTTATTGAAAAAATAACATCTCTATGGGGACTTTTGGTAAAAAAAAGTTGACAGCAATCACAACTTTTCATCACCAGCTCTAATTGCAAGATAAATAAACAATATCTACGAAGATCAAACAACCAAATAATTGATAGATAAAGTCAAAAAAAGAAAGTTAAAGATAAACATTTTTCCTTGTCTAAAAGAGGTGGCAAGGTTTTTGTTGAGATATAGTGTCCCTGGAAAAGTAGAACACCATAAAAGCTCTTTTCAAACGTTTTAATTTTTTCCCTTTCGTATTTAAAAAGAGTCAGCAAAATTGACTACTTCAGATTATAGAAGAAAAAAAGAAGTTAAAATTCGAAATAATACTTAGACATATTAGGTTATATACCAATGCATAAGACCATTTTTGGCATAAGCAGACACCTGAATATAATCCTCAAAGGAGTATCACAAAAGGATGAGGCGTCCAACTATTTGATAGACCAAAGTTTGTGCCACGCTTTCTATGCACAATTGGTATATTTAAAAATCTTTGTTACATCATAAAGATATATTTACTGAGCAAAAATTATCTTTTCATCCAACGTCAAACCAAAAACACCTTCTGCTTACTACAAATTTCTTCCTAGGATGAAGTAAAATATCTTAATGCTCATCTTAAGCACCACAAAGTTTTTAGATTTGGCATCAAGCAAAAGTTTCCTTCAGGAAAATTTTTCTACGACTAATTATGCAAGGCTTATTATTATCAATCAAGTTACTTGTACCTTCAAAGTAGACAAATAAACCAAGTACAATTACTTTTTTCTTATTTGTTGTAACGACCCGACCGGTCATTTTGAGAGTTCTAGCCTCGTTTCCTCATTTACAGCTTATTTTGTACTTTATAACTGCTATGTAACTTACCGGGGTAGTTGATTCGGGTCTGATGAGGTTTCGGAATGAATTGAAACACTTAGTCTCAAGGATGAAAACTTAAGTTGAAAAGGTTGATCGGACGCAGACTTATGTGTTAACGACTCCGGAATGGAGCTTTGATGATTCTGGTAGCTCCGTTGGGTGATTTTGGACTTGAGAGCGTGTCCGGGTTGTGATTTGGAGGTCTATAGTTGAATTAGGCTTGAATTAGTTAAAGTTGAGAATTTAGAAGTTTGACCGAGAGTGGACTTTGTAGTTATCGGGTTCTGGTTGGGATTCCGGGACTTGGAGTAGGTCCGTAGTGTCATTTGTGACTTGTGTGCAAAATTTAGGGTCAATCGGACGTGATTTGATAGGTTTCAGCGTCGTTTATAGAAGTTGGAATTTCCTTAGTTTCAATAGGCTTGAATTGGGGTGCTATTCATGTTTTTAATGTTGTTTGAGGTGATTTGAGGGCTCGAATAAGTTCGTATCGTGTTTTAGGACTTGTTAGTAAGTTCGGTTGAGGTCCCGAGGGGCCTCAGGTTGATTTCAGATTGTTAACGGATTGAAAAAAGGATTTAGTGCACTGCGGAACCTGGGAGTTTTCAAGTGTAATTGCACCTGCGAGGGGTTGGCCGCAGGTGCGGCTGGAGTAACGTAAAAGCGGGGGTTAGATTGAGGACTGTGGAGTGCAGATGCGAAATGATTTCTGCAAGTGCGGACTCGCACCTACGCGTGGAGTGTCACAGAAGCAGAAGGGAGCTAGGGAGGCTGGTCCGCAGAAGCGGATGATTTGCGCAGATGCGCACCCGCAGAAGCGGGGTTTGCAACCGCAAAAGCGGTTGGTCAGCTTTGAGTGAGTTTCGCAGATGCGGATGGTCGACCACAGAAGTGGTGCCGCATAAGCGAAAAGGCTGGGCAGAACACTTAAATTCAAGGGTTCGCGATTTTTCTTCATTTTTGGACATTTCAACTCGGTGTAAGGCAATTTTTGAGAGAATTTTCGAGGGGTTTCTTGAGGTATGTCACTTGTGCTCATTTTTGTTCGATAATCTTGTTTCCCCATTTATTTTTCTACCTTGATTGTGTGGTTTTAAGGTGTAATTTAGGGGTTTGAAGCTAGGGATTTGAAGAGTTGAATTTGGGGGTTTTGGTGGCAATTTGGTATTGGATTTAGGCAAATTTGGTATGGTTGGACTCGTGGATGAATGGGCTTTCGTGTTTTGTGACTTTTATCGCGTTTCGAGACATGGGCTCGGGGGCCGACTTTTGACCTTTGATTAATAGTTTAGTATTTTCTTATGGAATTGATTCCTTTAGCTTGTGTTGATAGTATCGTATTTTTGGTGGTTAGATTCGAGGCATTCGGAGGCCGTTTCGCGAGGCAAAGATGTGTTGGAATAGAGATTTGCTCAGATTGAGGTAAGTAACAGTTCTAAATTTGGTTATGAGGGTATGAAATCCCGTAATATGTGTCGTGTGATTGGTTTGGCGATGACACACATGCTTGATGACGGGTGTGTGAGCGTGCACCGTAAGAATTATGACATAGTCAATTCCATAGAACTGAATAGTTGGAAAATCTATTGTTATCCGTTTATTCTTCATGTGTTATAGAAAAAGAACCGCAAATCATGTTAGAAATCATATTTAGACTACGTGTTGGCATTGTAGGGACCCACAGAGGTAGTATACATGTTGAATTATTTGCTAAATTGATGTTTTAGGACTCGGTCACAGTTTTGCCTACATATTACATCCCAGTCTCCATTGTTCATTATTGATACATCATATCATTGCTGTTTGGCTAATTATCATGATTACTGAGAGCTCGAAAACTGAAGAGATTGATGACTGAGTGATTGTGAGTGATATTTACGGGATCGGGCTATATGCCGCATCATGTTTTATTTATTTATGCATGGATATGACTTATTATAACGCTTGGGCTGAAGGATCTTCTCCGGAGTCTGCACACCCACAGTGAGCGCAATGGTTTTACATTGAGCGATATATCTTCCCTAGGCATGGATCTTGCCCGAATCATTTATATTTAGGGATGGATTTTTCCTAGGCTGGATTGGCCATATACAGTCCTAAGTGACTGACTGTCAGTCGATACATATATATTACGGATGGAACTTCCCTAGGCTGGATTGGCCATATACAGTAAAGAGTGATTGAGTATTCCGAAAGTGTGAGTGCACGAAGCTTCTAGTGTGGTACATTACGTACAACATGTACATTGTCAAGTAGATATAGAGAGGTCGTATTCCTCACTCGTATCATTCAGAATTGATCTATCTTACGTGCATTGAATTTAACTGTTGAACTTGAAAGCATGCCTAGCTTTCTATGTTGAAATTTTTGTAAATTGAATTATATCCGTGAAGCTCGTCACTACCTTCAGTCTATTATTTAGTCTTGTTACTTATTGAGTTGGTTGTACTCACACTACACCCTGCACTTCGTGTGCAGATCCAGGTGCTTTAAGTCACGGTGGTTGTTGATTTCTTTAGGCAGCATGATCATTGGAGATTCTAGGGTAGCTGCCCAGTGTTCGCAGGCCTTGTCTCTCCTTCCCTATGTTTCCGCTTTATGTACTTAGTTTTAGTCCTTTATAGACAGTATTTGCAGAATTGTGTTGTACAGACGTTCATATACTCTGTGACACCCCGATGTTAGGAATTACTGTATTGGGTTTTGGCCTTCTATCCAGTTTTTGAGAGTTTGATATTTAAACCTATATTATTCTTATTTTTCATTTAAAAGTGTTAGTATGTGCGAGGTGTCAGTTTGCCTAGTACTATGATAAGCTCCATCACCACAGGTCGAGTTTTGGGTCGTGACATTTATATTCTTTCTATATATTATATCTTTCTTCAACAGTGATGTTACGTTTGCATTATAAGTTATAATAGTTAGCTTTAAACACCTATCAAGTAAAATAATATTTTTATTGTGAAATTACTCAATATTGTGGCACAACGAGTAAAGCTCAAAAGTACACCTCAACTATATCAAGTTCTACCAAGGATGCTGCTTATTTGGCTGAAGCAAGTAACAAAGTTGCGCTTATTAATTATGTACCTGAAATAGTTCAAATTGTTCGTCTAAATCTTTTTAACTCACTCATTTTGAAAAGCATAGTTTTTACTTTGTTGCATGTAAGGCTGTATTGTGAATGGGCCAAACGGGCCTGGCTGAGGCGGTCCCAGGTCAAACGGTCCCGGGCCTAACGGGCCAAATGAGTGGAACCGGCCCACTGCGGTCCTAAGCCCAGATGGTCCCGGGCTAAATGGGCAGGGCCCGCAGACCTAAACGGGCTTTTTCGTTCCGGACTATATTTTTTAAATTTTTTTTATCTAGGAAAATTTCTTGTAAACTATATATGTATATACTAATATAAATTGCTTATATATATATATATATATATATATATATATATATATATATATATATATAGTATATATAGTATGTATATATAATTATATATTGCCTTATATAATATATAGCTTAAATATATTATATATATATATATATACATACATACATACATACATATATATATAGTGCTATATATTGCAATATCTTTCTTAGTCTTCCTCCCACAATGGAATGAGCACAAAAAGGTACTAATACCACCATTAAAAGGAAAAAAACTAAGGAAACTGTGCCAAAATACAAGCTACATATTAGTCTATGTATTATCTCTAACAAATCTATCGTTCAAGGTTCGGAAGAATTTTCGTTGGTGGTGGTGGAAAGAAGCTTGTTCATCACGTCCGGGCGAAGCAGCATCCTGCGCAAGTTCCGCTAGCATTTCTTCATAAGCTTCGTCTATCTCCGGTTGTGGTTCTGCAAGTCCAAAATTTCTTCTTTCCGAACGGATCCAATCTCCGAAGAGTACTGATTTTTCCAAGCTCTCCCTCATGGACGCTCTATGATCACCGATTTGAAGTATCGCTTGATTGAAAGCACTCTACGATGCCACTGTTGAAGTTTGAACACTTTAAATATCTCGAGCCATCCTTGAAAGAACCGGATAGTGTTTTTGTTTGTCCTTCCACCATTCCAAAACATCGAAGGAGCCGTCGGGATTCTCTGATTCAAGTCCCTACGACAAATAAACTTGAAGCTCATTTAGTTGTGAACTATCACCAATATTATCACCTTGAGAACCCCTGAACTCCGTCCAAGAACTAAGGGCTTTTAGGCCTGCAGTTATTTTAGATGATTGCGAACTAGACGAAGTAGGAGTAGGGGTATTTGGTCTAGCATGATCTAAGGCAAGTTAATAAGCATTATAAATTGTTTGAGCATTTATTCTAATTGAGGTTTTTGCATCTCCAAGTGTAGTTAAATTCCTCAGCTAAAAGTGATAAAGCGTTATAAATTTTTGAATACCAAAAGTGAGGACCTCTTAATTTCATTGTAGGTTTTAACACTGCAGCAATACCAAAAATAGGGGGGGATACGGAAAAAATATTTTTTAAACTTAGCTTTCATAGAATTAATAGCTTGTTGATAAATTACCCCACCTTCTGAAAATTGAGTAAATAAATCTGCAAGTGCTGCAATATAAACTAAACAGTTAGAAATAGCAGGATAATATTGCCCAGATAATTCATTTGTAGCAACATGAAATTATTCTAAAAAGTCTACAAGCATTTTAACATTAGTCCAATCTTGATTTGTAAGGTGCTTATCATCATCATCATCATTATCATCTTCACCTACACGAGCATTATACGTTGCGCTTATTGAGTTTCTATATTCATATGCAACAACTAAACTTTCATACATGTAATTCCATCTAGTCGGACAAGGTTTAGGAATCTTTCTTTCTCTAAGGCCAAATTCATCATATTTTTTAAAATAGTCTCTAAGTATACTTCTACGGTTTGAATAAAAAAGCCAATTAAGAGCCATTTAAACCTTTTCAATTTCTTCATTTAAAACTTTCATACCATACCGACAATTAAATGGTAAATATGACAAATACATCTAACATGAAAAATATTACTAAATGCAGGATTTAGTGTAGTTGTAAGCAAGCCTATAGCATTAGTGTTACTAGAAGCATTATCCATTGAAACCGACATTATTTTATCTCTAATGCAAAAATATCTACAAATATCTGCAACTGTGTTAGCAATAAACTTACCTGTGTGGCGTGAATTAATTATTCTATAAGCAATAATGCGCTTTTGCATTATCCCCTCCTCATCTATCCAATGACTTGTAATAGTTAGATAATCACAGTCCTTACCCCTTCTACCAATATCAGTAGTAATAGCAATGCGACAATCTATATGAGTAAATAAATAGCGCAAATATTATTCATATTCATGTTTATATTTATAAATATCGCTCTTTACGGTTGCGCGAGGCCATCCTTTATAAGTAGGATTAAAAACTCTTCTAATATAATGCACAAAATGAGGGTTAGAAGGAAAACTATAAGGTAAGCACATAACAGTAACCATTTTTGCCAATTCTTCATGATCTTTATTCGGATCATAATATAAAATGCCACCAGTAACAGTGTTAATTACCGATTGAACTAGATTTGAACTTGTACTAGGGTTAACCGTAGTATCTACACTTGTCCCCTCTTCCGCAGCTTTCATTTGTAAATATCTAGCTTTATCTCTAGGGTGTTTCAATATGTGTCTAGTCAAACTACCCGTACCGCTACGGTTGCCAGTATATTTATGAGCCATCAAAGACCCACAAGTTTTACACTTAGCCTTATTTTGTTCTCTTAGTTGATTAAAAAAGTGCCAAACAAGAGATGTTTCGGGCCGTTTAAAAGGTTTTCTATTAAAAGTAGGGGTTACTACAGGAGGGTCAGGCGGGGCATCAGTTGGGTTATTAACAGAACTAGTAGGTGTATCATCTAAATCCGGCTGCGTTTCATCTAAATCATCATTTTCCTCATCATTTTCAAAGATAGTTTGATTAGGATAAAGAGCATTCATAACTTCTTCATTTAATTGTTGACCTGGTGCAACATCATGGTAAAATTGACTATCGGAAATTGAAAACAAGGGTTATCACTATCAAGAATAACATGTGGAGGAGGACGGGTAACAGGGGGAAGAATAGTAGCTTGGCGACTAGATTCACCAATTTTAGATTTTTCCTTACCATTACCACCAAATATTTTTTTCAAAGAAAAGTCCATATTAATTATAATTATACTAAATAAAACAAACAAAACTATAATATTAAAACTTAAGAGTTGGAATGAGTTTACCGAATTGACGAACAACTTTTTGAAAATTGAATATTGTTGAAGACTTGAAGACTTCAATTCACCAACTTCACAATTTTTCACGAAATTACAATAATAAAGTAAGCAATTATGGAAGAAAATTAGAAAGAGATTGATGAATTTGTGAGTAAAAATGAAAGAATGAGGGGGTATTTATAGTTGAGAATAGGAAAAAAGTGTATTTATAAAAAGTTTGAGGTTAAAACAAAGTTTGGGGGCCAAATGGCTATTTTTTAAACTTCCAAATGGCTGAAAATTAAAGGCCAACCGCTAGATTTTAAAAATCTGACCGTTGGCCCTTTTTAAAAAAAAAAAAATTTGCCGTTGGGGCCCGTTTGGCCCGGTTAAACCGGCCCAGGCCTGCCTACCGGTCCCGGGCTAAACGGTCCCGGGCTCACGGGCTATTTGGTCAGAACCGGCCCGCTATGGGCTTTTGCACCACTAGAGACCGGCCCACAATACACCCTTATACCTAATACATATAAACTATATATATATCTAATACATATAAGCTATATATAAGGCACTATATATATATAATTAACACACACACACACACATATATATATATCTAATACATCTAAACTATATATATATATATATATATATATATATACATATATAATATATATAAGCTATATGTTATATAAGGCAATATATAATTATATATACATACTATATATACTATATATATTTATATAGATATATATAAGCAATTTATATTAGTATATACATATATAGTTTACAAGAAATTTCCCTAGATAAAAAAAAATTTTAAAAATAGCCCGGAACGAAAAAGCCCGTTTAGGCCCGCGGACCCCACCCATTTAGCCCCGGACCATCTGGGCTTAGCACCGCAGTGGACCGGTTCCACTCATTTGGCCCGTTAGGCCCGGGACCGCCTCAGCCCGGCCCGCCTAAGCCCAGGCCCGTTTGGCCCATTTAGGCCCGGGCCCGGACCACAATACAGCCTTACATATACTACCTCAAAATTAGTACTTGTAGAACTTTATAGTAGACTTTTGCTAAAGTATTCTTCCGAACGTCAGTCTCCATTTAGGTCATGTCTTATGATTTTTCATTGACGTCGTAACCACAAAACTTAATTGCCCACCCATTTTGACGTGTCAAATGTTTTGGATTCAGCTCCTCTCTTGTTCGTCCAGTTCTAGTTTAAACTTTTTAACATGTGATTTCTTACTAATCAATATAGTTTAACAAATAGTTAAAATATTATCCTTCTTACCATTTTGCCAAAATAATGTATAAGTCATTGACAGAAAGAATGATAGGAAAGGTACTATACTGATTAATAAAACAAATCAAATTCATTGAATTGTTAAAGGAACACATGTCAAAAATTTAAATTGGAACGGGACGACCAGGAGAAGATGCTCCCTCAAGAGGAGCTGAATCCGTAAATGTGATGGCTCAAAAGGATTGTAGCTGATAATTCATTTTCAAGATACACTACACCAGGAATATAGGAATATATTGCAGAGACGGAGACCAATACCAAATAACAATGCAATGAAGCATTCATAAGCACCAAGAAAGGACCAAAAAGCAAATGGTTCTCTCGACATAACATTTTATTCAGGAACCCATTGGCAAATACATAAAACAACTAATAAAATCAATCATTGATACAGGAGATCTAGAGAACAATAAAGCATACAAACCAGTAACGCATAAACTTTGCAAACAGTATTTCCAATTTCCGCATACGGTTAAAATCTCTCAGAATTAATGTCCAATATGTTAATTGCATCAAATGATTCTTAACTTCAGGTCAAAAAGCTTATAGCATGTTTGGCCGCTTCTTTTTGACCAATTTTTTTTTTGGTGCTAAAAGTGTTTTTTTCAAAGTTAAGGTGTTTGGCCAAGCTTTTAGAAGGAAAAAGAGTGCTATTGAGTAAAAGCAAAAACAGCTTTTGAGAAGCAGAAAAAAGTAGCTTCTCACCGAAAGCACTTTTCTGAAAAACAGTTTCGAAAAAAATACACTTAGGGCCAGTTTGACCCTAAAAAAATTCACTTTTTTCGAAAAATTTTCACTTTTTTTTTCAGAATCAGTGTTAGGCCATTTCAAATTTCACTTGAAGTTGAATTTCGGAATTTTTCAAAAATTTGAAAAACTCCAAAAGGTTGTTTTTCAAAATTCGCTTCAAATCACTCACAAAAATTCAAAAAAAACTTCAAATTGTATTCATGTCCAAACACAACTCTAATTTTCAAATGCCATTTTCACTTGTAATTTTTTCACTTTTTTCCGGAATTTCACAATTCTTATGTCCAAACATTCAACTTAGAAGCACTTTTTAAAAGCTTGGCCAAACACTAATTGCTGCTCAAAGTGCTTTTACAATTAATTAGTCAAACACAAGCTGCTTCTCACCAAAAGTAACTTTTTTGAAAAGCACTTTTGAGAAAAATACTTTTCGAAATAAACTGATTTTAGAAGCTTGCCAAAACAGGCTATTAGTCTCACTTCCATAATGGATGTCACAGATGCCTACCACCAAGATCAACTTTTCACAAAGTATTAGTACAATTTTTATCACAGAGCAACTCCTACTTTACAATCCATCAATTTAGATATTTATTACACAGGTATACTGAGATTAGCGCTAGTTTGGTCTACAGACCATTCATAGTCAATGCAAATGGCGGTCATCTTTTGATTGATAAGGCAAATGGTGGTCATCTGGACTAACAAATATTTGAAATGTGATGATAAGAAAATAAGTATCTGTAACGCAAGAATACTCAACGTTTCTCACTCTAGTAAAACCTTATTTTGTGTCATAGCTTTAGTATCTCAAGGACCTTTTCATCTACTCTTGTTACTAATTATTAGAGGTCCAAATACAAATCTTAAAGTGAGAAAAGAGCAACTACGCTACATTTCTTACTAGTATACTTTATGCTATGGCTTAGTCATGTTGTTGAGTATAACACTATAAATTAGAACAATGTATAAGCAAGAGAAAAGCAAGTTCAAAAAAATATAAGAAGAAACAAAAGGAATCATCAGAGTGATTAACCTCGATAGTCAACACTTGAGTTCAATTTAACAACAACAGGTCGACCATGAATAGACTTGAGAAAATCTGCTGGAGTCTTGGTGGTTGCTGATCAATTCTCTCCTGTTCCACTCATTCTGAATTGCTTACTCTGTAGCATCTCAAAAGCAGCAAATTATCAGGATAATTACAAAACCAGTATAAAACCATACTTTTCGAGTAAGTTACAGTAAACTCATTTGACATAAGAGAGTTAAAAGTGTATGCATTGGTAAAGAAAACTGAAGTGTCAGAATGTAGCCACCACCTACAACCAGGTTTTTTTTACCCCTGCAAGTATTTTAAAGGGAAAATCACATTTTCTGATAAAGAAAAGGGCTCAAAACTGAAATCTGTTCGCAACATTCAAATGGTTTTCTGAGTCTCCAACTACAATCGATTTTGCAATTCTAGGTGTCCTAGTTCAACTTTTAAGATGATTGTATTTCAAACTTTGTTTGCCAGGCCTGTCATCGAGTAAATAAATCGGCTTCTAGCCCATTACTGGACAAGATATCCTTTTCAACAGGGTAGGATCACAGTCAGGAAGATGTCATGCATTTCGGAGTTCAAGTTTACCTCACAAAAGTTAACAAATTTGAATGCGGGGTGTGGTGAATATTCCATTCAGTAATAGACCATAAAGCTGATTTACTGGCTACGTCCTCAGAACTCCTATCCACCATTCTCCACAGTACATGCGGAGTTTTTTAACTTTCTCAAGAAGGGATCCGAACCCTGGACTCTACGAGTTTTTCCTGTAGCATCGCTAGTGGGGATCCCTGCAAGCTCAGCCATCAGCACAAAGTACCTCATCAGACAATTCTGGAGAACTCTTTTGGTTTTTAATATTTTCAAATTCAAGACCTACCTATTATATATGAACCAACTACAAATACCATAGCAAAGGATCAAACTTGCACGAGCTTGCATTTTTCGATATACATCTCGGTAAGAGGCAAGTCTAGAGCACACTAAACGACTTAAGAAGGAAGCATTAAATAAATCTAACTGGGCTTTAAGAGATTCCCAAGGAACTTTACAACTAATCTAGTAGATCATGAGGTATAGAAAGAGCCTCTTTTTTTGGTGCAAACTCTAAATGAATTCCACCACTCATTACAAAAGAAACGAAAGAGCTCTTTATATAAATAGAGGCTTCGGACTTCACATGACGTTTACAAACTAAAGTTAACTAGAAGACAACAAATAGATATTATCTTCTAATGAATAACTTGAAGATGACTAAATTGACGCCTAAAGGCATATCCTATCATAGAGGTGGACACCTCACAATACAAAGACTTACAGTCACCACGTTTTTGACTTTTCGGGTTATAACCACTACAGGTCAGCATTGAAGGGAGATGAATCACGGCAAAGGCATTTCATGACATCCTACACCTTAGATGTAAAAAGGCTCAAACTAGCCTAAAATATACCATGACATACTTTATGTGATTACATCCACCTAGAACCAGAGCACAAATTTTTTTGGTGTAAACCAAATGATAATCCTCCGGAAAGAGTTTCAACTTAACTGAAGGCTGTACAGGTAACAAAAAATGTTGTTTGCCATCAACACCCTAAACATACCACTGAGTTGCACGCTTGCAGTACAAGAAAGAACCCTATAAAACCCACTATAAAAAAAATGGCAGTTCCATAGATAAATGTTTTCATAAGTTTAAGTTAAATTTATTGTTTCCCAAAAATCACAAATCTAATACATTTAACCAAGACTTTTCATTAAATTAATAAAAAAGAATTGTTTCTTTTAACTGAGAAAACTTGCTAGCATTACATAGCTCCAATATCAGAAATTTTGTATAAACATTGATTCTTTCCTTTCCCTAAGATTGGTCAACTTCCTTCAATACAATCAACTCGAGGGAAAAAACAAAACAAAAGAGGAGTAAAACCTCAGAAACAAACAACAAATTCTCAAACTTAACAAAGCTTCTTTATTATTTATCGAATTGTTGTGGTTTGTCAAGTAAAAGATGCGGGACACGAATCCCAAACAAAAATTACATAATGATCGAAAGACAACAATTACAGTAATTGGGCAAAGTAAGAGAAGTAGAAACAGAAGTTCAATAGTGTAACACACTAAAAGAAGATGTACCTCAATGACTGATTCTTCAGCAAGGAAGAAAAGTACAGAACAGAGAAACTTTGAAGAGCCGAGGGATTTTGTGCGGAGCTAGTAGGGGTGTAAATGGAGCAGGGCAGGTTAGGGCGGGGCGGGGAGGGACCCGTCCTATTTAGCATTTTTTATTAAATTTGTCCTATCCCGTCCCATCTTATTAAGCGCTGCCCCGCCCTGCTTCGCTTTTTGTCTTTTTTCTTTATTTTTTAATTTGTAATATTATGTGTAACTTTTTTCAAACCTTTTTGATTTTATATTATATTTCTTAAAATTGACACGTGAATAAGAGTTGGCTATGTATATTCGTCGCATAAAATACACTTTTCTATGAATGTTGTGCAGTTTATTAAAGAAAACCTTTAAATATTGGGTATTGAGGAGTAATAACAAGAAATCATGACATGTAGGAAAATACTTCTTGTTGCATCTGGGGCAAATAAACATCCTATAAGCATTGATGGGAAATTGTTTTGCGGATATTATCCAAAAAAAATTTATTTCAGCTTGTCACTAGTTTCATCTATAGTTTACCTCTCCATTTCACTCAATTGTTTATTTGTTATCGAGGTTAATGCAACTTTAAAAAATAAGGTTTCTGTAGAGTAGAAAAGGTCACTTTGCTCGATTTATGAGCATTTGCCTTTGAGGAATTTCAATAACGCTGAAGTGCCTAAGCTAAATTCTCTGCACTCCTCAAGTACTTTATTCTACTCTTTCTCTTAATAATTGACCTCAACACACATTATAGTAGCAAAATCAAAATTCTGATAGATGAGTTCGTATTAAGTAAAACATATTCTATCTCTTATTTGAAGAATTTCATATATAGAAAATTGACAAGCATTTGTTCTCAGCCCAATCTAATCCCCGCTTCAACTAGTTACCTACCAATTTCTATCTACCTGTCACGATTCAAATTCGTTATAAGTCGCGATGGCGCCTAACACTACCTTTAGGCAAATCCACGAGTGAGTCTACAAATTAGTTACCCTTTTTTTTTACATTTTAAAACGGAAGATTTCCTTTTTAAGAGAGAACGAATTAAACAAAATTTCGTGCTGCCGTGACAACTCTTTTTAAAATAAAATACCAGCATAGTAAGTACATACACTGCGGTGATAGAAGTGATGAGTACAGCAATATATAAATGCTACAAGTCCTCAAAATCCGGCGTCACAAGTACATGAGCAATCTAGAGAATATACAAAACTACTAAAACTACTGTCCGAAAGTGATAGACAGGAATAGTAAATAAGATAGAAGGAGACTCCGGTGCTGTGGGTCGTAGCAAGGCAAGGAGCTCACCACTAAGTCTCCGTAGATGATGGGCTACGCGCCCGCATGACCACTGATAGAACTTGTCTCAGTATCTGCACATCAGTGCAGAAGTGTGAGTACAGAAAACAATATGTACCCAGTAAGCATCCAATCGAACCTCGAAGAAGTAGTGACGAGGGGTCGACTTGACACTTACTAGAGGTCAAATAATAGTAATATAGTTGCATAAAGTAGACATGTTGAGTGTACAATAAGTATCAATGAAGCAAATAAGAGCAACCACGGTAAATCAACTCAAGAGTCTATACCAAATTACCAACATAACATAACCAGCCGTGAAGGCGTTAACATAATTATACCCAAACCAGAACCCATTTCGATTATCAAGCACGAAGCTGCAGGTGAACGGCCCGATCCCATAAGAATAGTGGTACTTAGTATTGCCGAGGCGAACGGCCCGATCCCATAAGAATAATGTTACCATCATACTGCCAAGGCGAATGGCCTGATCCCGCAAGAGTGGTGTTATCATACTGCCGAGGCGAACGGTCCGATCTCATAAGAGTCATGTTACCATCATGCCGAGGTGAACGACCTGATCATATTAGAGTAGAGAAATTTACCTTACTCGCAGAAGTACTTGTGAGACAAGAAGACATGGATTTTTATAGTTTATCAAGTATTCCCCAGCTTTCTGAAATAAGAAACTAAGTCGATAATTCCAATTTAAATCCCTAGTCTCCGGTGTAATCAAGACAATTACTACACATGATAGGCATAAACAGTACAATTGATGTGAATCTAATTCTACCTGGACATATCATGAAATTTAGCTACGTACGGACACTTGTCACCTCGTGTGTATGTAGCTCCCCACACAAGTAGCACACAACAATAATACGCCTAAGGAGATAAAACTCTCTCTTACAAGGATATGCAAGAGAGTTACCTCGGTTCCAAGTCTTCAATTTGGCTCTCCAACCTCACTAGAACTCTCCAAACGATGTCGAGGACTCTGAAACTAATCAAAAGTCATATAAACTAGTAAATATATGCTCAAAAGTTCATAATTTAGCTATTAAAGTAATTACCCAACCCAAATTGGAAGATTCCTAAAATTCATCCCCGGGCCCACGTGTTCGGATTCCAAAAATTTTCGAAGATAAAATGTTACCCATAACCTTACGAACCCAAATATATAACTTCTATTCAATTCCATAATCATTTTTAGGGTCTAATCTCATTTTTACCAAAATCTAGGTTTTTCCAACAATCCCCTAAAATTTCCATATTTTCTATGTTAATCTAACCCATAACACATGATTTAAATTCATTTTGTGTAGAAATTACTTACCTCAAAGTGCTAGGTGAAAATCCCTCCTCAAAGAGCTCTAAATTCGACCAACAAGTGAGAGAAATGAAGAAAATAAGCCTAAGTCCCGTGTTTAAAGATGCTATTACCCAGCGATCCTTCTTCGCCATCGCGGAAGAGGCCTCGCGATCGCGAAGGCAAACAACCCAAGCCTAGAAAATTGGCTGTTGTGAATGAGACAAGCGCCTCACGAACACGATGGCTTGTATGGCATGCCCTATGCGAATGCTTCTTCGTTAACGCAAAGACCATAGCGGCCACCCCTTCCCAGCCCACTCTACACGAACGCGAAGGCCACAGGTCAGACCTTCGCGAACGCGGACTGGGTGTTGCGAACGCGTAGCACAAATTCCAGTCCCCAAATTTTCCTTCTTCATGAATGCGACACCATGCACACGATCACGAAGAAGGAAACCAGAACCAACAGTAACAACATTTTGGACTTAGCTTCGGACGGTCTTAAACTCACCTGAGCCACTCGGAACCCCGTCCAAATGCACCAACAAGTCCATAAATATAATATAGACCTACTAGAACTCTTGAAACACGTAAAACAACATCAAAGCTAAGAATCGTACCCCAAAACCGAATTGAATCATGTTATGAACTTCAAGCTCTTCAACTTATTCCGGACGCGCCGAATCATACTTAAACTACTCGGAATGACACTAAATTTTGCGTGCAAGCCATAAATCACCATACGGAACTATTCCCAGGCTCGAAATCCCAAACGGACCTTGATACACCAAAGTATACTCCAAACCAAACTTAAAGAACTTGAAAACCTTCAATGCGCCAACTTTCGATATTAAGCACCGAAATGCTCCCCGTTCATCCGAAACCCGATCCGAACACACGCCCAAGTCCAAAATCATCATATGAACCTATTGGGACCGTCAAATCCCGGTTCCGAGGTCGTTTACTCAAAATGTTGGCTCAAGTCAAACTTGACCATTATAGGCCACTATTAAGGAACTAAGTGTTCCGTTTTCAACCTGAACCCTTCCAAAACCAAGTCAACCATCCCCCCAAGTCATAAAATAGTAAAGACACATACGAGGAGTCTTAATTAGGGGAACAAGGATCTAAAAGGCAAAATGACTGTCGGGTCATTACATTCTCCACCTCTTAAACAAATGTTCGTCCTCGAACGGGTCTAGAATCATACTTGGAGTACTGAAAAAGTGTGGACATCTACTCCTCATGTCCTCCTTGGCTTCCCAAGTCGCTTCCTTGACTGGTTGACCTCTCCACTAGACCTTTACTGCATCAATCTACTTTGACCTCAACTGGCGAACCTGCCTGTCAACAATGGCAACTAGCTCCTCTTCATAACCCAAACTCTCATCTAGATGAACCGTGCTATAATCTAGCACGTGCGACATGTCGACATGGTACCTCCGGATCATAGACATATGGAAGACCGAATGAATCCCCCATAGACTAGGAGGCAAAGCAAGCTCATAAGCAACCTCCCCAACTCGTCTCAATACTTCAAATGGGCCAATAAACCTTGGGCTCAACTTGCCCTTCTTCCCGAACCTCATGATTCCCTTCATCGGTGAGACTTTCAATAGAACCTTCTTGCCCAACATAAGTGATAAATAAAGGCACCTTCTGATCCACGTAACTTTTCTGTCTGGACTGTGCTGTGGCAAGTCACTCCTAAATCAACTTTACCTTTTCCAAGGCATCTTTCACTAAATCAGTGCTATATAACCTAGCCTTGTCAGGCTCAAACCATCCAATGGGCGAACGACATCGCCGACCATATATAGCCTCGAATGGAGCCAACTCAATGTTGGACTGGTAACTGCGGTTATAAGCAAACTCGGCCAAAGGCAAGAATCGATCTCACTGCCCTCCGAAGTCAATCACACGCGCTCTGAGCATATCCTCCACGATCTCAACCGTCAGCTTCGACGCCCGTCGGTTTGCGGGTGAAAGGCTGTGCTGAGCTCTACCCGAGTGCCCAACTCACTTTGTAATACTCTCCAAAAGTGCAAAGTGAACTAAGGGCCTCTATCTGATATGATGGAAACAGGCACAACATGCAACCGAACCATCTCCTCAATGTAAATCTAGGCCGATCTCTCTGACGAATACGTAATCACAACCGGAATAAAGTGTGCCGACTTGGTCAACCTATCGATAATGATCCAAACGACATCAAAATTCCTTAACGTCCCTGGTAACCTAACTACAAAGTCCATAGTGATCCGCTCCCATTTCCACTCTGGTATAACCATTTACTGGAGTAGGCCACCTGGCCGCTGGTGCTCATACTTGACCTGTTGGTAGTTTAGACATCTCGCCACATACTTAACTATGTCTTTCTTCACCCGCCGTCAGCAATAATGCTGGCTCAGATCACGATACATCTTTGTAGCCCATGGATGAACAGAATACCAAGAACTGTGCGCCTCCTCTAAAATTTTCTCCCTCAAGCCATCAACATTAGGAACACATAGGTGACCCTGAAGTCGCAGAACACCATCCTCGCCGATAGTAACCTCCGTGGCACCACCCCGAAGTACCGTCTCTCTAAGAACCAGAAGGTGCGGATCATCGTACTGACGAGCCTTGATCCGCTCAAATAATAAAGACTGAGCCATTACACATGCAAGAACTCGACTAGGCTCTGAAATATCTGACCTCACAAGTCTGTTAGCTAAGGACTGAATGTCCAAAGCCAATGGCCTCTCCTATGCTAAAATAAATGCCAAACTACCCATACTCTCAGCCTTTCTGCTCAAGGCATCTGCAATCACATTCGCTTGCCCGGATGGTAGAGGATGGTGATATCATAGTCCTTTAGTAACTTGAACCACCTGCACTACCTCAAATTGAGATCCCTCAGCTTGAACAAATGATGCAACCTGCGATGATCGGTGTAAACCTCACAGAACACCCCATAAAAATAATGCCTCCAGATCTTGAGAGCATGAACTATTGCGACCAACTCCAAATCATGCACGAGATAATTCTTCTCGTGGGGCTTTAGCTGACGTGACGTATATGTAATACTTCGCCCCTCCTGCATCATTACAAAACCCAGGCCAACGCTTGAAGCATTGCAATACACAGTATACATCCCTGAACAGGCAGGCAACACTAAAAGCGGTGTTATAGTCAAAGCTGATTTGAGCTTTTAAAAGCTCGCCTCACAATCATCGGACCATCTGAATGGAGTACCCTTCTGGGTCAATCTAGTCAAGGGTGATGCAATAGACGAGAAATCTTCCACAAACCAACGATAATACCCTGCTAACCCCAAGAAACTCCTGATCTTGGTCGCTATGGTAGGACGAGGCCAACTCTAGACTGCCTCAATCTTCCTAGGATCCACCTTAATGCCCTCACCTGATATTGTCGCGCCCTGTTTTCTCGCGAAAGTGGGTTTCGATGTGTGAGAACTCTTTTAAAGGCTTTAAAAGTGAAGAGTCGCCACTTAATGATTTTTAAGGTGTGTCGGGGCACCTATTTGTAATTAACTCTGTTTGACTAGTCTACATCACCAAAGATCGAGTAATGGATCAAATTACTTCGAAGAGAAGGTGTTAGGCACTCTTCGAGGTCTACAGCCGTGGGTCTCGGCCGAAGTTTATACTATGTGGATTATTGAGTTATAATAAGCTAAGTGGTCATAAAAAAGAGATATGGAAGTTTGAAGGTCTATTGTAACAAGTGTAAAGAAAACAACATAAGATTTAAACTAAATCAATACAAGTCTTAGAGGTTACAAGGATACAACTGCCTCGGTCTATATTTAATGACTAAGTGCGAACAACAAGCATATAAAGGGAAGGGTTTTCTCGTATTATTCAGCAGGCACAGACTATCATCTCCTGCTACCCAATTACTATCTTGAAGTTGTTTACCTAAAATCGTTCTAGCTCAATTCTAGGTCACATCCTATGCGTGCACTACCTGTTCCATGCTTATGGTCTAGGAGGCTTTGGACTTACTATGTAGGTGGCTCTAGACTTTACTTAGGTTGCTTAGATTGGTAAAACTAGTCGCACATTCAAAACAAATAGGACTGCACATAATAGCAATGAGTGGCTCGTGTTAGCCTCCGCACATAGCAACAAAGACACGCAGACAGAGTTTCATATTGTGCAGTAGATAGTTTCAGAATTAAGACGTATTTGAGTCGTTAAATCCTATAGACATAGCTTCTATGTGATTCTAATTTCTAGTACTATACAGGTATTACTGCAGCATCTAGACTAACGCGTAGGCAGACTAAAAGCATTGCAAGTCGTATAGGCATGATCTCTAATTGTTTGCGCAATGAGGCAGTGAAACGATCCTAGAATTCTGAATTACCAGTGTTGATTTTATAGACACATTTCTTAGGTAGGTGATAGTGTCCTATAGGCAAGATTTCTAGTATTTAACAGTTGAAATTGATTTTATAATATCTCATCCCTATAGGTATGTCATCTAAGTGTGACAATACGACGAAGTGACAAAGTAATTGATTAGTTGATTAAAATCCTATAGTCATGATATCTAAAGGAGCAGCATACTAAGAGCAATTGATTGATTGATTAATTAATTGAAACCCTATAGACATGGTATCTAGATAGGCATTAGCAAAATATGTGTTATTGTATCCTATAGGCATGCTGTCTAAGTATGCACAATAGACCTGGAAACAAGTATAGCATATACTTAGACATGCTTTAGACAGGTTGAGTGAAGTGTGTGCGATTTCCTAGAAGCATGATTTCTATGAGTGTGCAGTATAGGAACACGTCAATAAATATCAAACAAGACAGTTAAATCCTAGAGGTTTTCTACCTTTTCATGCAAGAATCAGAATACCCCAACCACCTTTAACTAATTTCCCCATTATTCATTTTTACAAGATATTATAGCCCAAATGGAATAATACAAACTCAAATATGAACAGTTACAAAAGGAAACAACTATAAGCCCATTGGAACAGTGACTGGCCCAATACAAAACAACTAGTGCTTTTCTGGGCCTTCAACAGCTTTCTTTCATACGACTAGTAGACCCAAATCCCCAACTCATAAGAACAGTATAGTAAGTCTAAATCCCACAGCCAAGTCTAACTACATATATAACCAAACGCCAGGACCAAACGAGTGACTTACATCCTAATTAGATGTCTCACTTGACCACATAAGCAGCGAACTATACGTTGAATTAATTAAACAGAGTAGGAAGTCCACACACTTAGTACTTAGGATTGTAACCCTAATTCTCACTAAGACATATAGACAAAATCATATGACATACTGGCAAGGCACACATAAGGAAAGTTCATGCTTGCATTTAGAAGTCAGGGGACATGATTGATCATCATGGGATAGAAAAACTCTTTCAAATGAAGTTCCAAAAAATAACATGGTCAGAAACAGCCTAAGGCTACTCTCAAACAGGGGATCTGATCATGAAAGCAAAGGGATCAATAGAGAACAACCTCAATATAGTAAGTTTACATGGAAACTAACAATATAGGTTCATGGTCGAGCAATTACATAGCTGGAAAAATTATCATGTGGAACATTAATCATAGTACAAGAGACACATCAAACTTCAATAGTAAGAGAAGCAAGCATCAAATCTAACACTATTTAGCCATATGTGGTGAAAGAAGGCCAGCTATAAGGTTTTATCCTAAGGTCTTAGCTGGTACTAAGGAACGCAAGGTTGAGTAAGTCAGCAAACACACTATAGAATCACGAATGCATGATAATAGGTCCTCATGAACAGTAGGGCCAGAAGAGTAACAAGTTAAGCATGAATTAAATTACTTTCTAAACATGAGTTTAGTTGACATAACAATCCAGAACAGGGCAGAAAGGCAAACTCAGTACTGACAACAAAGATCGGCATAACATAGCAGACTAAACAGGTTTAGTAGAGCCAGAATTCATAATAGGCAAAGACACATTAACAACTAGATTGTCACATAAAGGCTAGATATTGCGTCTTACCTTATAAAATATAAGTAGTATTGAACAACACATGATTGAACTAGGCAGGGAACACACATTAAAGCTCACAATTGGCTGACACCACAGTTAGGAATTGGTCATAGTAAAGTATTAGATACATTAGAACACATGAGTTGATCTATCACAAGGATGCAGAACAAAGTAAGGGGATAAACTCAGGAAGAGTAGAAGGTAGTAAGCAATAGAACACGCACATTAGGGTAAACATGCTTAATAGAGCCAGAATCAAGGTTAAAAATTAGGCAAGTTCAGATAATAGAGTAGTATAGAGCCTCAAGAATAACTTCAGAGCAGACAAGGATACGGATAATAGTATATCAATTCACAAAAGTCTCAGGGGCATATATATACAAAGCAGGAACTCAAACGAAAAGAGAATGAAATTGCAAGGGCCAAAGGTACTTACCAGTTACTAATTGACAAACAAGTAGACAAGGAACTATTTCAGCAATATCTCAAACGTCAGTAGAAAAACGAGCAGTAGAACCTAGGAATCTCAGTGTGTCAGAGTTCCCAAGGGTTTTGAATGAATCCCGGGCAGTGCTCACACTGAGAAAGGTCTGATAATCAAATTCCGGTGACCTTGGCTTTCAGCAGGCCAAAAAACAGTAGTATGAGACAAGTGAGAGTGAGAGAATAATAGTAAATTCTATGGTTGTTTAGACTTGGTGGGGAACGGGGAAATAAGGGATTATATAGTAGTAAAGATCAACATACAAAATAAGGAAATATAGTCAATCGAATACAAATAAGGAAAGAAAAGCATGCAAAATCACTCAGAATCAATTTAGAGGAAAATCGAGTAAACCCTAGTTCAAAAGGAGCGCACAGATGGTCAAAAATCTCACTGAATCGGACCCATATGGCCTGGTAGTGAGTGTATACAGATGAAATATCGTCTAAATCTTGAAGATTGAAGGCGATGGCACTTGATTTGGCCGATTGGTACTTGCCAAAAATGGGGAAAGTACTATGTAATACCATAGTCTTGTAAGAAACAACGAGATAACCCATAAAAGGTAAGTAGATCGCAAAGGAAATCCATGACTTGATCGGATTTGGAGAAGATTGGGGAAGGCGGCTGCCAGGGTTTGTGAGGAGGAAGGTTCGAGAGGATCCGGGGGCGGCGGAATAAGGAAATGGTCTTTAGGGTTAGGGATTTGGTGGATTAAAAAAGGGGAGATGGTCTTTAGGGTTAGGGGTTTGGTGGATTAAAAAAAGGGAAGATAGTTTGTGGGTCGTTGATCTTTGAGATTGACGGCCAAGATTAAAAGGGAGATTGGGCGGGTCATAAAACGGGTCGCGACTGGGTTGGCTAAAAGGGTCGTTTGGTCTGGGCAGTAGGAAAAGGCTAAGTGTTTTGGGCCTATTTTGGTCCGAAAATTGGCTCTACATTGGGCTGGTTTCTTAAAACAAGTGGAATTAAAGAAAAATAAATTAATAAAATAGCTATATAAATATAAAAATATTATTTATGCAACTAAATATTTTAGAAAATAGTAGCTGAAGGTTCTAAAAATATAAAGATGTTACTTTGACTCTAAATAAAATAATAAACGCAATTAATTGTAAAGTATATGCTATTATTGCAAAAAATGCGTAAATAGATAAAAATGCAAATGTAATTGTATAAACGAAATAAAATGTTATAAAGCATATATGTGGGTGTAAACAATAGATGTAGATGTTTGAGTCATCACCAAATAATTTGAGGAATAGTTTATAAATATTTGAATAATTTAAATGCAAGAAAAATTAATTTTAAAGCCTTAAAAAATTATGAAAGAATTATAGAAAATACTTATATGACTCTTGTAAATTGGTGATGGTGCAAAAAGGATATTTTGAAAATATACATGATATTTTAAAAAATGAGGCCAAAATTGGGCATCAACAGCTGCCCCTCTTTACCATGAAAGAGCTGTCAGATAAAGAAAATGATGACCAATTTTATCCAAAGTGAGTAGGAATGATGCATTTTTGAAAAAAAAATGGGGGCTAAACCCTGGTACCTGAGTTGCCTACATATCCCTGGTGTTATCGGAATCAGGCCGTGTGTAGTTCTGGATCCAATGGCGAACGAAACCGATGGAATTGTTATAAGGATGGTCATACGTTTCGAAAAGGACTTTTGGATATAATAGTGTCGTGAGTAAATTATAATTTTAGGTGGAGCTATGAATGCAAATTTGAACGTTACGGGTGCATAAGGCAAGTATTTGAGTGGTTATGGGATTAATCAAGTGTTGATCATCGGTTATGGATGTGAACGTTGTGAACGAAAACCGGAGCAAGAATTGCTCCTATTTGTAGAACAATTACCTCCCGAGCTACCTGCAAAACTTAAAACACGATGCATGCGAATATATACGGAGTTATTGCGGAAATTTAAACATGTTGCAAATTTCATTCAGATCATTAGAGTTGTCTTTGGACGATGAGGATAATGTCCTTAGACCATGACATCCTGGGCCATAAAGTGTATGATAAGGGATTCGCAGGCCATGAAATGGTGTCCTCGGGCCATAAAGATGGTGCCTCTGGATTATGACGCCTTTGAATAATGATATGCAATTTCGAGAGATCCTCTGGCCATGGCATGATGTATTTAGGCTATGAGGATGATGCCCTCAGACAATGACATCTTCGAACAATGTGGCGATGTTTCAGTCCATGAAGTGCAAAGATGCATAAATATCGATCGTTTGATAGAGGGGACATCTGATGATTAGTTGTATGCGAGAACGGGACAAGACAAAGCTTAGCCTTGTGTGTGATGAGGGCAGTGTTTAGCCTTATGCAAAGGAGGGCAGAGTTTAGCCTTATGAGATAATGGAGGCAGACCTTAGCCTAGTGCAAAGAATGGAGACAATGCTTACTCTCATGCAAGGGAAGGCAGTGCTTAACCTTATGCAATAATGGAGGCAATGCTTAGCCTCATGCTAGAAAAGGCGGTGCTTAGCCTTATGCGATGATGGAGGAAATGCTTAGCCTCATGCAATGTAGTGGAGACAGTGCTTAGTCTCTTGCAAGAGAAGGAAGTCCTTAGCCTTATGCAAAGAATGAAGACAGTGCTTACTCTCATGCAAGGGAAGGCAGTGCTTAGCCTTATGCAATAATGGAGGTAATGCTTAGCCTCATGCAAGGAAAGACAGTGCGTAGCCTTATGTAGTAATGGAGGCAGTGCTTAGCCTCATGCAAAATAATGGAGACAATGCTTAGTCCCATGAAAATAAAGGCAGTGCTTAGCCTTATGCAATAATGGAGGCAATGCTTAGCCTCATGCAAGGGAAGGTATTTCTTAGCCTTATGCAATGATGAGGGTAGTGTTTAGCCCTATAATGGTTAAATGTGAGAGGGGAAAATGATTCTTAGCTTGACGCGTTAGTGCTTGGAACTTCTGTCGGTGTGAAGGTAGTGATCTTACTGTATGCATATATTTGCGGACGTGCTTGTTATGTCCGTTGTGCTTACATCCAAAGATAAGTCATGAGTTTTGGGGAAGGTTGGTTCGTGCCTTTGATTCTTCATCTCGCCTTTGCTCCTTGTCTTGCTGCCTTGTTCGAGTCACCCTGGGTAACATCTAGCTATTACAGAAAATGAGATTTTCGAAAACATGCATTTATGACAGATAATTTATTTAAAAAATGCAATTGTTCAAAATATGTGTTAATGCATAAAATAAATAAATTTCGAATTGGAGACTTTGACGCACTTTGAGACATAATGAGATATGACAAACTCGAAATCTTGCCTAGTTTATGACCATAGAGGGGAAGGAAGATTTTATTATGATGTGACCGAACCCACATGGCTGCCTACATATCCTCTCTTAAACAGGAATCAGTTCAAGCGTTGTTCGGGTTACATCAAATAGAAGTGCAAACTTAATCTTAAAAATAATATCTCGTGACTGCGTCTGAGTTGATAGGTTTTGGCCGTATCTCTGCATCCATCTCTGTAAGTATAAGTTCCCCTCCTGTCAGTACTCGGTGAACCATGTAAGGGCCTTGCCAGTTGGGTGAGAATTTCCCCTTTGCTTTGCTTCATCCTGATTCGGGAAGATCCGTTTCTGCACCAATTACCCCGGTGTGAATTGCCTTGATCTAACCTTTTTGTTGAAAGCCCTTGCTGTTCGGTTCTGGTAAAGTTGACCGTGACACACTGCGTTCATTCTATTACCATCAATGAGAGCCAGTTGTTCATACCGGCTTTGTATCATTCTGCGTCGCTGAGCTCGGCCTCTTGTATGATTCTTAAGGAGGGAATCTCCACTTTGGTTGGAATAACGGCTTTAGTACCATAGACCAGTAGCTAGGGAATTGGCCCAGTTGACGTACGAACTGTGGGTACCCGAGTAAGGAAAATGGTTGCTTTTCGTTCCATTGCTTGTAGTTGTTCACCATTTTCCTCAATATCTTCTTGATGTTCTTGTTGGCGGCTTCTACGACTCCATTCATTTGCGGCTTGTATGTTGTAAAATTTCGATGCTTGATCTTGAATGTTTCACACATAGCTTTCATCAGATCACTATTGAGATTGGCGGCATTGTTAGTAATGATTGACTCAAGTACTCCAAATCGACAAACAATACGATCCCCGACAAAATTCGCTATGACCTTCTTAGTTACAACCTTATAGGAAGCGACTTCAACCCATTTTGTGAAGTAATCTATAGCCACCAATATGAACCTATGTCCGTTTTAAGCAGCGGGTTCAATTGGTCCGATGACATCCATGTCCCAAGTAGAGAAAGGCCAGGGTGAACTCGTTTCATTGAGTTTTTTGGGCGGCATTCGTATCATATCTACATGTATCTGGCATTGGTGACACTTTCGAACATACTTGATATAGTCTGTCACCATGGTCATATGGAAATACCCTGCTCTTAATATCTTCTTGGCCAAAATGAAACCGTTCGTGTGAGATCCGTAAGTTTCGGCATGTGATGCCTCCTTGGCATCGACACATCACAACAATCCCAAATCAAGAGTTCTTCTATACATAATTCGTCCACTCTGAAAGAAATGCTTGGCCAATCTTCGAAGCGTGCGCTTTTGAGTTTGTGTAGTTGCGTATTCTCCTTTCTCCAAGTATTCCTTGATATCGTGGAACCATGGATTTCTGTCAAACTCTTCTTCAACATGAGCATAATAAGCTGGCTGCTTACGAATTTCTATTGGTATAGGAACGATAAAATTCTTCTCTAGATGTTGTATCATGGAAGACAAGGTGGCTAATGCATCTGCGAACTCGTTCTGAATCCTTGGAACATGCTTGAATTCTATCTTCGTATACCTCTTGATCAACTCTTGTACATAACGCAAGTATGGTAATATTTTTGTGTTCTTGGTGGCCTATTCTCCTAGTACCTGATGTACCAATAAATCAGAATCTCCTATTACCAACAACCCCTGAACGTTCATGTCGATGGCCAATCTGAGTCCCTAAGATGCAGGTCTCATACTCCACAATATTGTTGGTGCACAGGAACCTGAGCTTTGCGGATACTGGAAATGTTGATCGATTTCTGATACCAAGACAGCCCCAATGCCTACTCCTTTGAAGTTTGCTGCTCCGTTGAAAAACATCCTCCATCCTTCATACGTTTCGATAATATCTTTACCTACAAACGACACTTCCCTCATCAGGAAAATATATCTTCAATGGTTTGTATTCTCAGTCTACGGGATTCTCTGCCAAGTGATCGGCCAATGCTTGCCCCTTGAATGCCTTCTGAGTCACATAAATGATGTCGAACTCACTTAGCAATATCTGCTACTTTGCTAGTCAACACATACTCTGACTTTCCCATCTTTCTTCTGAACTGGCACAATGTTAGCTAACCAGGTGGGATATTCGACCACTCGAAGAACCTTAGCTTTGATTTGCTTGGTGACCTCCTCTTTTATCTTCAGACTTATATCTGGCTTGAATATTTTGTGCTTCTGCTTTACCGACAGACACATGGGGTTGGTGGGTAGCTTGTAAGCTACTATGGATGTGCTTAACCTAGTCATGTGGTTGTAGGACCATGCGAAGATATCCTCATAACTTTAAAAACCTGATATACTCGTCCTTCTCTGACGGTGATAGACGAATGCTTATGCGAGTTTCTTTGGCTGTTTCAGAATCCCCTAGTTATCTGCCTCAGTCTCCTCCAAGTTGGACTTTGGTTTGTTCTCAAAATTCTCTACTTTGATAATTCACTCAGGTATTATATCATCTTCCAAATCTTCCGAATCACTGCCCTTATGTTGCGTTGTCTTATTACATGTCACAGTCGTAGGTTCATCAGGATATGTAATAATTACGCTGAAAAAAATGTAGAAAGATAATAATAAATATAAATATAAACATGAATGACTGCTATGAACAGTAGTTCGACCAGCTTTGGAGTTTTTTTTTTTCCCTCGATCTGCTTGTCTTTGTCCCTGATTCTGATTCATCGAAGTGATTCGTGAATTTGGGAAGCACACTCGAGCAGTTCCATTGGCTATTTCTAATTTCAAAAGCTTCAGCTCACGTTATTTCTGGAACGCAATAATCGTCAGTTGCGTTGTAAGAGACAGTAGCATCTAACATTTCGAGCATCACTGATTTTAGATCTGTGATTCTGGATTTATGATGCAAACTTGAGCAGTTCATCGTTGTCTCTGTAACGATCTGTTTCTGCTTCGTTCATATTTCATTTCTGTTTTGGTACTGATTAATAGCAGAGATTTGAGTTGAGTCTGGAACCTCAGCTCAGGAATTTGCGAAGAAACTTTCAGCTTGTTGCCTCGCAACAGATTAAGCTTGAGCTACTGGGTTCTGTGCATTGCTACCAGTGAAGTTGCGAAGAGCAGAATCTGAGATCGTGGTTCTGTTTTGTGAATTAGTATGGATTCAATGGCCACTGGCTAGCCACCACCTGTGGTTGGTCAGTCGTCGTCTCCGTCGAATCCACACATGAATCAGCCCCACAAGTACGCTGATCTGCTTCAACCTAAAGTATTGAATAATGTCACCCAAACACAAGCCATCATCCCTATTAAGCCAGTCGAATTTTTACATGGCGAACCCATTGTTCGATGGAAGAAAGCAGAAGTTAAGCAATCGATTGCAAAACAAGGTTTGCAATTGGCAGTCATAGGAAAATTCTCGTATGGGAAACCTGTGATCAATGTCTTACGTAAAGTCATTCCAATCCAATGCGAACTCAGGTCCATGCTCGATTGGCCTCATCGAAGACAATCATGTATTGATAAGGCTGTCGCTGATGGAGGATTACATTCACCTACTATCAAAGCCTGCTATCTATTTGAAAGTGCAAGGTTCCATGTGGCAGATGAGATGCACGAAATGGAATCCGTGGTGGACTCCAGAGGAAGAAACGCCAATAGCAGTCGCATGGATTAGCTTTCCGGAATTGCCTCCTAATTTCTTTGGCAACGAATTTGTTTTTTCACTGGCACGAGCAGTAGGTAATCCGTTACATGTAGATTTGGATACACAAAATGGTACGAGACCTAGCTGTGCTAAGGTTAAAGTGGAAGTTAATTTACTATCTAAATTGCCACAAAGAATTAAGATTGTTGAGGAGGAGGATGAAACTGGTCGGGAAGTCTCAAAATGGATAAGAATAAGGTACGATTATATGCCCAAATATTGCAAGAGCTGCAAGAAGCAAGGACACAATGAAGATGAATGTTGGGTTATTAATCCACACCTAAGGCAGAAGATAATAAGAATAAAGATAAGGAGATTGTTGGCACTGCTGCAAATGAAACAAAGGTCCTTACAAGTGGTAAGGTGGTCGGCAGAATCATTAATAATCAGGAGAAGCAGGAATGGATACAAGCAAGGAAAAATAGGCATCAAAGGGACAACAGAGGCCACATTATAAATGCATCAAAGGAAAATGAAAAATTAACTGCCAAGGTGAACGGTACCAAGAAGCATCAGAAATCGACCACTGAAGTTGAGGAGNTTTTGCTATATTAGTACAGTTAGAAGTAGTCACATATTTTATATTCGGAACATTTTGTAAAAACCTCAACTCTAGACTCACTACCCATCGTTTTTGTAAATATGACGGACTATCGATAAGATAGAAAGTCATAACATCCCTATAGGTCTAACTGGTACTCGGATGCACTTGATCA
Source organism: Nicotiana obtusifolia (assembly GCA_002018475.1). Taxonomy (NCBI): domain Eukaryota; kingdom Viridiplantae; phylum Streptophyta; class Magnoliopsida; order Solanales; family Solanaceae; genus Nicotiana; species Nicotiana obtusifolia. The sequence continues at coordinate 30,483 of MCJB01045471.1, read as the reverse complement.
TCAAATGTACACTTTTTGCTATATGGAGGTCAGGTTTATGTCCCCCTCCACTTTTGTACTTTTTTTGTTTATATATATGAAAATCTATTTGCCTCAAAAAAAAAAAAAGAGGTAAGGTTCATTTTCCCCCCAAATTCTAGAGAGAGAAGCTCTGGCGACAGGCGACTGCTATGAACAGTAGTTCGGCCTTTTTTTCCTCGATCTGCTTGTCTTTGTTCCTGATTCTGATTCATCGAAGTGATTCGTGAATTTGGGAAGCATACTCGAGCAGTTCCATTGGCTATTTCTAATTTCAAAAGCAAGCTCACGTTATTTCTGGAACGCAATAGTCTTCAGTTGCGTTGTAAGAGACAGTAGCATCTAACATTTCGAGCATCTCTGATTGCTCTGTGATTCTGGATTTATGATGCAAACTTGAGCAGTTCATCGTTGTCTCTGTAGCGATCTGTTTCTGCTTCGTTCATATTTCATTTCTGTTTTGGTATTGATTAATCGCAGAGATTTGAGTTGAGTCTGGAACCTCAGCTCAGGAATTTGTGAAGAAACTTTCAGCTTGTTGCCTCGCAACAGATTAAGCTTGAGCTACTGGGTTCTGTGCATTGCTACTAGTGAAGTTGCGAAGAGCAGAGTCTGAGATCGTGGTTCTGCTTTCTGAATTAGTATAGACTCAATGGCCACTGGCCAGCCACCACCTGTGGTTGGTCAATCGTCGTCTCCGTCGAATCCACACATGAATCAGCCCCACAAGTACGCTGATCTGCTTCAACCTAAAGCATTGAATAATGTCACCCAAACACAAGCCATCATCCCTATTAAGCCAGTCGAATTTTTACATGGCAAACCCATTGTTCGATGGAAGAAAACAGAAGTTAAGCAATCGATTGCAAAACAAGGTTTGCAATTGGCAATCATAGGAAAATTCTCGTATGGGAAACCTGTGATCAATGACTTACGTAAATTGATTCCAATCCAATGCGAACTCAAAGGTCCATGCTCAATTGGCCTCATCGAAGACAATCATGTATTGATAAAGCTGTCGCTGATGGAGGATTACATTCACCTACTATCAAAGCCTGCTATCTATTTGAAGGTGCAAGGTTCCATGTGGCAGATGAGATGCACGAAATGGAATCCGTGGTGGACTCCAGAGGAAGAAACGCCAATAGCAGTCGCATGGATTAGCTTTCCGGAATTGCCTCCTAATTTCTTTGGCAACGAATTTGTTTTTTCACTGGCACGAGCAGTAGGTAATCCGTTACATGTTGATTTGGCTACACAAAATGGTACGAGACCTAGCTGTGCCAAGGTTAAAGTGGAAGTGAATTTACTATCTAAATTGCCACAAAGAATTAAGATTGTTGAGGAGGAGGATGAAACTGGTCCGGAAGTCTCAAAATGGATAAGAATAAGGTACGATTATATGCCCATATACTGCAAGAGCTGCAAGAAGCAAGGACACAATGAAGATGAATGTTGGGTTATTAATCCACACCTAAGGCAGTGGGAAGATATAAGAATAAAGATAAGGAGATTGTCGGCACTGCTGCAAATGAAACAAAGGTCCTTACAAGTGGTAAGGTGGTCGGCAGAATCATTAATAATCAGGAGAAGCAGGAATGGATACAAGCAAGGAAAAATAGGCATCAAAGGGACAACAGAGGCCACATTATAAATGCATCAAAGGAAAATGAAAAATTAACTGCCAAGGTGAACGGTACCAAGAAGCATCAGAAATCGACTACTGAAGTTGAGGAGGCATCTGGTTTAAATGCTGACAAACCTATTGTAAATAGCAATATGTTTGCCCTACTGGATTTGCAAGAAAATGAAGCTATTGAAAACAATAATTTGATTGTGAGTGATGAAAATGCTGCTCGAACTGACAGTGTAGTAGCCACAGCAATAGCTGAATCTGGAAAGAAAGAAAAGACTTATAAAAGGAAAGAACAAGAAACTACTGCACATTGGGTACAAAGAAGTTTCAGGCCAATCTTGGTAGATACTAACACTTCTTGCCAGGAAATACCTTTACAAGACACTCGAGTAGAGCGACAACTAGCTAACAATGCAGATCAAAATGACATTGTTAGTACAGTTAGAAGTGGAGGATATCAATTAGCAGATCAAATGCAAGATGACAATGGGAAACGACAAATGTCTGAAGAGATATCAAGTGACAAGGAGGCTGATGACGAGGCAGTAGCAGAAAGCCCATCGAACACAAGGACCAATCAAGGACACCTCGATGCCACCAGATCTCTGGATCAAATTAAGTTTCAATCGAATTCAAAATCGGTCGAGACCATGTCAAGTAAGCAAACTCATTTTGGAATCGACATCTCTGATGATCAACTTGAACATCCATTGACACCATCATTGCTTGTGAACAAATCAGGAAATTGACCACACTCCAATAAGGACATCCAGCAAGGAGTAACAGAACAGCAAAAGGAAGTTACACAAAAATCAAGAGCAGTTATAGCAACAATTGATGGAGTCCTAGCGCATCTTCAAGATTCAGCTGAGGCTGGTTTCATGGATAATCATATTGCCACAAGTTCAAATGCAACAGCAACACAAAAGGGAATCTTGACCATTCATTCGACAGAGTTGCAGTTGGCTGGGGAGACGAGTAGGGAAAAAGCTATGCAACTGCAAATTAATTTACCATTGAAGAGTCCACTACAAACACTCCATGATATTGTTACCCATAATGTTGAACCAATTGATAACCATTGCATACAAAGTCATCAGGTGGAGGAAGAAGGAGAAGATGAATCAATTGCCGCGAATTTTAAGCAGATGGCAAGGGAGGCAGATTTATCCCCAGCATCTAGCCTTAAAGCAGTGAAGACGAACAAGAAATCACAACACAAAGAGCAATCTCAACCTATAAGAATTCTGCCCAAGAGGGCAGCCTCGCATAATAAATGATGATGAAGGTCCTAATATGGAACATTAGGTCTGTCAATACAGAGCAGGCCTTCCCAAGAGTGATCAATATGCATCGCGAACATGATTTTGCTGTTATTGCCCTGATGGAACCATTCCAAAAAGCTGGATATATTCAAAGGTATAAGAACAGATTGCACATGGAGGATGCCTATTCAAACATAAATGGGAAGATTTGGTTGTTTTTTAATGCATACCTTGAGTGGGAACTGGTGATGGACACGGAACAGCAGGTAACAATTAAGCAACTGCATCGTTACTGTGATAAGCAAATCATCATGACGTTTGTCTACGCAAAATGTAACGCATTGGAGAGATTGGAACTATGGGACAATCTGTACTACTTAGCCAGTGATATGGACAGTCCTTGGATGGTTGGCGGAGATTTCAATGTTCTTTTGAATGAAGATGAAAAGATAGGTGGACGACCAGTTTTGCCACCAGAGTATGAGGACTTTGCATTCTGTATTAATTCGTGTGGATTGTTTGATCAAGGATATAAAGGAAGTCCATTTACATGGTGGAATGGGAGGCCAAACTCGGAGTGCATCTTTAAAAGAATAGACAGGATTGTAGTTAACTCTGAATTCCAGAATATGTTCCCAGCTGTAGACATTGAGCACTTAATTAGAACTGGTTCTGACCATGTTCCATTACTCATGATCTGTGGTGAACAAGTAGCGACATTTGTAAAACCTTTCAGATTTTTAAACTTTTGGACTAAACATGAAAGTTTTATGGATGTCGTTCAAGAGAACTGGTCAGCTAATTTCATAGGCGACCCATATCTCATTTTTAAGCATAAGCTTAAAACAGTTAAGGCCGCTTTATCAAAGTGGAGCAGAGAGACTTTTAGAGATATATTCAAGCAGTTGGCAATACTTGAAGACATTGTGAAGGTGAAGGAGATGATGTTTGAGGAAGATCCATCGAGAGAAAACAGAATGGTCCTTCAAAGAGCCCAAGAAGAACTCAAGAGATATTTATCAATCGAGGAACAATACTGGAAACAGAAGGCTGGAATGACATGGTTCGAGGAAGGCGATAGAAATACAAGATTCTTCCACAATCTTGTAAATGGTAAAAGGCAGAAGCTACAACTGAAAAGGATTCAAATCGAAAATGGAGATTGGCTAGATGGTCAGGAATAGTTATCGAAGGCAGCAGTTGATTTTTTCCAAAAACAATTTACAAATGAAGGAGAACCAACAGATTATTCTATGCTCGAAAATGTACCATCGATGGTATCACTGGAACAGAACTTGGAATACTGTAGATATCCGACGATGGAGGAAGTAAAAGCTGCTGTGTTTGAGCTAGGTAATGAGAGTGCCAGTGGACCAGATGGTTTCACAGGACTCTTTTATCAGGTATGTTGGGAGATTATTAAGTTCGACATACACAGCATGGTTCTTCACTTTTTTGGAGGTGCACCTTTGCCTAAATCGATTACTCATACTAATCTAGTGATGTTGCCTAAGAAATCCATAGTTCAAACATTCTCTGATCTAAGGCCTATTAGTTTGAGTAACTTCATTAACAAAGTCATATCAAGAGTTATTCATGATCGACTAGAAGGCTTCCTTAATAGCTACATATCACACAATCAATCTGGATTTCTAAAAGGCAGGAGTATTTTTGAAAATATTCTACTCACACAGGAGATTGTCACTGATATAAGGAAGAGAGGAAAGCCTGCAAACGTAGTGATTAAGCTCGATATGACAAAGGCGTATGATAGAGTTTCTTGGAAATACTTGATGCACGTTTTGAGAAGGATGGGCTTTGCCGAGCATTTCATAAGTATGGTTTGGAACTTACTGTCAAATAACTGGTATTCCGTGTTGGTCAATGGACAATCCACAGGCTTCTTTAAATTGAGTAGGGGGTTAAAGCAAGGATATCCTTTATCTCCAGCCTTATTCATTCTTTCTGCTGAGGTACTGTCGAGGTCACTTAATAAGCTATTTGATGATAGATCTTTTGTGGGATTTTGAATGCCAAAGTGGTCAGATCCTTTGAACCATTTGGCA
>MCJB01045471.1:0-22683 GCA_002018475.1 Nicotiana obtusifolia | reverse complement strand
CAGCAAAGTTTTGCTTAAGATATCGTCAAGAGCAAGGAATAATTAATCCGAGGTCGAACAATGACTTTGTTCGAGGTCGACAGCAGTCAGGTACAGGCGTTCGAAGTTGTAAGCTGAAAGTCGAACAACTGGTTTTGAAATCAAGCTATTCAATCAAGAGTTCATTTCGAAATATGATCTACTAGCTGGATCATTTTCGACAAGGAATAATCGAAGAAGTGTTTTCTGAGATCGACACCAGCAATCGACACCAAGTTTTCGAGGGAAGTTCTAGCAATCGAGACCATCACTCAAATACAGAACAGCAGCTTGCTTCCATCAAAATACATGATCGAAATCATTCTACTTCAACTCAATCGAAGGGAAATGATCGACATTAGTCTTCGAAGGGAGATGATCGACATCAGACTACTTTGACAAAATAAAAGAAGAAGACCCCCAGATTAGCTGAAATATGGCCTATATGCAGAGTAATTCATAGAATGTTAGAGCATTTTCCAGTGGTATCAACATGTACACATGTTCATTCTGGAGATGTGATAACATTCTATGACAAAAGTATTATAGGTCACTGGAATCAAATGTCAGCAGCAGCTAGCATACCCCTCGATTATGGATCTGAATTGTATTGTCACTCGTGCTGCGAACATATGGAGAACTGCTCTACCATCATGATTGAGCACATTCAAGGAGACAACTATTCTACAGGAATCATAAACCTGGACAAGCAACAAACACCAAAAGAATCGCAAAAACAAAACATCCCGATAAATGTTGGAATCTCACTGAAGGACAGTCGAAACTCAATGAAGGACAATTGCAACTGGATGAACAGCCAAGGCAGACAATTTCATATAGTATTAGAACACTTTCCAGTGGTATTAGCATGTTCACATGCTCATTCTGGAAGTGTACCAATGCTATATGAAAAATGTACTGTTGGAAATTGTGATACTACAATACTGTTAGATCGATTGTTACTAAGCTTCAACAAAGCAGTTCCTACTGCAATTGAAGGACAATCGAAATACCATTTGTGCTGCAAACATACAGAGAACCTCTTTACCACCATGATTGAGCACATTTCAAGGAGACAAATATTCCACAAGTTCGACACAAAGAATCAAATGCCAGCAGCATCGATCACACTCTGTTCGACTCGAAGGCAAATATTGGAGGACTTTCTACATGATCGACGTCGAAAAACATTACAGTTTCGAGGTCGAGAAGGAGATAGTCTACTGATTGACATCGAGAATCATGAATGAGAACAGATCATAGGTTGGGATCGAGAACAATTCAATGCTTTTAGGGAACCACCAAATGCAGCAAGAAAAATACTGGAAAGTGGCCTATGGGCAGACAACTCCATATAGCATTAGAACATTTCCCAGTGGTATTAGCATGTTCACATGCTCATTCTGGAAGTGTACTAATGCTATATGAAGACTGCACTATAGGAATGATATGTAACACCAACAGATCATCTTCTATTGAGCTTCGACAATGCAGCTTCTACTGCAACTAGAAAACAGTCACTGCCAATTTCAGTTCACAATCTACCAGTGGTACTGTACAATAGCAGTCACGCTGCTAATTGTACTGTCGATGTGTCATTGAACAAACCAAGGTCGATACATCACGCACTAATACTACAACAGCATATTTTGACAGTGTAAGAGGGAGGCCAAATCACTGTCGCAATTAACAAGTTAAAGTAATGAACCAACGATGCAATGTGAAGGACACTGTAGATTCACGTCTGCCAATCCTTTGAATGCAAAACTTGGCGCCTGGTGAGAGCAATAGAGGTGCTACATCTATGTTTTGCAATTGGCGGGGAATATGCAAGCCTTCACGGATTGAAAGTTGGTTTTGATAATAGTTTTGCTATATTAGTACATCTAGAATTAGACGCATATTTTAAATTAGGAACATTTTGTAATCTTTGTATTTCTTTAATTTTAATATATATAACCTCTAGGCAATGTGCTTAGAGGTAGTTGCTTAAAAAAAAAAAAGCAAAAGCATCGAGGACAGACAAAGAGTACAACCCAAGCAACAATCATCTTGCCCCAGCAACAGCAGCCATGCCACCAACAATGATACTATCATTGATCAAGACCTGAAAGCAAGAAAGCAGAAACCAGCAATACCACTCAAGATCCTCACTAACAGCAACAGGGAAACTATCACATGAAAGCAGGAAAAAGGAAACATTTCAAGCCCTCAACACAGCCAAGCATACAGCATCAACAAAACTGTTAACAAATATACAGAAACAAGAGTCCTTTTAGAAGCAGCTGTCAACATAGGAACAGATTATTGGGGCAGTTGCATTGTGTGGTATCAGCACCTCGAGTGCTCAGTCTAATGCAACTGCATCAATCATCATGTTTCCTATACACACAACACTCTCCACTAGAATACCACAATTCAAAACTCTTACAAAAACAACATTCCAACCATACCTGTACCAAAAGCAAATGCAACATCAATGGAAGCAGCAGAAGAAACATCAACACCATATCTAGCCAACTTCCGGTCCAGCATAAACATATTGCAACATGGATACATTCCCTTTTCCAGCAAAGAAAATGCAACAGCAGCAGAAACTACAGGGGCACCAATGGAAATATTAGCAACATGTACATACTAACCAAACTAACCAGCAGAAACAGCAACATATAGAATAAAGGAAGCAGCAATGCAAACAAACCACATCATGCAAGGAAACAAGGAGTAACAATTAACACAAGTAGCAATGCCAACAACAGCAATCAAAACAATCTCCACAACAATATCAGCAACATGCACTGGACCACTTTGCTTCAACTCCATCATACAGTTTGCAACAATATCAGTAGGAACACCAATCACACCAGAAGCAGCAGCAATGCCAAAACCAACGCCAACACAAATAACCCAAAGCACAGCAGGACACACACAGAGCATGGTAGTAGCTCCAACACCAATAATCGCAAACAAACACAGCCATCAATTCCACCAAGCAGCCTCAAGACACATATGGATGGATATCTTCAACTTTGCTTTCTCTACATCAGGAGACAAAGCGAAATTGAAGATAACTTGCGCTCTTTTGCTATGCTTTTGCAAAACTCTAACAGCACCGACCTCTGTCATAGCCACTCAAGGAAGATCAAAGCTTGCAATCAGAGGGACACAATAGGAACATATGAACTTTTTTGTCTAGCTGACCTAGGAAAATTGTACATACGACTATCTATTACAAAATGGACAATCGTCACATTACAATAGGCCTAACCTCTTATTATTATCTAGGTACTTATAGTCAACACTTTAAGATGACCTTAAGTACATGTACTCTCTTTTGGGAGGTAAAGTACATGTCCCCCTCCATAGTTGTACTCCGTTTTTAATTAATAAAAACCTCATTTAACCAAAAAAATAAAAAATAATTTCCTTCTTTGATTATATTGTTTCTAATTAGTAATTCTTAGGTAATTTCAAAAATTTCGATAGAAGCGGAGGAGAGACAAATGGTCTTCTCCAAACTAGAGTAGGAAAGCCTCTAAAATATTCTTAATTCTTGTATTTCGAATTTCCTTCTATTATTGCATTATTCCTAATTAGTAATTCTTAGGTAATTTTCTACTTAAGTAATTGCTAATTTTTAAGCTTGTAGGACCTCGTGCTAAAACTCAGCATTTTCACTTTCATAAATAATTCTTGGCTTCTTGTCCTCACTGAAAAAGTTGTTCGCCTATTAAGTCACATAAACTCACACACCTCGAAGAAACAATTGAACTTGTGAACTTGAAAGGTCGCTAAGGAACTTGATCAATTAGAGGAATCCAATTTGAGGACAAGTACGAAATCCTACACGAAATTTGAGTGAACTCGAGAGTCATTCAAAAAGTGAGAGAGAATATTTTTAACTAACCTTAACACATTCTCTAGTCTTGTTTATTTTGCAGGTACATGGCTACAGAAGGAGAAAAGGTTGTGAAAGACATTACATTGGCCGAGCTTTGGGCTGAAGTAAGGGAGCTTAGTATCCGAATGGAGAACCTTTAAAGAACCGCTAGTACTTAGAAGAATGCCGGGGAAGGAACTAGTGATGGTTCTACCTTAAGACCTGAACATGATGGTACTATTTGTGATGTGGAGAGAGACGAGGAGATTGAGGAAGATAAGGGAGCTGATTTTGTTGAGTGTGATGATGAGCTGATTTTGGTAGTGATGTTTTGATGGAATATAGAGACATGTTTTCGGAGGAGATGCCGAGTGGACTACCTCCATTGAGGGGGATATAACACCAAATTGACTTTGTTCCAGGATCACAAATTCTGAACAAACCCGCATATCGAAAAAATCTACAGGATACTAAGGAGTTGCAACGACAAGTGGATGAGCTATTGAGTAAGGGGCTAGTTCGAGAGAGTTTATGTCCGTATGCCGTACCCGTGATCTTGGTTCCAAAGAAAGACTACACCCGGAGGATGTGTTTTGAATGCCGAGCCGTCAACGAGATAACGTCAAAGTATCGTCATCCCCCAAGGTTAGATGACATGCTAGATGAGTTATGTGGTTCAAGTGTGTTTTCTAAGATTGATCTAAGGTCCAGTTACCACCAAATCCGTAGGAAACCGGGTGATGAGTGGAAAACTGCATTCAAGCCCAAGTTTGGTCTATATGAATGGTTGGTGATGTCTTTTGGTCTCTCCAACGCACATAGTACGTTCATGCGATTAAAGAATCATGTGCTTAAACCGTTTCTTAATAAGTTTGTGGTTGTTTACTTTGATGATATCCTGATTTATAGTAGAAGTTTAGATGACCATGTTGATCACGTAAGGCAAGTGTTTGAAGTATTGAGAGCCGAAAGGGTATATGTTAATTATAAGAAGCGTGCCTTTTGTGTGGAGAGAATATGTGGAGTGTGTTTTGAGTGTAAAAGAGCTAAGTCTAGGTCTAATAATCATGGTTTGTATACTCCCTTACCCGTTCCTACTAACCCTTGGGTACATGTTTCGATGGATTTTGTGATGGGGCTACCTCGATCTAAGGGTGGTCATGATAGTATTTATTTGGTTGTTGATAGGTTTTCTAAGATGGCTCATTTCATTCCTTATAAAAAAATGTGATGATGCACAACATGTTGATTCTTTGTTTATTGCTAATGTATTAAAGTTGCATGGTGTGCCTCGATCTATTGTTAGTGATAGGGATGCTAGGTTTTTGAGTTACTTTTGGAAATGTTTGTGGGGTGCTATTGGCACCAAATTGTTGTTTTCTACATCACATCATCCACAGAATGATGGTCAAACTGAGGTTGTTAATCGCACCTAGGGAGCTCTTTTTCGAGCTTTGACCAAAAGGAAGTCCGGCACTTGGGCTGACCGAGTACCTATTATGGAGTTTTCATATGATACAACTATTCATCGCATGTCTAGCATTACTCCATTTGAATTTTTTTATGGTTTTAATCCTTTGATACCACTTGATCTTGTTCCTTTGCCGACAGACGCAGCTATTATCATTGATGGAAAAAACCGGGCAGCCGCATTGCCCGAGTTGCATGCCAAGGTGAGGTAAACTCTCGAGGATGCTTATGAAAAGGTAGCTGTCAAGAAGAATAAAGGAAGGAAAAAGCTAGACTTAAAGAGGGCTGACTGAGTTTGGGTGCACTTCCGCAAGGAACGATTTCCGAACCATAGGAAAGGGAAGTTGGCTCCTAGAGGAGATGGACCATTTCAAGCGCTGCAGAAGATCAATAATAATGCTTATGTCATAGACCTGTCTGCTGATTATGCTGTTTCTAAGACATTCAATGTCTCTAATTTGACTCCTTGTGCTGCTTTGAAAGATGAAGATGGTCCGATTTCGAGGTCAAAATCTTCTTAAGAGTGGGAGAATAATGCAGGTCAACCTGATCAAGCTACGTTCATGCCATCAATGTTGGATAAGACAAGAAAAGGCGTTGGTTAGCCTTAGAGAAGAGCCAATCGTTCAAGCATTCACAAATTTGGCCATGGACGAAATTAGAAGTTGAAGTTGTACATTTGTGTTTATGTTGTATTATTGTGTAGTTATAGAAGACATTAATTCTTACTTGTTTTGTCCTGCGTGACTATTCTTTAAACTTAGCCATATTGTGACCTTTTTTTTAGTTACTTGGTTCCTAGTTGATTTAGGACAATGCTCACTCTAGATAAGCCTAAAAACTACATTATTTTCAGATCCTTTGACATTATTTTCAATAAAAAAATGGCAGCAACATTGCTCCCAAATTCTCGTGTGTTAAACTAGTCCAATTTTGCTCTGATTCGAAATTGAACTCGTTCGTTTGTTTGATCCAACAGCCATAGGACTGTCATGTCTTGAGCCATAGCATACAACGAGTCCCACAGTTATATTCTCTCTATTGAATAACACTTAGCATATACTAGTGTTAGAATGAGTTCCACATGTGTTTCTGTGTGGAGGTGCTCTGGAGTAAGTTGATGCACCATGTCATACAGGACTGTGATTTCATATAGACCATCAATGAAAGCCCATATTTTGTTGGAGACATTAGCCACTGCTTGTGAGAAGCCAATCTTCCTTCTATATCTGTCCATCTTTCTTGCTTGCTGCATTGGCTACATAATGCCTATTAATTTTTTTTTTTGGTAAATAAGTCTTTTATTACCTTTAAATATCAAGCTTTACAGAAATGGAGGGGGACATGAACCTTACCTCCCCAACAAAATACAAGTACCTTGTTTTAAAAAGGTTCTTCCTTTGATGTACAAAAAATACAAATTGTGTCCGACCTAGGTTGATGGGATGACTATCTATATTGTGATAGGTAGTCATATGTAAAAAAACGAGGTGATATATGTCTAGGTCGACCTTGCTAATTATCTGCATTCCTAATCCTAATGTTAGAGTTGTCTTCTTTGATTTGTCACATGGTGAAGTGTGTATCCTTCCTTTTGGTTGCTCTGTGAAGCTGCTCCAGTTTCCTTGGCAGAGTGTGGGTGTATGATATGTCTTTGTTTGTTTGAGAAAGCTCTGCCTCTTGTGAATGTTGCTGTGATTTCTATCCTTGCTTATGGTTGCTGTCCCTTTGTTCACCCTTGTACTCTTGTTCTGTGTATTGTGCTGTTGTGCTCCTGTGATGAAAAGGTGCTTTGTCTTGTAGCTTTCCCATTGATAGTTGTCCTGCAGTGGTTGTTTTCTTCCATACTTGCTGGTGATAGTGCCTTGTAATCTCCATTTTGTTGTTTCCCTGTTGACATAGTTCCTACTAGTGCTATGCTGCTTCTGGATGGTTCTGCATCTGCTGTGGCTCGTGGGAGACTGGTGCATCAATATTTGCTGGATTGCTTTTTTCTTATCAGGAATTCTGCTTATGTTTGTGTCCCTCTTACTGCTGAGTTTCTGCTTGCTGCTTTGCTGATCATTTTTCCTGTATGTGCTGAGTTTTTTGTTGCTGCTGAGATGTTTCTTGCTACCTATTCTGTCCCTGTTGATTCTTGCTTTCCCAGATATGCTGGATTGCTTGTTGATGTTCCTTCTGATGGTGATGATGCTGATGGTTGTCTGAAATTGTACTGTTTGTGTCCATGAATGTTGATCTGCTTCCTGCTGGTTGGTGAGATGACTGTGGTTGCTGAGTTGCTTCTTGATGTTCCATCTGATGGTGATGATGCTGATGGTTATCTGATGTTGTACTGTTTTTGTCCATGAATGCTGATCTGCTTCTTGCTGATTGGTAAGATGATTGTGATTGCTTGCTTTGCTTCTGCCTGTATGCTTTGTAACCATTTTATGTGTTTTGCATTGGGTTCTGGATTGGATGAGCTGTGTTTTCCAGTTGTTTTCTCTGTGGATTGTTTTGTTTGCATAGAGGTTAGGTGATTGATGCAATTGCATTCGAATGAGCACCTGTGGTGCTAATACCACACAATGCAATTGCGTCAATAACCTTATTCTATGACGATAGTTGTTTGTGCTGTTGGGGGGTCTTTATTTCTGGTGTGTTTTTGCTCTTTATGGGTGTTCCTGCTGTTCTTTTTCACGCTGGTACTGTGTTTCTTTTTTGCTGGCTGCTCATTAATGTTCTCTCTTTCTTTCATGTTTTTTGCTGCCTTTAAACCAAAGCTGTTGTGCTCTTTCTTTTGCTGTAATTCTGCATCTTTGAGTGTACTCTTGCCACCATGCTTCTGGAAGTGCCTGTTTTTGCTGTATCTGTTGCTTCTCTTATCAATTTGACCCTTCTTACAGTGCTCCAACTTTGTGGTTCCTTGGTAGGAGAGTTTCTTCTGGTCTGCCTGATTTCCAGTAATCAGTTGACTACAATGTGTGCTTGAGTCAGCTGATCTTTGTCTCATGCTTCTCCTTTTGATTATCAGGTGAATGTGTCTACTGGTCAGCCTCTGATGTTCTCTGATCTTTGTCTCATGCTTCTCCCTTTGCTTCTTCTTTCGATTGTTCCAACTGGGCTGCACAATCTGTTGATGAGCTGGGCAGTTTACTGAATCCTGAGGTTGCTGCTGTGCTTGGACTGCTGCTTTCCACTGACCAGTGCCTTTCTCTATTTTTGCTGTTTCTTGTTCTGCCTCTGCTGCTGTCTGGTTCTCAGGAATCAGTCTACTGAGTTTGCTGTGTGTTGAGGCAGCTAATTTTTGTCTACTGTTTTGTTGTTTTGTGATGCTTTGATTGTTGTTTATGCTCTGCTTAGTTTGCTGCTGCTGCTGCCTTGGTTTTATTTCCTCCTTCTGTGCTTGTTGCTTTGTTTTGCATTGCATTCCTGACCTCCGAAAGCCCTGCACATGAAGTAATCTAGTTAGTAAGAGTATTATCACTTTATCACTTTCACTCTCAAGTACGGGCATTGCGACTTCTCTGCATTTAGGATTCTCCTGCCAATTGAGTCTAATTGGTTGAAATGATGACATTCCAATCTTCCAAAGTTTAGAGCATAGTTGGCAATGTGATCCGCTAGCCTGTTTCCTTCCCTGTGTATATGTGAAACTACTAGTCCAAGAGAAATTTTGAATTGGAGGATTTCATCAATTTGCTCGACTATACACCAGGGAGGGTCCCAATTGCCATTGATGACTTTGTTTAGAAGCATTGAATCTGTTTGTAGCCAAATGTTAGAGAAGTTTTGTGTGCTACAATATCTTAGTGCTTATAGTATTGCTGTTGTTTCTGCAAGAGTGTTTGTTCCTTGTGTGCATTCTGTCCCAAGTGCATAAATGAGATCTCCTATTTCATTTCTCACGCAAAACCCAATTGAACTTCTTCCTGGGTTTCCTCTTGAGACTCCATCAGTGTTGATCTTTACCCAACCTGGTAGGGGAAGTTCCCATGTGATCTTCTTGTAACTTAGCCTTGGTGTGTAATTCTCCAGCCTGTGTATGAGATCCTGCCATTTGTGAGGGGCCTTGAAGCCTGGCTTCCTTGTGTGTACCAAATTTTGCAGTGTTGTAGAAATTTGGTAGATTACTCAGCCTGTAGTGACTGCCTCCCCGTGTTTGAGACTATTTCTCCTTTTCCAGAGTTCCCATACGATGCATGCTGGAAGTGCTTGCATTATTGGCTTTAATCTATTAACTGTTGGAGCAGTCCAGCAATGGCCTGATGGAAAGTTAATTCATCCACCGAGAATCCTGCTGCTTGCATGAAGTGTTTCCATACCCTGCTGGCAGTATTTGAAGTGTAAAAGAGGTGTGTTGTGGTCTCTTCCTTTGGTTCCGTGCAACACCAGCATTTTGAGGGCAATTGGTATCCCCATCTTTTGAGAATATCATCCAGTGGTAATTTGGCTCTCCAGACTCTCCACATAAAGAAATCAATTTTGAAGGGGATTCCTTTTACCCAGATCATCTCATATGCCATTTTTGGGTCTTCTCTCTTTCTTAGGTAGTCCCATGCTGATTTGACTGTGAACTGTCCTTGATTTTGAAGCATCCAGTATGGGATGTCCATTGTGTTTTCTACTCTTGGTGCCTTAACTGTGAGCAAAATATGTTCTACCAGATCTTGGGGTAAATGGGCTGAGAGTTGTGGAAGGTTCCAGTTTCCATTTTGCACTGTTTCATTAACATTTTGCAGTATTTCATCAATAGGATGATCTGGTGGTGTTATGTAGTATATCGCTCCAAGCCTAGTCCAGTTGTCGTACCAGAATAATGAGGATCCCATCTTTAGGTGCCAAGCGATTTGATGTTCTATAATCTCTCTGCATTCAATCAATTTTTTCCATACCTGTGACCCTTTCCTCCATTGGACTGTTACTGCATTATGGTGTTTGCAGTATTTTTGTGTCATGTAAGCACTCCATAGACTGGGCTTAGTTCTGAAATTCCACCATAATTTGCAGAAAAGGGCCTTTGACATGTCGTGCAGTGATCTAAATCCTGCTCCCCCTTCCCCCAGTGGTAGGCATAAATTGTCCCATGATGACCAGTGTCTGCTGTTGCCTCCTACCGTGCTGCTCCAGAAAAATTGGGAAAACAATTTATGAATGTTGTTGATTACTTGTTTGGGAGGGTTCACTGCTGATAGGAGGTGTATTGGCATGCTTTGCAGGACATGTTTGATCAGTATGTATCTTCCTCCTATGGAGAGTAGTTTCCCTTTCCAGGATTGCAATCTATCTTGAATCTTGCTCACAATGTCTTGATAGTAGATGATCTTCTTCCTTGAGTAGAAGATAGGACAGCCCAAATATGTGAAAAGGAAGTTTTGCCTTTCTATTCCTGTGATTCTTTCTGTCCTTTGAATAACCCCTATTGCTGCTGAATGATGCATATATATAGCCGACTTGCTCTTGTTTGTTAATTGTCCCGAAGCTGCTTCATATGCATTCAGTGTCTCCATGATCATTTGGAGTGAATCAGAATCTGTTGAGGAGAAGATGATCATGTCGTTAGCATATGCTAGGTGGTTAATCTAGGGCTTCTCCTTGGCAAGCCAAAGCCTTTGAAGCTGGCGCTTTGTTGCAGCGTATTTAGACCTCTTGATAATGCTTCTGCAGCAATGATGAAAAGAGTAGGAGACAGTGGGTCCCCTTGTTTGACGCCTCTTGTTGATTTGAAAAAACCACATGGTTGGCCGTTGACGAGAATTGAATACCAGTTGTTGCCAAGTATGTCAATGATCATACCAATGAAGGTTTCGTCAAAGCCCATTTTCCTGAGTATTTTTGCTATGTAGAGCCAAGATATTCTGTCAAAAGCCTTTGTCATGTCTAGCTTGATGACCACATTTGGTCCTGCCTTTATTCTTTTCCCAATATCAGTGATGATTTCTTGTGCCAGGATAACATTTTCCACTATTGTTCTGCCTCACACAAAACCAGCTTGCTCTTGTGAAATTAGAGAAGGAAGGATAGGCAGCAACCTTTCATGAATGATTCTTGAGAAGACCTTGTTAATGAAGTTGCTCAAATTTATCGGCCTCAGGTCCGAGAAGGTTTCTACTTCCTTTTTCTTTGGGATGAGTATCAGATTTGTGTGCGTTATGCTCTTGGGGAGTGACCTGCCTGAGAAGAAAGCTGTGATCATATTTTGGATGTCATCCCCTATTGTTTCCCAGCATGATTGATAAAAAGGCCCTGTGAAACCATCAGGTCCCCCTGCACTGTCCCTGTTTAGGCTAAAGATTGCTGCTTTTATTTCCTCTGTTGTTGGAATTCTGTTGAGTTCTTCATTCTGCTCAGGAGATATTATCTACTGGATATTTTCAAGGATGCTGAAGTCCGTGGGCGTGCTTTGTTCTGTGAATTGGTTCTTGTAGAAAGAGATGGCTTCTTCCATTATTTGCTCCTCTTCTTCTAGCCAGATACCCGAACTATTTTTGATTCTTTTGAGCTGTAACCTTCTCCTTCTTCCATTCATTTGAGTGTGGAAGAATTTGGTATTTCTATCTCCATCCTTGAACCACGACATCCCTGCTTTTTGCTTCCAAAACTGTTCCTCTATTGCTAGATGTCTCACTAGTTGTGCTTGCACTTTCTGCAACCTCTCCCTGTTTTGGGCAGTGGGTCTCTCTTCAAATTGCTTTTCGTGCACCAGCACGACTTCCTCCATGCTTGCTATGTTCTGGAAAATATCTCCAAAAGTTGCTCTGCTCCATGTAGTTAATGCTTTCTTGAGCTTTTTTAACTTGTAACTGAAGATGATGAAGGGGTCTCCTTGGAAATCTGCTTGCCAATTTTCATTGACCACTGCTTGAAAAGATTCATGCTTGGTCCAGAAATTTAGGAATTTGAATGGCTTTTTGATCTTTATTGGTTCCTGATCAAAGTGAATTAACATGGGACTATGATCCGATCCAATTTTGGTGAGATGAGTGACTTCAATCGTTGGGAAAGTTTGCTGCAGTGGTTGGTTTGCGAAGCATCTATCTAGCCTCTTGAAGATACACTCTTCATCTGCCCTTCCATTCCACCATGTGAAGATACTTCCTTTGAAGCCCAAATCTGTTAGGCAGCTGATGTTTATGAAGTGATTGAAGTCATCTACCTCATTGAAAGGTACTGGGAGGCCTCCAAACTTTTCTTCCTGATCGCTTATGACATTGAAGTCCCCTCCAACTAGCCATGGGCTGGTTTTTCTTTGTGATAGATCATATATTGAATCCCATAGTTCAATTCTTTCTTCAGGTGTGCACTTAGCATAGACTAAAGTGAGGATTAATCTTTCATTTGTCACTGAGTGTATTAGTTGCAATGTGAGTTGCTGAATTGTGTCTTCGAGCACAGTGACAATGTAGATGTCTTCCAGGAAAGCCCATATCTTGTTCGACACATTTGCAAATGCTTGTGCCATGCCAATTCTTCTCCTATAATGTTCAAGTTTCTTGAATTGTTGTTTTGGTTCCATGAGACCAATGAATTCAAATTGGTGCTTGTTGTTGAGTGTGATCAGTCTTTCGAAGGCTTGCATTGTTTTGACTGATCTTATGTTCCAAATAATTGCTTTCATTGTTTTTTGTTCAAAAAGGCAGAAGTTCCTTAGTGAAGTATCAGCTTTGAGGCAGAAACACTGTTTTCTTTTGATTGCTTCTTTTGTTGGTTCCCTTTTCCGGTTAGTTTCATTGCTTGGACTGGTGATATGTCCCCTTGCCTTGCTATATTTTTGATGTTCTGTGAGCTGTCTTCTTCATCCAAATCCTTTCCTGTGTTGTCTTCAAAATTATTCTTGATGTTAGATGATGCTGACTTTGTTCTGGGCTTGAAAATTGCCTGCAGCTGAGCTCTTAGAGACCCTGATTTTATGCTTATGTCCTGGTCTATGATTGACAAATGTTGGTTTTTCTGGAACTGTTGTTTCACATTTTCATTGTTATCATTTTCCTCTTCTTGCATTCCATCCGGAAGTTCCCCATCTTCTGAGCTTTCCTCCAATTGTTCAGACCATAGCCTCCCTGTGATATGTTTTAGATGTGTTACTGATCCTGCTTCTATCTGATTCATTTCTTCTGTCCTGTCTTTGATCAATGTACCATTCTTTTGTTTAATAGTAGTGTTGTCTGGTATGGTTGAGGGTGGTTGTTGTGTGCTATTGGGTGACTGTGGGCTTGGACCTTGTTGTTGTGAGTTGCTGGGATCGTTCAACTTTTGTAAAACCTTTCCTTGACCCATAGAGAAGTGGAGTCCCTTATCCTTTCCTCTGTGCTACTTTCAGGGGCCTCATTTGATATTTTTCTGTTGCTTGATATCTCTTTTCTGTTGCTGAATTCTGCTGATTCCAAGAGAGATTGAGGCATTGTTGTTTTTTGCTGAGATTGTTTGGTTTTCTGTGCTGGTTGTCCATCTGAAGAGTTGTGATGCTCTTTTTTGTTGCTGAGGTTTTTCAGCTGGTGAGCTTCCTCTTTGGTCTCACTTGCAAGTGTCTGTTCAGTTGTTGTCTTCGGAGTTGGCTGGTTTCCTGCAGTTTCAATACTGTTGCATTCCATTTCCGAACTTCCTGTGTCTGTGAGATGTGGTTCCTTTGTTGGTTCTGTATTATCAGGTTTTGTGTCTGTTGTGTGCTATGTTCCTTCTGCAAAAGTGGCTGTTTCATTGTCATTTTCTTGGGCAAGAGCTTCAAAATTATTGGCAATCAGTATCTGCTGAGACTCCCTTTCAAGAGTGTGATTCTGCTTTGGAGCTTTGGTGCGAGTGTCCTTGTTGTATTTCCTATTATCTTTGACTTCTTTCCATTGAGGGCTAATGCTGCCTACTACCTTGCCACTCGACAGAATCATCATCGGATGCTCTTTAATTGCTAACTCTTTTCCTTTTGCTTTCCTGAGTTCTGCCGGTCCTTGTTCTTCAGCATTGTTTGCAGCCAAAATTTCCGGATGAGCCTTCCAGCATTCAAACATTTCATGTCCTTGAATTTTACATTGTTTACAGTATTTTGGGAGGTAATCGTACTGTATTTTGACCCATTCAGTCCTGATTTCCCCTGTTACTTCATTTTCAATATCTAACCTGACTTGTTTGGGCAAATCTGCCAAAAGGTCCACCAGCACTTTTACCCTTGCACAACTGGGCCTCGTCTTGTTTATTGTTGCTAGGTCAAGATGAACTGGTTTCCCCACTGCTGAGGCTAATGAGAACAAACATTCTTTCACAAAGTATGTAGGTAACAAATGTGGGAAAGAAATCCACGCCATTGCCATTGGGGTTTCTTCACCCATTTTGAATTTTGTGTCATATATTTGCTGCCTCATCTGATATTCATACCCGTCCTTAGCTTTCAAGTAGTAGGTGCTTTTGGAGGTTATTTTGATAAAGTCCTCCCACAGCGATAATCTGATAAGAACTAGTTTGTCTCTGAAGAAGCCAACGTTGCACTCGCCTTTGATTCTGCACTGTGTTGGAATGATTCTCCTCAATTCCTGTATCTCCGGCCACCCATAGGAGAATTTTCCCAGTACCGCATACTGTAGACCTTCGATGATATTCATGCGCGTCACCTCTGTTTCCGTGTATTTATCGATTGGTTGTCCATGCATGTAGATTGGTCTTCTGAGAGGGATGGGATCGATTTTTTGGTTAGGGTTTGCAGAGTTTGGACAATTTAGGGTTGTTGGTTTTAGAATTTTGGTGTAATCTAGTGGTTGGGGTGTGATTATAGGTGTGTTTGTGACTGGGTGGGTGTTCGTCGAGGGCTGGCCAGCCGGATTATCATCGGCCGGCGACGCCATTTGCGTCTGTGTGTAGCTTGCGAAGAAGACGGGGTTTTCTCTCTCTTATCGCCTCCGCTTCTCTCTTCCATATACAATTGGTATTGCTATTCAATTCTAGGTTGAAGTTGTTTCCTGAAAAATTAAAGTCGAGATCGTCTGGACCTTTTGAAATAGTGAGTGTGACACCATACGGGGCTATAGACTGGCTAGGTTTAGTGACTGGGGCGGACTTCTATTCTATACCTGTCTCCTTCTGTTACTATTATATAACCTCTTCGAAGCAAGAGCGCCAAATTCCGAGAGGACGTTCTTGGTTAATGGGCAAGGAATCAAGCGTTATTGGGGTGGTGACGTGGATTGTCACAAGTCCTCAATTGCACTGAAGGATGCTTGAGGAGTGGTATTGTAGTTCCGCGACGTTAAATTAAGCGCCTCTTAGGAGGCAACCCAAGCGTCTTATTTTGCTTTCATATTTTACTAATTTTGACCTTTAGTTTTTGTATTTTTGATTTTTTTTTAGGAGTTCCTTAATCTTGTTTTATTTTGTAAAAGTTAATCCTTGTATGTTTATTCAAAAAAAAAGTTTCAAGTATGGGAAAATAGAGTGGATGCGTCACATCCCCCTTAGCACCCAAAAATTTGAAACAAAACTGCACAAGGCAGTGAACTACGGCCATCGTGACCAAGGTCGCCTCCCATCAAAATTTTGGGAACCAAGGCAGACGCGTCGTGTCCCCTTCAACATGCACAGGTAAATGTTTTGTTTAAACACCTTAAACGCCCATCTCTCCCATTCTTGCCTCTCCCTCTCAGAATAAACACCACCCTCACCGCAACTCCCCTCCATCGCACCACCATTGCCTTTAACTCCAACACAATCAGGTATGTTCGACTTCTCTCTCTTCCCTCCTCTTCTCTATCTCATTGGTAGCAGCAGCATACTCCCACCCCCAAATTCCCCTAGGTTAGGTTCCACCAATTTGAATTCCACACATGAACTTAAGAGCAGACTTTGAAAATTTTTGAGGCTCTAGCTTGCTTCCACTGTTGGTTGTTGATGTTTGAGAGATGATAAACTAACATTCCCTTCATCTCGCTAATTTTGGGAGGGGATTTGAATTGCCCAACTGTTAGAATAAACTGGGCAAAATTGATGCATTCTACTTGTTCGACAAAATTCCTGAGAGGTAAATTTAGGCGTCGGCGAAGTCTGAGTAACCAAGCGATACTAGTATATGCTACTGAATAAGTGTGGGCTCGTTTGAGTGATTGTGTACGGCCGTGTTAGAGTGTAGGAGCTATGGGTGCTCACCACTCTTTCACCTTTCGTTTTGAGGCATCTGATGGTCATTAAGCTTCTGAGAAACCAAGTTCCAGCTGAATTAAATGCAATCAAATTGCTTAACTTCTTGTATTGTGATGTACATTGTTCCTGCAGTTGCATTATGTGTACACTATGCATAGTGGTATATTTTGAGAATAAGTGTAGGGTTGTGAGTCATAAAGCTGAGTAAGTTGTGGTTGTATGTGTGAGCAACACTCGAATCAATCTTTTGTTGTGCACACTGATGTCTATAAGTGCATTGCTCACTCGTGTACTACCAGATAATTGACTCCTGTTAAAAGCCATGGGTTATGTTTGAATGAAGTACGGAATAGCATAAGCGTGCATATGATTGGAAGTGCACACTTTTGCACAGCTACTTTACATTTGACTCAATGTTTTGAGAACTAAATATTAACCTCTTTGTTTTACAGGTACATAGGTTCGCAATGGCGGCAATGAGCAAAATGTCCAAGCAACAAGAAAGAGATAATGACAAGCCATCAGCCAAATAGCCTACCGGAAAGGCAATAGGTGCAACAAACTCACAGAAAACAAGAAAGTGGACTGAAAATGCAAAGGAACAGCCGACTAGGCAATTACTTTATGAGTCGGAGAAAGAAGAAGAGGAACCATTGGTGAGGAGGAATGTAAAAAGGGGTACCACAAAAACATCACAAAGACTACCAAGTAAGGGGATAGAGTTCGGAGAACCTGTGTCGAACCAGACCAAATCCACAAAGCAAGTTGTCCAAAAGATAAAGGGAAGCAAAAGGCTACCTCAGAATCTGAGTCTGAGTATGATTCGGACTATGAGCTCACAAATGTCAACATGAGCGATGAAAATGAGGGTGAACCAGTTGACCGAGCTACTTGGGAGAAGAATTTTGTGAGTGAAAATGCATTCCGGTCTTATGAGAACATTCTGGATTCAAAGAAATATATTCCAAAAAAGTCAATCAACATTGGAGAACTGAAGAAAAATTACCTAGATCTTCTAAAATCAATTCGAGAGGTGCAAGGATGGTGACCTATCTTGAAGGGCCACAGCAAGGCCAACCTTACTATTGTCAGAGAGCTTATGCCAATTGGCGTCATTCGCGGGGCAGCATTGTGAAATTACGAGGGGTGGATATCGATGTCTCAGTTGAGGCTCTGAACGGATTCTTAGGAGTGCCACACACACCAACGGAGAGGTATGACTCTATATGTAAAGAGCCTAATTACTCACATGTTCAGTTCGTCCTATGCCCTACCAGGAAAGATGCAAATTGGAAGCATGGAAATATAGAGTACCATTCTCTGGCCAAAGAGTTCATGAGCGTATTAGCATGTGTGGTGCTGAATTTCATATGCAATCGCCTGATACCATGCCAACACAAAAGTCATGTCCCTCGATACAAAGCACTAGTATTGTATGCTTTATTGGAGGGGATCCCGCTCAACTTAGGAGCCATCATGCACGACCAAATGCAGCGCATCAGGATGAACTACAAATGGAGGTTGTTCTATGAAAATACCTTATCGGATTACTTGACAGAGATGGGAGTGCTATGGGACAAGGAGAATTATGACATCAAGGCTAAAGCTCCAGGACCATATGATGTTACTAATATACTGGAGCCGAACAAGGGGAGGGCTTCTAAGTTCACTATTCAACAATTGTTTGAGCAGATGAGAGCTGATATGCAAGAGAAAGGTCTGAATTGATCGCGACTCGTGTGAAGTTGAGTGCCACTAGAGGTGAGTTGATTTAGACTCGTGCAGATCTTAGTCGAGTCCAGACTAAGCAGGCTACAATGATGAGGGAGGTATCGCTACTCCTCCGTACTTTGGTCCAATGTACAGATATAGATATTTCACAGTTGCTTGCACCATCCACTTCTGCTCCTCATGTAGTCCCGGGGTCTCCATCCACCATACATACTAATACCACCGTGTCGCATGCTACAGACTCAGCTCTACCTGGTGATGATAGGACTGTGACTGAGCCCCCTATTTGTGAGGATTTTATTGCTATGCTAGAGGGTTCCATGATAGATGTCGTGGACGCTTCGAGTACTCACTCGGTCGTTGCCACTACTTCCGTCCTGGCTTTCCAAACCACTGCTTCTGATGCTCCTCCACAGACCACGGAGGAGCCCTCCACATCAACCTGATGGAGTTTCTTCTCACCCTACTCTACTTTATTTTTGTGCTTTGAGGACAGCGCACGGTTCTAAGTGTAGGGTGGGGGTTATTCATTTTTTTTTTTTGTGGATGAATGTACTTATCTATTACAATCTTTGTTGCTTTTGATACTTTTGAGGCTGTAATATTCACTGAATTAATAGTTAGTAATTCATCTATAAATAGTAACTCTCAGTCTCTTGTTGTTTCTATTTGTAGTAAGTAGCTTTATAATAGTTGGTAGGAAAAAAAAGAGATTCTCTCGAGGGATTAAGGTCCTTGGAAAAATACAAAAAGATTTTTATTTGATTCTTGGAAATAGTGTTAGTATTAGAAAATTGACAGAAAAATAAAGAAAAGCACAAAATTATTTTATTTGCTTTGAGTAGTTAGCTTAAGTTTAATCTACTAGGCTATCCCTCTTGGTTTTTCTTTGGCCATCGGTTCATTTTCAAAAGAATGCATTTTTGAACTGGGTATTATTTTTTATTTTTAGAGTAGTGTAGGATATAAAGACTCAGATTGGATTCAGCACATCTAGTGACTTGTTTGATACCAACAGAGTTAGACTTGGGCATGTGGATTATAACTTTCTACATGAGTTTTTGAGAATAAATTGTGCCTTGAAGAGTAGAATAGTTTTTTTTGTGACGCTTAGGCTTATTTTCTTG
Source organism: Nicotiana obtusifolia (assembly GCA_002018475.1). NCBI lineage: Eukaryota > Viridiplantae > Streptophyta > Magnoliopsida > Solanales > Solanaceae > Nicotiana > Nicotiana obtusifolia. Next base: position 3,357 of record MCJB01045471.1, on the reverse strand, counting down.
ACTCCTATGCTAACTGTTGTGCCTTGTGCATTAGAATTGTGGCTTAACTCTGTACTTGGTTTGATTGAGAGTTAGAGTGTAGCCATCCTAATTGAATCAAGTGCTATAGTGTGGTGAGATTTTTTTTTGTAGTTCTATGTAGTACATTTGTGTCTAGAACTTGCCCTGCATGTGAGTTGAAGGGAAATCCTAGGTTCTGCTCGGTTTGAAATATGATTTTAGGCCTTCTTTGATCCTTTTTGAGTTATAATGCTACCACAAATAAAGTCATTCCTAGTTAACCCTTTTGAGCCTGTAGACCTTTTATTTGGCACCCATAGTATGAGCCTATATCCTTTTGTTCTTAATTGAAACTTTTGATCCTTACCTTTTAAAGTACTTTAATTGTGAAGTAAGCGCTAAAAGAAGTAAGGAGGGGATTTAGGTGGCTTTTGACTGGAACCAATGAAAGGGAGAGAGGTACACTTATTTTGTAAAATAATACACCACTAGCAAAAATTAAATAAAAACGAAAAAGAAAAAGAAAAGAATAGTCGGAAAAAAAAAGAGAAGAAAAATATGGAAAAAATAAAGAAGAAAAAAAAATATAGATGAAGAAATTATTGTCTTGTCTTGCTATTGGGCTATAAATTAAGTAGTGCTTAAAGAAAAAGAAAATATTTTGGGTGTGATGTTGTTTGTGATGTTTGAAGTTGGGTTGAAGAAAGTCGCGCATAAAGTGATTACTTGACGAGTTAAAGTGCTTAGGAGGGTTAACCACTATTTTCTATATGTATCCTACCTGTTCCTTAGCCCACGTTACAACCACGATAAAGTCCTAATTGATTTTAGACTGAGCAGGCCTACATTATTAAAGATCAAAACAAGCAAGCCTATGGTACCTTTTGTACGCATGTGAACTTCTTTGAGAGAGTGAGTGATTTCTTCCATTGTTTGAAGTTCTTAAATTATATTCAAGTTTTATTTGAGTGTGTGGACTATCTCTCTTTGATTGTGGTGAGGAAACATATATCATGATGGATAGGTAACTTTATTAGGCTCATCAGTCAGAGTAAGTAAGTTGGCCTGAAAGTGGTTATGCTAGGGAGTCAGTTTCTGAGGTTGAGATGTCCCGGATTTGCTATTTGATTATTTTGAACTATTCAATATTATATTTGGCATGTTTTGAACATGGGGAGGTGAGTAAATAATGTATATGCAAAGGGATAATTGTTGGTATCAACCAAAGCCATTGGTACTTGAGCTTAATTGAAAAGGGTGGCTTGATAGCGATAAGCTTAATTTTGTTCGATCTATTGTAGGTTGATTTTACTTTGCTCGAGGACAAACAAAGGTTTAAGTGTGGGGTGGTGATGTCGGACATTATTTTATATTTTTTAATATTACTTTACCCATATTTTAATCGCTTTTTGGTGCTATTTGGTATTAAAAATGGCCAACATGTGTTAACTATTAATTTTATGACTAATTAAGTTGTGTGTGATGATTTAGGATGTTTGGAGTGCAAAAATATGAAGAAAAGATGCTCCAGCTATAGGAGAAGGGTTATTTGGAGCACCTTTAGCAGTGATGTCGGAAGAAGGCATCCACCTTAGCATCTGCACCTGGGTGCAGCAAGGATGAGGGAACAGAGGATGGGCGCGAAGCATCCACCTCAGCATCCGATGCTGAGAAGTTCAAGCTGAGGCAGACGCGAAGCATCCAACTCAGCATCAATCCCTGAAGCTGATTCGGAATAGGAAAAGAAGAACTTTGGCCCACGACTTTTATACGCAATATATAAGACAAAAACGCCTCTTTTATGTCATCTAACATACTAGGATGAAGAGAAAAGCCATCATGGAGTTTGGAAACCATAGAATTCGTCTTGAGTTCTTATTTTTCCCTTCTTTTCTTGATTTTTATGTATTCTCGAAAATTGTTTGAGATTGCTACCATGACTATGCATTGCTAAACTCGTTTATTCTAGGGTTATGATTTTACATGAATATTGATATTCGAAGATTGATTTGATGATTTAATTTGTCATATAGGGTTGTTTATTCATATCCTAAGCCTAATTATTTTACTACCTAGTTAATAGTGAAATATCATATATGAATCTTGAGTTGAACTTGAAAGAGGTAATTCTTGATTGCAGTAGGATTGAATAGAGCGTGATCTTGAATCTAGTCATTGGGGAATTGACTTGCGAATACGGACAGAAAAATACCTATTTGCCGTTCTTGGCCAATTGAGCAAGAAATTGTTAATGTGCTCTTTTTATCTCTAATCTCATAGGAATATAGGGTTTAGAATAAATTGAATAGACGAGTAGAAGTTGTCAAATATCTACTAGTATTACTATCCTTGCAAGTTAATAACCCAGATAAATTAATCAGTCGAATCGATTGATTCAACAGGATTGTTAGCCTGCCATAACCCTGGAATATTAATTCCATTGAATAAAAATCTTCATGATAAGTTTGCTAGTTAATTAATTCTTCTTTTACATTCTAACTTTAGTTAGTAGAATTAATCAAACAAAAATTACCTTGAAATTTTCCTTGACTCGATAAATTAGAACTTGCTTGATTTAGTTGATAAATGATCACAAGTCTTCGTGAGAATGATAGTTTACTCACTCTTTATTTACTTGATTGACAGCGCATACTTGCATGTGCGATTTAGGGCAACAAAGTGTATTAGTGATAATAATATTGTAAGTTAATAATTACATTAGCTTATAATTTATTTTTTAAATTGATAATCACACTAGCTAGATACATGTTTCAAGAAAATATCCTTAAGAAATTTGTTAGTCATGATTTGATTAATTGCGGATTTATTATATAATTATAATAAGTATTATGTAATAATATTCATAGATATTATTTATTTACGGAGGGACTTAACGACAGAGTCCCTCGGCACAGTGGAGATTATGGCTGGCCAGTGGTCCAGTCCGGTCACGGATCGAAAAAATTTTCCTGTTCCGGTCCGGTCCGATACCGGAGGTGCGCAAAAACCGAACCAAACCGATCTTTTTCGGTCCGGTCCGTCGGTTGTAAATGATGCAGCCGGACCGTGATCAGCACCGGCTACCGGTAGATCGGTTTTTCCGGTCCGGTCCGGCCGACTTTCTATTTTTTTTAATTTATCTTTTATTTAACTTTGTAAATAAATATTTAATATGTTTCAAAGTTAAAACATAGAATTAAAAAACTTATAATAATATTCTTTCAAACTTTGAATTAGTTTCAAAGTTTATAATTAGATTCAAACATTGAAATTTGAATCAATTAGAAACTAGTAATTAATTGTAGTATTTTTGCGCAAGGAATAAATTTAAAAAATAAAAAATAAGAAGACATAAAC
>MCJB01045460.1:33670-53426 GCA_002018475.1 Nicotiana obtusifolia | reverse complement strand
GGGGGGGGGGGTGTTGGCAGCAATTCTATTATTTTCAGTTAATTGATCCTCAAAATGCTAGGAAATAAGGAGGCTGAAGGCCAGGAATGCCATTTTTGAGGGGCAGCTCAGTCAAGCCAAGTAGGAACTTGGTTCTAGTAGTGCACAAGGTGCAGATGTTGCTCGCTTGACTGTTGAAAATGCAGACATGAGGAAACAGGTCGAGGACTTGAAAGAGCAGCTGATAAACAAGCAGTAGTCTGCAAATGCTCGAGTAGATATTCTTCTCAAAGCCCTTGCCTCCTCATCCTTCCCTCCCTCTTCCAGTGCCCCTTAAATAGTACCCTTTCTCAGTGTCTAGCTTGAACATTGTTTGTCTTAACCCCTGTGTCTCTTTTGGCTTGTTGTTGTTATGACTAGTACTTTAAGTTTGTTTTTATGTTGATGTTTTTATAATAATGGTGCTACTGCCTCCGTTTTCTTCTTCTATTAATCAATGAGCATCTCAGTCTTTTACTATGCATGTTATATTCTTGTGCTCCATTTTTAACTATGTTGTGTGCACACATGTGGCATGAGTTAACTTTGTTGGACTTCTTTTTACATCTACTTGCATATATTCTTTTTATGACGCCAAAAGGGGAAAGAAAATTGAAGGGGTACAAAAAGGGGAACATGTTCTTAGGCTCTCAGGGGGGAATAAGTTATTCTGCAGGTAAATTGTATGGAGATCTGCTTCTTAGGAGGAATTTTCAATTATAAGTTTGTCATCATCAAAAAAGGAAAAATTGATAAGTTATGTGCCTTTTTATTTTGATGAACAAACTTCATATGAGAACCAGATAGGGAACCTGTTACACATCCTCAAAGTGCTCAAGAACAACAAGTCACATGTCTAGCACAAGTTCCAACATGATCAGTCAAAAAATTGGCAGAGGGAACATATGACTATCAGTTCCTCCGGTGACAGTACAAGGGAACTCCCTACAGCTGTTAAAGTCGTTGCACTGTTTCTCTACACACGCAACAGTATAGTCACTTTATGAAGCATGCCTTATACTGGATAATTGCATATATCATCCCAATTACCTCACTTATATACTACCAACATGAGGCAATGGAAAACACACACTTGCAAACCCTAAATCATTAAGTCTCTCTCAAGTGTGTTGCCGCCTTCATTGACTCAAAAGCTTGAAGAACAAAGTAGCAACAGAACAAAGGACAGATCTCAGCACTGAGTCTGTTATACGTCCTTAGTATTGTTGTATCTTTGTGAGTGTTATTTACTTGTAATTCCTACCCAGCTTAGTTAGAAGCATTCTGTTGGACATCGTCTGTAAAAACCATAAACCTTGTGTTTGTGTTTGGCTAGAGTTAGTCAAAGTGGTGAGCTTTGTAATAGAGTTATTACTAAGAGGCTTGCAATAGAGTTATTGCAAATCGGTGAGGGATTAAGAGGTTAATTCCTAGATTACAATAGGTTATAATCTAACGTTTGCTCGGTTAGTGAAGTTAAAATCCTAGGAGTGTAGATCGTGATTTTTAATCCTATAAACTGAAAGTTTTCTGCGTAAAACACTGCTGTGTCATTTACTTACTGCTGTGTGTGTTATGTGGGAACTGATAGAGAACCAGGTTCTCTATACAGTTTGATGGACTCTAAGTTTACGTCAATTTCTATAAAAGATGTTGCCTGAATACAACTGAAGAAGCTTCTTTGATTGTTCTTTGGAACTTAATGATTATCTTAAGAGTTGTTTCTTTGATTTACTTAAATTTTCTCCAATTCTCTATTCGTCCTGTTGCAAATATTTCAGTTTCTTATTCACGAAGAAAGTCTTTTTTCATACCAATGAATTATCAACTGGCGAAAGCAGGGGAAAAGTGGACGACGTTATGCTACCTGTTATGTACTAAGCTCCATTTTTTCAGAATAAACTTTGGTAGCTACACTACAAACTTCTCAAGCAATTAATATTATGTTTTTCTGTTATGTGATCAACTAACATCTCAGATACTCATAATTTATACTAATACAAGCTTGCTTTGGCTGTGGAAAATTGATTTGCTTATGCTGAAGTGTGCTATTCATCATGCAAAGACTGTCAAAGCTTTTGGGATCTTGATCATCAACTGTCCACCTATAAAATGACAGTAAACGCAAGTTAATTATCTAGTTAATCCACGATAAATGAAGATGAAAAAAGAAATGATAAATTACCCTAAAAGATATCGACTTGTATTTATAGACTAGATGTCCACTAAGAGTAGGGTTCTTTATATTTTATGTTATGTACTTAGAGTAGAGTTCTTTATATTTTATGTTATCTCCCCTTTGTAATTATTATATAAACACATCTAGTGGAATGAAATTAATTGTTTTACCAAAAATAATTATTCTACATGGTATCATTATGAGCCTTGATCCTAGGGCTTACATACCCCTAAACCTAGAGTTGCCGCTGTCTTCTTCTCCTTTTCAATGGCTGACGCCGCCATTCCCCCCCCAATTCCTCCCCAATCCTCATGACCCTAAAACACCTCTCATCTCTGTCACGATCCCGGGTGCAAAACTCCATGGATCCAACTACATGGGGTGGAAGAAGCAAGTAGATACCCTTCTTCATGGTTTTGGTCTCATTGGTTGGATTGACGGGACGAAACCGGCGCCGGCCACTACTCTAACCACGGCTGCCACCCCTGTTTCCGGTTTCGGGTCCTCCACCCCCAATCCGGCTTTTCTCTCCTAGTACCGCCAAGACAAGTTGTTACTATCTTCCATTCTTGGAAGCCTTGCGGAAGAAGTCACCTCCTTGGTGAATCCGGCGACCACCTCGAAGGCGGCATACGACATCTTGGAGACCACGTATGCCGCTCCTTCTCGAAGTCACATCAAAGAGGTTCGTGCTCGTCTAAAAATTACTGTTCAAGGCACATCCTCAATCACACAATATTTTCATGAAATTCGTACAATCAAGGATGAATTATCGTTATTGGGAAAGCCTCTTGATTTTGAAGATTTACTTGATAAAATCTTGGATGGTTTGGATCCTATTTACAAACATGTTGTGGATTCTATAAATGCCCGAGATACACCTATTACTGTTGATGCTTTGCAAGAAAAGTTGTTACATGAAGAGTTGAAACTTAAGCCATTGGGGTCCTTGACGTTTTTGTCTCACCCTGTCTCGACATTAGTGGCGGCTGCTCCGGCACTTCCCTCTGCCATACCTGCCCAGTCAGCCCCGCTAGTTGCTGCCTCCTCCTCGGGCTCTCGCAGGCACCGGAAGCCGTACCGTGGCCGCTGCCAGGCTTGCGGCATCCAAGGACACCCGCTGCGGGATTGTCCTACTCATGGATGGATGCTCCAGCACCTGCCACCTCAACCTGCTGCCCCTCGCCTGCTGCCTCCAGCACCTCCTGCAGTGCCTCCTGCCGTATCTCCCCGCCAGTCTGCACCACGTCCATGGCAGCCTCCACCTTGGCAGTCGTTCCCACAGCCGGCTGCCCACTATGCTTCTTCCATGCTTGCTGGTTATGCTCCATATTCTGGTTATTCTTCAGCTGCCTATGGGTCCTCCTATATGCCTCCACCTGAGGCCGGTTTTCAGGCTTTTCATGCACAAGGTCCGACATATGACGGTTCTATTCCTGCACCGGGTCCTTCATGGCTTCTTGACAGTGGCGCCACTCACCATATCTCCACCGACCTAGCAAACCTTTCCCTCCACCAACCTTTTTCGCACACTGACTCTGTCTACATTGGAGATGGGAGCGCGCTTCCTATCACTCATACTGGTTAGACCACTCTCCCTACCTCACATTGTTCTCTTCATTTACATAACGTATTGCATGTTCCTAATATGAAAAAAAACTTGCTTTCCGTCTTCCAGTTATGTAAGTCTAATGATGTGACAGTTGAATTTACTTCCTTTGATTTTGTTGTAAAGGATCGCAGTTCGGGGACTCACCTTCTGGCGGGATGCACTAGAGACGGAACCTATGTGTGGCCCTCATCTAGCCCCTCTGCCTGCGTTTACTTCTCGGATGCTCATCCTCCCCACACTGTCTGGCATTCTCGCCTTGGTCATCCGGCATCTGCCATCTCTCGTCACATTTTATCACATTATCAGTTGACTTATTCTAGCTTCGCACTTAATAATAGCTGCACTGCCTGTAGTTGCAGCAAAAGTCATAAGTTACCTTTTTATGGTTCTTCCATTATTTCCACTAGACCGTTAGAGTATATTTTCTCTGATGTATGGACATCTCGTATTTCATCTAGTGAAAATTTTCGTTATTATGTGCTGTTTGTTGACCCTTTTACTCATTATATGTGGTTGTATCCGATGCGGCATAAGTCTGATGTGCGATCCATTTTTGTTACGTTTCAATCACTGGTTGAAAATTATTTTCAACTTAAAATTAAGTGCATTTACTCAGATAATGGGGGCGAGTATCTTGCCTTGTCCTCTCACCTTGCCACCTCTGGCATTACCCATCTTACTACCCCTCCCCACACACCCGAACATAATGGTTTCAGTGAGCGCCGCCATCGACACATTGTCGAACTGGACTTGCTCTCCTCTTCCATGCTTCCCTACCCTTGTCTTTTTGGCCTTATGCTTTTGAGTCCACTGTGTACCTCATAAACCGCCTTCCAACTCCTACTCTACATATGTATTCTCCGTTCACCTATCTTTTCCACCAGTCGCCTAACTGCTCCAAGCTCCGTGTTTTCGGGTGTTTATGCTATCCCTGGCTTCATCCCTACTCTGCTCACAAGCTGGATCCACGCTCTATCCCTTGTGTCTTTTTGGGCTATTCAAAAACCCAGTGTAAATATCTTTGCCTTGACCCCACTACCTCCAGACTTTATGTCTCCCGTCATGTACAGTTTGATGAGTCGGTCTTCCCTTACTCCTCTCTCATGTCCACTGCACCACGACCTAGGCCCTCTACTGCTGACACATGGTGCCCCTCGCACTATGTTCTTCCTCCTGTTGTTTCTCAGACTGTTACCTCTCCGGTTCAGTCTCCCCCATCCACCGCCTCTTCTTCCCCAGCATCCACCCCGCCACTGTCTCCACCTCCGCCACCACCACCACCATCTTCTCTTTCCACCCATCCTATGACCACCCGTGCCAAAAACAATATCCGCAAGCCTATCCAAAAACTCTCCCTCACAGCTCAGCTTCATTCTTCTCCTGAGCCTTCTACTGCCACTCAAGCCTTGAAGGATCCGAAATGGCGGGCTGCTATGTCCGAGGAGTTTGAGGCACTTGTGCGCAATGGTACATGGGAGTTGGTCCCTCCTGATGGTATTCAGAACTTAGTCGGCTGCAAGTGGGTTTACCGGACTAAGTATCTTTCTGATGGCAGTGTTGATCGGTATAAGGCTAGGTTAGTTGCCGAGGGCTTTCATCAGCGCCCTGGTATTGACTATCAGGAGACTTTTAGTCCGGTTGTTAAGCCAGCCACCATTCGCTTGGTTCTTACCTTGGCAGTCTCTCGAGGCTGGTCTCTCAGGCAGTTGGATGTCAACAATGCATTTCTACAGGGTCGTCTTTATGAGGATGTGTACATGGCTCAGCCTCAGGGATTTGTTGACACTGATCATCCGCACTATGTGTGTAAGCTGCATAAGGCTATCTATGGCCTTAAGCAGACTCCCAGGGCTTGGTATTCATAGTTGAGACAGTTTTTGTTGGCACAGGGGTTTCGGAATTCCAGTGCTGATACCTCGTTGTTTCTCTTCAACCGGGCTGGTGTCTCTGTGTTTGTGCTGGTTTATGTTGATGATATAGTGATTACTGGGTCTGATCCGGGTACAGTTAATCATTTTCTAGTTGAGTTGGCACGTCGTTTCTCTATCAAAGACCTTGGTACTCTGTCCTATTTTCTTGGATTTGAGGTTCTACCGCACCGTGATGGTCTCCTACTATCTCAGCGGAAGTACATCCTTGATCTTTTGCATCGGACTCATATGGCTGATTCCAAGCCGGTACTTACTCCGCTAGCCACTGATCAGCCGTTGTCTCTCCTAAATGGCACAGCCCTGGATAACCTGACTGAGTATCGGACTGTTGTGGGTAGTCTGCAGTATTTGGCCCTCACTCGTCTTGACATTGCTTATGCCGTGAACAAGTTATCTCAGCTCATGCATAAGCCGACTACTGCTCATTGGGCCGCAGCGAAACGTTTGCTCCGTTACCTTTATGGTACTATTGACCTTGGTTTACTTCTTCGTCGTGTTTCTCAGCCGTCCTTGTATGCCTTCTCTGATTCTGACTGGTCCGGCAACAAGGATGATTATACCTCCACGAGTGCATATGTGGTCTATTTTGGTGGCTCCCCCATCTCTTGGGCCTCTTGGAAGCAGCGCACTGTTGCTCGCTCTTCCACCGAGGCCGAGTACCGATCTGTTGCCTCTACTGCTGCAGAGCTCCGCTGGTTGTGTTCTTTGTTGACTGAGCTTCGGGTGTTTCTCCCTGCTTGTCCTGTTATATACTGTGATAACGTGGGTGCTACGTACTTGTGTTCTAATCCTGTTTTTCACTCTCGGATGAAGCATATTGCCCTGGATTTTCACTTTATTCGGGAACAGGTTCAGCGTGGTATTCTACGTGTGACTCATGTTTCTGCAGCTGATCAATTGGCTAATGCTCTGACGAAGCCGCTCTCTCGTGCTCCGTTTTTACTTCTTCGGTCCAAGCTTGGACTTACCTACCGTCGTCCAGCTTGAGGGAGCGTATAGACTAGATGTCTACTTAGAGTAGAGTTCTTTATATTTTATGTTATGTACTTAGAGTAGAGTTCTTTATATTTTATGTTATCTTCCCTTTGTAATTATTATATAAACACATCTAATGGAATGAAATAATTATTCTACCAAAAATAATTATTCTACAAAGATGTCTTGCAAACCTACTATTTGTATTGCAATTCAAAAAAGCTTAAAGTTATTTCATGTGGTATAGAAAATATTTTTACAATTAGATTATTTATAAAGTAATTATAAAAAAAAATTCTATTAGAAATCACTGATTATTTAACTGTATTTTAAATCAAAGGAAAAATTTTAAAAAATTGAAAACGGATACAGAAGACTAGATAAGCCGACAGGAATGTTTGCTTAATAAAACAAGTGAACAATAAAACAGAGGTAGCTATCACAAATTATTTACACTATTTTAGAGGGGGAAAGTTGGTTGGTAAGTGCCTAATTTGGTTGTGGGCCTCTGTAAATCATAAGCTCATTATTTGCTCAATTTCCTTATTATTAGAATTCACCAGGTAGTTGGAGGTTTGGCATACTTAATTGTTTATTAGTGCTACAATATCAAAACGTTAAATACATGTGTATTGCAGGAAATCAAAATATTACTTCCTCATTTACCCAAATTTGAAATGGATATGCTAATTTATTTACACTTTATATTGGAAGGATATGCAGGTATTCACTTTTACAAATATTTTCTGTGCTCCTTAACATGAGTGTGTATATATATATATATGTACACCTTTTTCATAATTATAGGGATCAATTTGACAGGGAAGTTTAAGGCATGTAGAAAATTTCTTTCCAGGAGATCAAATACTTATTCTAGGTCTAATTTAAGCATCATTTTACCTTACCGTCTGAATTCTTTTTAAAAGAATGAATAGCTTCCTGAACAATAGTAGCATTATCAATAGCACGTCTTCCAGGGATGAAGCTGCACTGATTAGGGCTAATTATTTTGTTAAGAAAAGACCATATCCTACTCACAATGATTTTTGTAATTGTCATGTTGATCGTGTTACAAACACTAATAGGCTATAATGGGAGATATATTGTGAGTTTTTTTATTTTAGGGATGAGAGAAACATATGTCTTGTTTATCTCAGGGTCAATTGAGAGGGTTTGGAAAGCTTGTGAGCATGTGTTGATGATCGAGGGACTTGTGTCCACCCAATATTTCTGGAAGAAAATTGGGTGAATACCATCTGGTCCAGGTGCTTTGAGTGGCTTAAAAGACTTTATTGCTTTGTGAATTTTAAGTGTATTTAGATCTCTACTAAGGAACTCTTTATCTCTGTCGCTGAGGATATTGAGAGTGCTTGGATTAGGGGTAACATGTTTAGAACAAAAGGGTAATTCAGTAGTATAGATATCTATACCACTTTAAGATAATGCTTCGTATATTCTGTAGATCAAAAGTCTAGTTGCCTACTGAGTCGTTGAGCCCTAGGATTCTTTTTCTCCTGCTTCTTTGGATAGCCGAATTGTGAAAGAATCAATATCATCTACTTCTATCATAGCCAATGGTCAACAGACAGAATTCTTTGAACCCTCTTGTGACATACGCCAAGGAGATCCATTATCCCCCTACCTCTTCATCATTTGTATGCGATCAATTACTAGATACATTGACCATGCAGTAAACATTTGTCAATGGAAACCTATCAAAATCAGTCGAACAGGCCCCCCATATCCCATCTACTATTCGCAGATGACTTTATCCTATTCTCTGAGGCAAATGCAACTAGTGCTGCCTAATAAGTTGGGATTTTGACTACTTATTAGCGCCTTTTAGCTTTTGTTTAGTCTAAAAGCATTGACTTGTGTTCCCGAAAACTGATGAAATGTGCTAAATTGCAGAAATATTAGAAAATAGACTCCTGAGATGAAATCCAATTCAAAAAGGAGCAGTCTAAACTCAAGGCCATAAAAGGAATAAAAGCTCACAAAGTGCAGACCGCAGAATTCCCATCGCGGCCGCAGATGATGAAAGAAAGGCCAGCAGAAATTTGTACAAAGTACGGACTGCACATGAATTGTACGACTACAAAAGATGGCTAGGAACAAAGTTCAGAGAATGTGCAAAGTACCAAGTTTTCAAACCCTTAAAAGTGTGGACCGCAGAAGATCACGTGCGATCGCAGTTACAAATCTACGGACCGCAGAAAGAATGCCTTGCAGCCGCATATCAGAATTATGCGGCCGAAGATCAGAATTATGCGGCTGTAGACCTCCAGTCCTTACAAGCAGAAGAAATATGCGGACCGCACATGGAATTGTGCGGCCGCAGAACCTCCCGAAGGGCATTTTTGTCCGAAATTTCTAGCCCTATATAAACAGACGAGTTTCACAATTTTCGGTTAACTTTTGAGATCGGCAACTACAATAGTCGTTTCTCTTTACTTCTTTTAGTAGTTTTTCATATTTTGGGATATTTTAGCAAAGATGTTATCATTTTTGATTTCACAATATGAGTTTAATTATCATTTCTTCTTTTATTTCTTCAATCTCAAGCATGAGTAACTAGATTTTTACTAGGGTTGTCACCCAACCCTAGTGTGTAAACCTTATGGATGTTTAATTTAATGCTTGTTTATGGTTAAATGTTTATTATTTAGTCTTGTTCATGCTTTAATTTGTGAATTAATTGTTGCAAACATAGTTCATGGCTATTTGACTTTGTCACTACTTAAGAAAGAGAAACTTAGTCTAGGACAATTTGGCTAACAAGAAATTGGGTCAATTGAGAGATTGATAATCCCAATAAAAGGGTTCAACCTAGAGATAGTAATAACCCGACTTGAGCTTTTATCAACCGTTCTGTACAATACCCATTTGGACTTGAGAAAGCCAAATAGGGCAAAATCACTCTCTGACCGAGGGTATTGAGTGCGTAATTGAGAGTTGATAGCTATAATACACCCCGATCAACAAAACAAGCATTAAGTTCTATAACCCTTAAGGCAAACACCTAGGTGATGGTCATATCCCTAGGCTTTTTACAAAACTTGAAAAACAACAAAAACAATTCTCTTAATTTCATTTCTTAACCTTGCAATCTTAGTTTAAATTAGACATAGAGTCAACCCCAATTTGTGGAAGTGTAAATCGAGATAGTTCAAACTCACGTACTTTAATATATATGCCTAACTCCCATATATAACTCCCTGTAGAAATCGACCCCGACTCTCGTTGGGTACTATTATTGCAATCGACCGTTTCATAACCTTGAATTGAGGTGTGAAATTGGATGAGATCAAATTTTTGGTGCCGTTGTCGGGGAATAAGCCCCGCATTTTGCATGCACAAGACTAACTTGGAGGAGGATGCCAAACCATCAATTGAATATCAAAGGAGACTCAATGAAGCTATGTAAGACGTGGTCAAAAAGGAGATTATCAAGTGGTTGGATGCCGGAGTTGTCTACCCCATTTCTGATAGTTCGTGGACTTCTCTGATGCAATCCCAAAGAAGGGGGCATGACAGTGGTCACCAATGACAAGAATGAGTTGATTCCCACAAGAACGGTGACCGGGTGGAGAGTGTGTATTGACTATCGCATGCTAAACAAAGTCATAAGGAAGGATCATGCGGCACTTCGCTATCTTATGAGCAAGAAAGATTCAAAAGATCGGTTGATGAGATGGTGCTATTGTTGCAAGAGCTTGATATTGACATCCAAGATCGAAAAAGGGAGAGAAAATCAAGTGGCGGACCACTAGTCTCGTTTGGAGGAGGAGTGGAGGCCGCATGATGGCCTTGAAATCAATGACTCATTCCCTGATGAGCAACTCTTGGATGTCTCAATGAAGGAGGTGTCATGGTTCGCGGATCTAGTAAACTTCTTTGTGTGTGGAATCATCCCGGATGAGTTCTCTTCAAATCAAAGGAAGAAGCTCAAACGGGATTGTCAATATTATTACTGGGATGAGCCATACCGTTTTCAGATTTGCACGGATGGGGTAATTGGAGTATGTGTGCCGGACGAAGAGCAAAGTGATATTCTTGAGGCTTTCCATTCTTCGCCTTATGGTAGTCACCATGCGGAGCAAGAACGACGGCTAAAGTGCTAAGTTACGGTTTCTATTGGCCCACTCTTTACAAAGATGCAAGTGATATGGTGAAAAGATGTGATGAATGTCAACGGGCCGGTGGAATCACGAAGAAGAACGAAATGCCTCTCACTACCATTTTGGAGTTAATATCTTTGATATGTAGGGTATTGACTTCATGGGTCCTTTTGTGAGTTCTTGTGGAAACACATACATCTTGGTTGCAGTTGATTATGTGTCTAAATGGGTTGAGGCCATTGCTCTACCTAACAATGAAGCGAGAAGTGTGGTGGCGTTCTTGAAGAAGAACATTTTCACAAGATTTGGTACTCCGCGGGCTATCATAAGCAATGGTGGGTCGCATTTTTGCAACGAGGCTTTTGACACTTTGCTTAGAAAGTATAGTGTCACTCATAAAGTTACGACTCTCTGTCATCCACAAGCTAGCGGTCAAGTGCAAGTCTTCAACCGGGAGATAAAGAGTATCTTGTTGAAAACTGTGAATGCTAACCGGACGGATTGGTCAAAGAAGTTTGATGATGCACTATGGGCTTATCGGATTGCTTTCAAAACGCCTATCAGGATGTCTCCATACCGGTTGGTGTTTTTCAAAGCTTGTCATCTTCCGGTGAAACTTGAGCACAAAGCCATGTGGGCTTTAAATAAATTGAATCTTGATTGGCATGCAACTACTAACTTGCGGGTTGCACATTTGAATGAATTGGATGAGTTCCGGTACCATGTCTATGCAAGTTCGTCCTTGTACAAAGAGAAGATGAAATACCTCCATGAAAAATACATTTGGAACAGGGAGTTCAAGGTGGGCGATCTTGTTTTGTAATTCAACTCACAGTTGAGGATGTTTCCCGGAAAGCTGAAATCTAAATGGAGTGGTCCCTTTGAAATTGTGGGTGTGACACCTTTTGGTGCATTAGACTTGAAGAACAAAAATGATGAGGTATTCCGAGTCAATGGTCACAGGGTGAAGCATTATTTGGGAAAGGTTTATGATGGTCGCGTGGTGGCAGTTATTCATTTTAAATTATTGTAATCTGCGTCGTGCTACGACGTTAAATCAGGCGCTTCTTGTGAGGCAACCCATGTTTCTTTTTCTTTTCTTTTCTTCTTTTGTAGATAGGTGCTATTTTTGTGCTAACTGGATTTGAAGTGTGTTGCAGGGATGAGTGCACTTCAAATGAACCGTGCCCAGAAAATTGACCCAAGTGTGGAAAGAAATGTGGACCGCAAGTGTGTTGTGTGGACCACACAATTTTGGTTGCTACAGCAAAAGGGTCTCTGCGGCCGCACAATTGCATTGTGGACCGCACAAATTAAAAGGGAAAAATGCCAACTCTCTGAAGTTGGTTTGTCAGAGAAATAGCCAATCTGCGGCCGCAACCCATATTATGCGGCCGCAATTGAATCTGCGGCCACGCAACAAATTCTACGGACTGCAAATCAACAAGGGCTTCTGAGTCCCAGGTAACAGAGTGCGGATCACAGTAGGAATTCTGCGGCCCCACTCAACCCTTTGTCCTTCAGTCAGAATCCTTAGTATAAATAGAAGGCCTCAGGTTACTGTTACGTTTTATTTCTTCTCTGAGTACTCACAAATCTAAAATATTGAAATCGTCTGGTAAATCATCTGCCACACACAATCAACATCTGTGATCACTCATTTCCACTACTTCATATCTGGTATGCCTCAATTACTTGTAGAGTTTTTTTATTTTTAGTTTAATTTACAATTTGTTAGTTAGTTTTAGCTCATTTATCAGTAGAATTCAATTATACAACATGTGGGGTTAAAACTATAGTGGGTTAACTGGTACTTGCTCTATGGGGAATGGGTAAATAGGTTTTCATGATTATACACTACCGCCATGTCAAATTTGTGCAAAAATTTCAAACCTTAGAACTCTGTTCGTATTTGTTTTGAAATTTGCGGCTGCACAAGAAATTATGCAGTCCGCAAAAGTTAACATTAGGGTACCTTTAGTCTAGCATGATTCTGCGGCCACAATGAAAATTGATCGGACGGTAGAAATCCCATCGCGGCCGCAGAACAACTAGTTCTCTATTATCAAAGAGTTGTCAATTTGATGACTCACATGTGCAGCGGCAATAGAAAATGTGCGGACCACAGAAAAGTAATTGCGGCCGCAAACTAACCCACTCTCTGTTATAAGAGAGTTGGCATATTGGTGTTATCTGAAGTGCGGCTGCAATGATAATTGTGCGAACTGCATTCCAATTTTGCGATCGCACTGACAATTGTGCGGACCGAAAATCCTACTCTGCAGACCCAAGATTAAATTGTGTGGTCCGCAATGCCCAGCCTGCGGCCACCTTGATAATTCAGCGGACCTCACTCCCTTACCCTGCAAGCATGTTTTACACTGTGTTGTTCACTGTCTATCTGGTGTGTTCTTATATGTTTGCACTTGAATTACAACTGACACCTTATTTTGCTTGGTAATGAAAATGGTTAGATCTCGAGGCAGAGGTGATACTTCAAAGGGGAAGGGTGAACCTTCCAGGGATCGAGGCAAGAGTACTTTACCCTTAGCCCTCCAAAAGATAATCTCAAAGAAGGCTACAGCCGGTCGAGGGAGAAATGCAGAGCCCTCCGAATCCAATTCTTATGCCCCGTCTAGGGAAGCATCGGAGGGCAACACGGTTCAAGAGCTATCGGTTGTCCAATCAAAGCCATCAGGAAGGTATCAACTTCAAGACGAGCGTTCCACTTCACGTAGCACCTCCGAGGGTTCGGAAAGTGCTAGTCAGGCTTCTGAGCCCTCCTCTACACCTGTCCCTGAGGCACCAGCCACTATAGTTGATAATATCCCAGATGATGGCCGAGGGGGAGATACTATAGTTGCTGGACTTGAGCGACTCGAAGAAGAAAGAGGTCTGGGAGGACCGGTTTGTTAGTCTGGCTGCCTTCACTAGCTTCCGTGGGTGGTGGCCGTTGAGGTCGCTCACTCTTGAGCGACAGTCCCAATTGAAAGATCTTGAACAGTATAATCCAGCAGTCTTGAGGGAGTTCCGAGAGCGGAAGGGGTGGATGTGGTTCACCTAGAGCGTAGTGGATGCGAAAGAATACCTTGTCTGGGAGTTCTACGCAAATGTGGCGCACATCAAGAAAGGGACAAAGGTAACAAAAGTGAGGAACCTGAAAGTGCGTTTTGACCAGCAAACATTGAACACCTACTTAGGGTTTGATGATGTTGAGCCTGCATAGTATTTGGAGAAGTTGGCAATCGGGGATGCAGTTTTTCCGTGGCTAGCTGAGATTCTGGCAGCTCTTGGGATACCACCACCATGGATTACAATAGGGGTGTCTATTCACAGAAACACCCTGAGTTTCGAGGCGAAGGGGTGGAAGACCTTTGTATGTAGCCGACTCTACCCGTGTCAGAATGAGACAAATCTTCCTATCCCGCAGGTAGTTCTAATCGCCTCCATCATGGATGGATACCCGATCAATATGGGTGCCGTGATGTCGGCCAACATATCTGTGGTTGCTAGGCAAGCTGGCACCTCCTACCTGTATCCCAACACCATTACTAAATATCTTACGAATGCACGGGTGGAGCCGAGAGATTTTGATACGAAGGTGCGGACGAAGAAGCCCTTCTCATGGTATTCGTTGATGGGTGCACACAACCCTAAGAAAAAGGATCAGCCGACTAACAACATAGGCCAGTCTGATGAGCCATTGGTGGTAGCTGCACAGACAATTGGCATGCCATCTACGTCAGCAGATCCTTCAGCCAGTGCTGCACCTCCAGCCTCAGTGCCTCCAGCAACCCCCATTGCAGGTTCCACCTCGGCTTTGAAGCCGGTGTCGTTGCCCACTGCTCCATTATGTGCACTGCGAGTCTCCCAGACACTGACGAGCCTCAACAACTGGATGCAGATAGCTACTACAAAGTTGTCTGACATTTCCAGTAACGTTGCAGCACAATCCTCCATTCCGGCACCCTAGATTTCGCCCACAGTTGAAGAAACTCTGAAGAAGATTTTGAAGAATCAGAACACAATCATGGCCACTTTGGTGCAGCATGGGTCAGTGATAAAGAGCTGAGCAAGGAAGTGAAGAAGATGCGGAAGTCCCAGGCCTCCAAGAAGTCATTGGACAAGCTCCGGCGACAGGTTACCAAGATTGCAGCAGCCGGAGACATTCCACTTAACATGTTGATTGACAGCCACCATCTAGGCCCAGATCCTACAGCACATACAACACCAGCTGGCCAGTCTGAGGAGCCAGACATTGCTGCTGACACTGCGAGGCAGTACGTTAGATGTTCACCAACCCAGCCACTCTCGGAGTTGAGAATGACGAGATCCAGTTGGATGAAGCTGAGGTCGGTGATACTGTTATGGACACAAAGATGGCCAAGGAGCCATAGGGAGTTTTCATCACTCTTACCCTTCCTTTACTCTTATTTTTAAGCATTGAGGACAATGCTTATTCTTATTCGGGGGGTGGAATTTATTTGATATATTTTGATGATTCTAAAACATTTGGCCTGTAATTAACTTGATACTATTTTCTTCTTATTTCTCATTATGTATATATTCTCTCTTCTCTCTCATTATGTATATTCATTACGCTTTCAATAGTTTTTGCCTTGTAGTTTCTTTATGTTTGTTTTTTTATTAGTTAGTGTTTAACTAGGTAGCTTCATTTTGAATTTGTAGCTTCTCTTTGATTTCGTAGCTTCTTGTTTATGTTTTAGTGGATAATAAGCTTTTGGTTTTCTTAATGTCATGGTTCTTTCCAAAGGTAGTTTTTGTGTGAACCAGGTAACTCTTCCCAACGATGGATGGCGTGACAATCTTCTTAAGGGACTGAGTCTGTTTTGGTGTTTCGGTAATAATAGTAGTAGTAATGAATAAAAGGATCTAATTAATTCATGCTCGAAGAGTCAAACATGCTTCCCTTGGGACCACCACACTTAACTACATGCTTATGGTTAAAAAGAAGTCTTTTGGAAAGAAATAGCTCTAGTTAGTGACTTTGTGACTCTTCTGTTGACTTAGGCAGTCATCGAGTGGTTTAATAGAACCATAGTGATTTTCAATCTTGAATGTGGTCGTTGTAGGCCCTTGACTCTATCCTCTTTAATAATCCAGTTGTGTGAGAGGTGAGATATTTTTGTTGCAAGTCTAAGTATCTGCGTGAATGGTCTAGAACTTTTCCCGAATGTGTTTCAAGGCAAAATCTTAAGTTTTGCTTGGCTTGAGAAATGATTGTAGGCTTTCCTTGACCCGCTTGAAGTTTTCCATTGCCTATCAATGTTGTTATCCCTAGTCACCCCGTTTGAGCCTCAAACCTTTCTCATTTGATAACCATGTTACAAGTCTTTACCCGTTTTGTCGTGACCCTCTCTTGGCACCCGAGCTTTCTTTAACACTCTTGTGAAACAAGTGGCTAAAAATGTAAGTTTGGGGGAGAGACGAGGAACTTGAAAGAGGTATTAAGGCACAAAAAGAGAAAAGAAATGATGAAAAGGAAAGGCAAGAAAAGGAAAGAGCAAAAAGAAAAATGCAAAAAGAAAGCGAATAAGTGGAAGAATTGAATAGATTCAAAGAAAAGTAATGATGCAAAGCATGGAGAAATCAAAGAGGGAGAAAATGAATGTCATGATCAAGAAAGAGTGATGTTAAGTCTCTCTAGTTCCCCCAAGAAAAAAAAATGCCTCAAAGAATTGGCAAAGTATGAGCCGAGAACAGAAAATGGAGTGCTTACGGAAAGATGAAGCCGCTCTATCATAGCATATCCAACCTTAGTCCAAAAGCCTTCATTGCATTCCGAAAAAGTCCTATGTGATTTCAAGCCGAGTGAGCTTACATTAGTGGTGATCTACATGAGGAGCAAGCTTATTGTACTTAATGCCGTACTTGGGACATTCTCTTGAGAGAGATGAGTGAACCTTTCGCAAGTCTTTGGATTGAGTACTAAAATTCTTAAGCGAGGTAGGAAAACGAAAAGTAAAGGAGGAGGAGTTTGGGATCCACAATGACCTACATGAAAGAGCGAGCTTCTTTGATGAATAAAATCAACTTTTGATGCTCAAGTGTCACATTAGAACTATTTGTGCATAAAAGTTTAACTTGTTGCCTTGTTGACAATTCATAAGTGGTATAGGTAATTGTAAGTCCCAATTGATGTGTGAATGACTCACCTTTGATTAGCTGGAATGGCCCTTAACTTGTAGAGGTAGGAACTAATTTATTTGCTTGAGGACAAGCAAAAATTTAAGTTTGAGGGAGTTGATAAGTGGGGATTTTGACTACTTATTAGCGCCTTTTAGCTTTTGTTTTAGACTAAAAGCATTGAATTGTGTTCTCAAAAACTGATGAAATGTACTAAATTAGCAGAAATATTGGGAAATGGACTCCCGAGATGAAATCCAACTCAAAAAGGAGTAGTCTAAACTCAAGGGCATAAAAGGCACAGAAGCTCACAAAGTGCAGACTGCAGAATTCCCATCGCGGCTGCAGATGATAAAGGAAAGGCCAGCAGACTTTTGTACAAAGTATGGACTGCACACTAATTGTGCTGCTGCAAAAGATGGCTAGGAACAAAGTTCTGAGAATGTGCAAAGTCCCAAGTTTCCAAGCTCTCGGAAGTGCGGACCGCACAGGAATTGTGCGGCCGAAGACATAAAAGTACAGACCGCAAAAGACCACGTGTGACCGCAGTTACAAATCTACGAACCGCAGAAAGAATGCCTTGCGGCCGCAGACCTTCAGTCCTGACAAGTTGGAGAAATCTGCGGACCGCACATGGAATTGTGCGGCCGCAGAACTTCCCGAATGACATTTTGTTCGAAATTTCCAGCCCTATATAAATAGACAAGTTTCTTAATTTTAGGTCAACTTTTGACATCAGCAGCTACAATTTCCATTTCTCTTTAATTCTTTTTGTAGTTTTTTATATTTTGGGATATTTTAACATAGATTTTATCATTTTTGATTTTACAATATGAGTTTAATTATCATTTCTATCTTTTATTTCTTTAATGTCAAGCCTGAGTAGCTAGATTTTTACTAGAGTTGTGACCCAACCCTAATGTGTAAACCATATGGGTATTTAATTTGATGCTTGTTTATGATTGGGTGTTTATTATTTAGCCTTGATCATGCTTTAATTTGTGGAATTAATGGTTGCAAATATTAGTTCATGCCTATTTGACTTTGTCTCCACTTGAGAAAAAGAGACTTAGTCTAGGACAACTTGACTAACAAAAACTTGGGTCAATCGAGAGATTGATAATCCCGATTAAAGGGTTCAACCTAGAGATAGTAATAACCCGACTTGAACTTTTATTAATCGTTCTGTGCAATACCTATTTGGACTTGAGAAAGGAAAATAGGACAAAATCACTCTCTGACCGAGAGGTATTGAGTGGGTAATTGAGAATTGATAGCTATAATACACCCCGATCAACAAACGAGCATTAAGGTCTATAACCCTTAAGGCAAACACCTAGGTGATGGTCATAACCCTCGGCTTTTTACAAAACTAGAAAAACAACAAAAACAATTCTCTTAGTTTCATTTCTTAACCTTGCAATCTTAGTTTAAATTAGACGTGGAATCAACCCCAATTTGTGAAAGTGTAAATTGAGATAGTTTAAACTCACGTACTATAATATATACGCCTAACTCCCATATAGAACTCCCTGTGAAAATCGACCCCGACTCTTGTTGGGTACTACTATTACAATCGACCGTTTCATAATCTTGAATTGAAGTGTGAAATTGGACGAGATAACTGCCTCTATCACAAATATCTTCAACTCTATTACCCAACAATCTGGCCAGCGGATAAATTTTACAAAATCAAAAATCCTCTTCTCAAGGAATGTGGATAGCAATACCGAGAGTATGTTCCATAATGCTCAACATTAAGGCAACAAGCCATGTAGGGAAGTTTCTTGGCTTCCCAATCACTAATTTATAACCAAAAAGCTCTAATTATCAATTTATACTTGATAGAATGAATACAAGGCTAAAGGGCTGGAAAGTAAAGTTCCTAACCCAAGCAGCAAGAACCATTCTTATTTAGTCGGTTCTGGCAGCTATACCAACACACTCAATGCAGCTCAACTACCTGCCTACATCTACTAGAATACATATAGATCGTATTCAATGGGACTTCCTATGGGGCTCAACTGCAGAAAAAAAGGAGGGTCCATCTTGTTTATTGGGATACTATAACATTCCCAAATTAAGAAGGAGGACTGGGTCTTTTGAATTTCAAGAGCAACAACTTAGCTCTCGTTTGCAGCATTCTTTAGCGCCTCCATTACAGCCCAAAGAGTCTATGGGCACATGTGGTAAGTCAAAAATATATGGCAAGACAGGAACACAAAGATTTCATCGCAACCGCAGCTGACTCTTATGTGTGGAAAAGCCTTGCTAAAGCTCATCCCTTCTTTGCAAAAGGATTATCCTGAAATGTGGCGAATGGCAATCATATTAACCTTTGGAAGGACAACTGGATCACCGCACAGCTACCTCTGAGGTCTCTCATCCAAGGTCCACTAACAAATACAGACTTGGGGATGAATCTCTCATACATATTACAACTACTTTTGTGGGATCTAAGACAATTATCCTTTGAACTCCCTATAGATATTCAATCATTAATTCACACCACCTACATACCATTCTCTGAAAACTGTCAAAGATAACTTCTTTTGAAAATCAACCACCGACAGTTCCTTCTCTACCAAGTCAGCCTACTCTTTAATTAGGCATTACATATTTACACAAACACCAATGGACTTTGAATACTCTTGGATATGGAAAGCCAACTGCCATAACAAATTAAAATACTTTATGTGGCTATTAATCATAAAGCGCCTGCCTACAATATCCATGCTATTCTACAGGAAAATAATTACCATCCCTCCCCTCC
>MCJB01045460.1:0-33650 GCA_002018475.1 Nicotiana obtusifolia | reverse complement strand
TCCCAGTTGCAATGTTGTGGAATACATAGAACAACACATCTTTCTCTATTGCCCAAGCAACAACCCC
Organism: Nicotiana obtusifolia; assembly: GCA_002018475.1. Lineage (NCBI taxonomy): Eukaryota > Viridiplantae > Streptophyta > Magnoliopsida > Solanales > Solanaceae > Nicotiana > Nicotiana obtusifolia. The sequence goes on along the minus strand of MCJB01045460.1, from coordinate 33,583 downwards.
ATCTGGAACATCCTAAATATAAACTTTAATCCACCAAATTTCAGTACATGGATTAAAGAACTATGTATTTCCACTGACTCAATAATTCAACCAAACCAAACCCAGGCCCAATTGTCCATTATCACCCCCATTACTCTATGGCATATATGGCTACGCTGCAATAACAACCAATTCAAAAAAAACCTCCGCAACCATTACTAGAAACACACCAGTTGCCCAAGCAATTGATATTTCTGTCTTACAAAACAAAGAACAACTCATCAGCAAACCACAAGAATTCAAGTACAGTGGGTGCCGCCACCACAAAACATCTAAACTCAACATAATGGTGCACACAGAAAAAACTCCAACTATGGAGGAGCAAGAAGAATCATTAGAGATTCCCATGGAAGCTGGATAGCAGGGTTCTCCAGTCGTGTTGTGGGCGCTAAGCCACTCCAAGATGAACTTACAGCACTACTGAAGGGACTGGAGCTGGTCTTTACTAAAAACTAAATGCCACTGGTTGTGAAAACTGACTGTTAGGTATTGTTCATACTTATAAAACCACACATGACTAATGATGCTCATACAACTTTACTAAATGATTGCAGGTTCCTCCTCGCAATAATGGACCAACCATCAGTCAAGCACATATACCGTGAAGCCAACTCAGTTGCACACGTTCTAGCACATTATGCAAGCACACAGATGCTAGCTAGAAGGATATCAGAATCAAGATCTGAAGTTCTTGAATCTTTCCAATGTAACTTCATAATCGAATCTGTCGTTTTTCTATCTCTCAAGAAGTCCGTTTCAGCAGTTTCATCGAGGTAACCATCAAGTAACTTTCTCTAGGTTCAACAATACTTACTTTCGATTTCTCCACTACAGTCTACAAGTACCAACTCAAATTTTGACTCTCAATTTTAAGAAGAAGAAAGAAGAAGAAAAAGAAACAAAGAAGCAATGGCAAAAAAATGAAACAGCCAACACCAGAGAAGAAGCAACGGTACTGAAAAGAAGCAGCAACACCAGAGAAGAAAGTGTATATGAAGTTACTTAAATATTGGATGCCGGTTAAATTTTTTGTAAAACTGAGTACAAGTTAAATGGGAACGATCAAATAGGAGCCAATAAAAGTTTTACGTATATACCTTCTGATAATCCTTTTCCAATTTGGTGGTTGATTTAACAATTTTCTCCATATGTTAGTGTCCACGGGATTGCATTTGGATTGATAACTGGGTTGGGTCTTAAAATTTTGCTGGGGTTAAGATGCTGAGCATGTCAATTTGCGCTAAATAATGGGCTATTATCAACCATCCCGACCAATTAAATATCATTCTTAATTTGTTTAGTTGTTCTTTTATAATTTGTATAGTACTAAATGAAACTTTTTTAGAAAAGACTTTTCTTTTATTTATCATGATATATCAAGCCAACCAGATCTAAAAAACACTATTGTTTTTTGTTTTGACAATTTTTCTTATTGATTAATTTGGATTATGTATATAGGTCGCACAAATTGGCCAAACTTCTAGATATATAGACTGAGTTGGGTTATGTTCAAATAGACCAGCTAATGAATATATGTCCAGCTCAACCCGTGATGCTTGAGAATACGGCAAATAGAAATTTTAACTTGTAAAGGAAGTGTTCCATTCAATTGGTAGAATACTTAGCCGTAGGAAAGGCCATCTACTTTAAATTAAAATAATATATATAGCAAGTTTAGCTCAATGAACTTTGGAGAAAAAGGTGCTTTTATTGCTACAAAAGAAAATCCAACAACAACTAGCCTCTCTATGTATCAACACCCATTTTTATCTGAGTACAAGAAAAAGCTTAGGTGAAACATGAGCTAATTAAGATCTAGTAACTAATAAACTTGTGTATAAACACACTTTAGGGTTAGGAAAGAGTAAAACAAAGGAATGGCTAAAATTTGTGCATAGTGCACTGAAATCAATGCCAATTCCAAACTCGAAGTTCTAATATTGTCTTAGGCAGCTTCCACAGTTTGCAGCTTGGGCGGCGTGTTCTCATGAGCTTTAGCTGCACATGTATTATCATGTGGACACGACGCTACGTGTACTTTATCTGAGCAAACCATTAAACCAAGTTTCACAATGTCAATAATCTGTTCTTGTGTTAGTTCTGGAAGCTTCTTGTCGTTCATGTTCTCGTCCAACAAAATGACTGTTGGGTTTTGTATCTCTGGAAGTTTCTGCTCCTTTAGGATTGCCTTCTCTTTTTTGCTGTATATTGTGTAGAGCACAATTTGGAGAATACCAAAGATGAATCCCAGTACGTTTGGTGCCTATAAAAGATAACAAGAAAAGTACACTTATGACTTACAGCAACACATATACATGCAAATAAAGAAGTGATATGATGAGCTTGATATAGAACTTACAGCAATGTTAATATCTTTTAGTAGAAGACCATAGAAGAACCACATCACTGCACTTAATGTGAGAAACACTGATAGGAGTAATGGCATGTATTCCACACTCTTTGTTTTTATTACTTTTCTCTGCATAAAAAAATTATCAGCATTATATTTTTCACGCATGGAAAAAAAAAATAAAGAGACGACCAATATTTGTATGTAAAAGCTCACCACAATGCCTAAGGGTGCTACGAACACACATAAGGAAAATACAAGGCAAATCCATCCAACAACTTGTCCACGAACGGCTCCATTGAATAGAAATTGGGTAACCAGAACTATAGCACCAAAGCCACCCACCACTGATAATAGAACCATCTTCACAGTTTGGATCTGCATCAAATAAATTGTGAGGATAAAACTTATATAAGAACTCCTTATAAGAGCAACCAAAAAAAATGAACTTGATTCCCTGAAAAACTTACCCTGGCTTTCTTTGGTGCATAGAACAGATAGAAACCAACGTAGATAGTTTCAATGAAGACCCCAAAGGAGTTTATAGTGATGAGAAGGGTCGTGTTGGTCTTGAGAAATGCATAGTATATCCAAAGCATGGAACTGAATAGAGCAATCACGTATGGAATTGATTGATAACCTTCAGCTGATTTTTTCTTGTAAATTTTGTAAAACGTGGGCCTGGAAAAAGTGTGAAAATATAGTGTTAAATCAAAAGCCAAAAAAAATAAAATTACCATATTAAAATAAAAAAGAAAGCAAGTGGAAACTCACATTGGAGAAAGGAATACAATGAACGAGACAATGTTACCTGCAAGTTTCAAAAGAAATAAACAAAAACACGATAAGTTCAGAATATAAATATTTGACCATATTTTAGAAATAAAACAAATGATTTAGGAGAAACACGTAAATAACTTAAAAACATATGCTACTCCGACGTAGTGACTATCACATTAACTACTTGTAGATGTGCTCATATTTACCAAGGCCTAAATATTATGATTAGTTATGATACATTACACGCACATTGGGTCTTCATTACTATTCTTCTTTTGAAGAATACTATGACGAATTATAAGTGTGAAAATAATCAGCTGAAAGAAAAACAATAATGTCAAGAAGGAAAAAGAGGCTATATTTACCAAGGACACCAAAAGCAAAAGCCCAGTGATCTGTAGAAAAACCAGCCATATTCTCTTTTTAGTATTTTTAACCGAAGAATTTCAAATCTCTAGCACTCTCTCTATTGCTCGCTCACAAAGAAGTGCTAAGAGTTGCAAAAGACTAGCAAGTTTACTTGACAGTGAAATGAGAAGGCCTCGGTTGATGTATTTATATAGGGGAAGGGGTGGGAAAGTAGGTGCTACAGTGAATGATCTTTTGTTCTCTATTGTTATTTGTACAAATATTTTATTTTAAAAAAATGCAAAAGAGCACTCTGAAGAGGTGCAATGGGCAATATCAATTTCAAGGGTCCCAATACTCTCTTTTATTATGTCATTACCCAATCCTTAGGGGCACTAAGGCTTACAACTCATGCTTTAATTTTTTGGAGGGGTTTGGTTTTAATGTATTTCTCTACAAAATGAACTCTTAATCAGCTAAAAACAAAACCAGAAATGATTGAGGGACCAATTAACGGTTGCCATTTGGCATCAATAATAGAGTTTGGGACATAGAGTTGTGGCTCTATTTCATGAGAAGATCAATTTGCTGCAATGGCTGATGAAAAGCAGGATATGCTTCGCTTTGCATTGCTTTACTAGACTTTATCTTGTCCTGGTGGGTTGTCATTTATCTGTATAGTGTATTAGTGTATAACGTAAGTAAATAAATATATGGAACCAACTTTGTTTCATAAATTTCTAAATTGCATGCATGCTTGTTACATGGTTATCATAATATGCTTCTATTTACGTGAATTAGGCTTAATTGATGCCAACCCACAACCACTAAACAAACCGTACAAAATTCTAAAAACTTTGTTTTTAATTACTTTTATCAGAGTATTAGGCTTTCTTTTTATTTCGTTTGGCTCGATAAGTTGTTGTTCTTTTGGTGCTCTATGTTATTAAACAGCAAACTTTTCCATCTTTTTTTTTTTTTTTCCTTTTTCTTCTTTTTCTTTTTGGATGAGATACATTTTCTTTAAACGAGAACGGACTAAACTTTAAGGTTTTGTGGACATTGTTCTCCCAAATTGAACACCCACTACATATGTCATGCATGAATTAAGCTTTTCTCAATGATTGAACCAATTGATGTAATTTCATATCATCTTCCCCTCTTGAATGTAATATCTCTGTCAGGAATACAGCACTTTATTTGATGATCTAATTTAAAGGTTGATTATATTTTACCATAAAGCTAAGGTTGTGTTGCCACTTTAAACGTTCTTGCTTTAATCTTAGTAGTACAATAATATTACCATGTGTACACATCGCTTGCCTTACGATTTTGATGATTTCATATAAAAAGAAAGATTAAATAATTGAGAGATTGAGATCAAAAGATGCATATCATATCGTCCAAATTGCGTGGGAAACTCAAAACTTTTATTCTTAGGTGACTAATGGTCCTCCCTTTCCCTCCCACCGTACACACTTAAAATGAAGCATACCTTTTAATTTCTTTACTTAAATCGTATTTAACTTTTAGCCCAAAATAACTTTATATTTCAAAAATCGTGACGAATTTCTGGTCAACGATTCGAAAAAAATAGATGGCTGTATGCCAGAATGCTCCAATCTGAGTATTCAAAAAAAAAAAAAAAAAATTCAAATGCAGGTGTCAAACGTGGATCAACATCTCATATATAGAAGAGAAAATTAAATACATATTACATGCTGCACAAATTATTGATCCGGTTAAAAGATGGTGACTAAGTAATATAAAATATGATAGAGCGTAATTTAGTTCATAGGAGTTGGGAATAATATGTTTTGATCATTTTACATAAAACCGACCAGCCCAAAGTTCCATTTATATTCAAATTCTCAATCTGTTGACCACTTTATGTTTGACAAGTAAAAACCAATTTTGCACGCTTGATAAGGTGGCATCTGGTCAAAGGCATCAAAGAATCTAATCTCAGTATAATTCCCTAGCCAACATAATGTAAATTGGGTAGGCATCAATAATCCAATATCAGTTATTTAGTGCATTTTAACTGCCATGAAGCGTTAAACTATCATCTGGAGCTGGAATACGAGCTTTCTCTATGCGTTAGTTAGACAATATTTATTGAGAGTAATGAGATTAAGGAAGAAATTATGTGTTATTTATGAATTAGTAGTAAAGTGATTAGTTAGTGGAGTAGTTAGTTGGTTGATGGCAGCCAAGCATAGAATGTGTATATAGTAGTCACGTGTATTTCATTTTCAGTTTTGAACTCAATGAAACAGTTCCTGAGCTAAGACTTCCATTCTCTCTTCTCTCTCTGCATGTCGCCTTCTTCATCTCGCTCTCAATTCTTCATGGTATCAGAGCAACAAGCTATGGATTATAGCTCAAAGTTGATTCGATCTAATCTCTGTTCTGTGTTCTCTGAATATTCTTCTCAAATTCGATTTTGATTCAATTTCTTCCTCAAATTCAATTTCTTCCTTGAAGCCCTAATTTGATTAACAATGGCGATAGATGAGTTGGAGCTAGGAAACACAACAACTACAATTGAGAATTTTCAAGTATTATCTGATGATGAATTTGAAGAAGGCGTTACAGTTGTTGCTACTCATCCTCTTTATCTCGGCCCTGCAGATACCAATGGTATTTCTCTCATCTCCTTTCAACTCACCCCCACTGACAATTTCTCGTTGTGGTATCAATCTATGAAAATTGCCTTGCCCAGTCGCAACAAGCTCGAAATTATGGATGGCGGATGGAAGACGGAACGATTGGTATCAATGGAAAAGGTGCACTGCAATTGTGCTATTGGGGCTTATGAATGTAGTCGCTCCAAACCTAATTAGCGGATTGCTTATGCTACCAATGCTTAAGCAGTATGGATGGATTTATAAGAGCGGTTTGTCAAGGTAAATGATACTCGGGTTATACAATCTGCACAAAGATATTGCAACCATCAGTCAAGGTACCTCATATGTTTCTGTTTACTATTCCAAGCTTAAAGATCTTTGGGATGAAGCTGAGCCACTAGTGTGTGTTAAGCTAGGGATTTTATTGTGCATTTACGCAAACAGAAATTGTACCAATTTCTTGTAGGCTTGAATGATTCTTAATCACAAGCTCGCAACTAAATCCGTATGATAAAACCAGTACCCTCTATAAATCAAGCTTATGATATGCTAGTAAAGGGTTGTAGCAATTACTACTGGTATTTTAGGTCCTCTACCTAATGTACATACTGGTCATTATGAATCCACAGCATTGTACAGCTCTAAACCTTATGATGAAACCAGTACCCTCTGTAAATCAAGCTTATGCTATGCTAGTTAATGATGTAAGCTAAAGAGCTGTGGCAGCCACTACTGGTATTTTAGGTCGTCTACCTAATGTAAATGCTAGTCATTATGAATCCACATCATTGTACAACTCTAAACTAGCTGGAGGCCAAAAATTCAGAAAGAATTATAACATACAATGTGAGTTCTGCAAACTTAAGGGACATAGCAAAGAGAACTACTATAAGATTGTTGGCTATCCACCTGACTACAAGTACAAGAAGAAAAGGGGAGCACCTATCACTGCAAGTAATGCTTACAATGTTTTCAGAGACAAACAATGTTGTAAAGACTTCCACACCTCAATTGTATGTATCTACAGGATGCATTCTGGGTGCATCTCGCATGCATACTACAGAGGATAATACTGTAGGTAATACTACAACTTCTTCTGCACCAGTGCGTCAGGAACTTCCACGGGCTCTATTGACTCTCACTAGGGATCAGTATGATCAAATACTCTAGTTCCTCAACAAGACATCTTGTTCCTCATCTGCTGTCAATGCTACAGGTATAAGTACTGCATTTCTAGCTACTGATAATACACTATAGTGGATTATTAACACAGGTGCTACTGATCACATGGTCTCAGATTTTAGCCTGTTAACCTCATTTAGCACAGTTGATCTTCCTTACTCTAAGAAGGTATTCTCCTAATAGTGATGTTTCATATGTCAAGCATGTTGGTACTAGTGCTATTTCAGAGAAAAGTACCATCAACAATGTGCTTCATATACTACAGGTCAAGTTTAACTTGATGTATGTATCAAAGGTAACCAAAGAGCTGCAGTGTTTGGTTGCTTTTTACTCTAATTTTTGCATATTTCAGGATCTCTTCAGTGGGAAAGTGAAGGCGATTGGTAGAGAAGACAAATGCCTATACATATTACCCTCTTAGAGTTCATTAGCTGTCAATAAGTAAATTGCAGAAACATCACTAGCAACCACACAGAATGAAGATATGTTCACTAAGAAAACACCTATGAATGTGGATCTCAAGCTATGGCCCAGAAGACTTGGTGACATGTCATCCTCAGTTCTAAACAACTTTTTTTAGTAAAGTAAGAGAGCTATATTTCTATTGTAAAGGAATGTTCTGTTTGTCCATGTGTTAAACTGACTAGACTACCTTTTCCCAGTAGTACAAATAAAAGTATAGCTTCTTTTGACTTGTTACATTTAGATGTATGGAGACCCTACAATACTGCAATTATTGATGGTAATAGATACTTCTTAACTGTAGCGGATGACTATCCTAGAATAACCTGGATCTTCCTTTTAAAACTCAAGTCAGATGGGTGTGTTGTATTACATGATTTCTTGATGTATGTGAAAACTCAATTTGATAAACAAGTTAAGAGTATCGGGTTTAATAATGGAGCTGAATTTTTTAACTCTGTTATGCCTTGGTCAAAAGGCTTGGTATTGTCCATCAGAGAACCTTTATTTATACTCCTCAGCAAAATGGAGTTGCTGAAAGAAAATATAGGCATATTCTAGAGGTGTGCAGAGCTCTAAGGTTTCAAGGTTTCATTTCTTTAAAGTTTTGGGGACACTGCGTGTTGGCAACTGTTTACCTTATCAACAGGATGCCCTCCTCACAACAAGGTCACAGGTCTCCTCATGAGCTATTATATAAGAAAAAGCCTTTGCCTGGGCATCTCAGGGTCCTAGGTTGTCTGTTATATGCTAATATTGTCGATGAGATTGAAAAACTCCAATCAAAAGTTATCATTGATATGCACATGGGCTACTCCTCTTCTCAAAAGGGATACATTCTTCTTAACAGAGATGTAACATTCCGAGAGGATGTCTTTCCATTTCACCAATCCTGCTCTAAGAAGCACTCAATATTCCTTTATACTTTTTCTTTTGTCTTACCACATACTATTGATCAATGGTATGCACCAGATACTTCAGCAGGATCTAGCTACAACTCTGTTAAACATGCAGCCTCTACCTCTTCTGACAGCAATAACTCTAATATGAGTGCATTGCCAGTTGCTGAACCACCAGGTGTTGTGATTTCTCCAACTTGTTCTCCTGCTCCTAGGAGATCATCCAGAGACAAACATCCACCATTTTGGATGAAGGACTTTGTGTCTCTTCATGCACATAAAAATACTCCTTATAGAATGACAACATATCTGTCCTATGATCAATTGTCTCCTCACTACCAGGCCTTCATTGCTTCTTTATTTTCTGAGGTTGAGCCAGCCTCCAATGCTGAGGCAGTCAAAGATCCCATATGGGTAGCTGCTATGAAATTTGAAATTGTTGCACTAAAAGATAATCATACCTGGGATGTTGTAACCTTACCTGCTGGCAAGAAACCCAATGGATGCAAATAGGTGTACAAGATCAAATACAAGGCTTCAGTGCAATTGGCAGGTTCAAAGCCAGGTTAGTTTCCAAAGGCTATAGCCAGAGAGACGATATTGATTATCAGGAGACTTTTTTCTCCTATTGTAGAAATGGTTATAGTAAGAACCATTCTCTCCATTGCTGGCTATTCAAACACTTGCAAATTCATCAAATGGATGTATCCAATGCCTATCTTCAGGGTGATCTTCATGATAAGATCTACATGGATCTGCCTCAAAGATTTGTGAGTCAAGGGGAGCAGCAAGTACACAGACTCATCAAATCCTTATATGGCCTCAAGCAGGCTCTTAGACAATGCAATGCAAAGCTATCAGAGGCCGTGTTACAGTTTGGTTTCATTTGGAGTCAACATGATCATTCCATGTTCATAAAAAAATCACGAAGTGACTTTGTGCTCATTCTAATCTATGTTGATGACATACTAATTACTGGTAGCATTCTAGCACTGATTATACAGGAAAAATCTGCTTTGCAGCATGCCTCCAAAATGAAGGACATAGGAGAATTAAGCTACTTCTTGGGGATTGAATTTTGCTAGGTCCAAGCAGGAAATCTTAATGCATCAGAGAAAGTACACTCTGGAACTTATTTCTAGCTAGGACTGGAAGCAGTAAAGCCAGCAGCTAAACCACTTGAAACTAATGCAAGACTCACTACAAAAGCATTTGATGATCACCTAGTCAGTCCAAGTCAGGGGAGGATGAATTATTGCCTGATACAAGCTCTTATCAGAGATTTATAGGCAAGCTACTCTATCTAACCATAACAAGACCAGATATTGCATTTAGTGTGCAAACCTTAAGCCAGTTCTACATCAACGAAAGAGATCACATCTTGAAGCTGCCCTAAGAGTGGTCAAATATGTGAAAAATTAGCCTGGACAAGGAGTACTTCTATCAAGTAAAACTGACAAAAGTATCACATGTTACTGTGATGCTGACTGGGCAGCTTGTCCACATTCTCAAAAATCTGTAACAGCTTTTCTGGTCAAGTTTGGTGACTCACTAATATCTTGAAAGTCCAAAAAACAAATCACCATATCTAGAAGCTTAGCTGAGTCATAATATAGAAGCCTAGCCTCTACAACTGCAGAGTTAACATAGATTTTGGGGCTATTTCAAGAAGTTGGAATGGAGGTGCAACTTCTAGTTGAGGTTCACATTGATAGCAAAGCAGCAATGCAAATAGCAGCCAATCCAGTGTTCCATGAGAGACCCAAGCACACAGAGATTGACTACCACTTTGTAAGAGAAAAAATACAAAAGGGGTTGATACCAACTGAATATATTCCCACTAAAGAACAACCGGCAGATTTGTTAACTAAAGGGCTCGGTGGAGTTCAGCATGAATATCTTTGTTCCAAGTTAGGATTGCTAAATGTATTTGCACCACTTAGCTTGAGGGGGAGTGTTAAGAGTAATGAGACTTAAGGAAGAAATTCTATGTTATTTATGAATTAGTTAGTTAGTTAACTGATTAGTTTGTGGAGTAGTTAGTTGCTTGATGACAGCCAAGCATAGAATGTATATATAGTAGTCACGTGTATTTCATCTTCAGTTTTGAACTCAATGAACAGTTCTTGAGCTAAGACTTCCATTCTCTTTTCTCTCTGTCTGCATGCATGTCGTCTTCTTCATCTAGCTCTCAATTCTTCAATATTAAAGATGTTGAATGATCACGCCCAACTATGCTTCCTAAGAGGGTCTAGCGGTTGTTGCAAATATAATTCAGTTTACAAGTCTGGAACCGAATCCCACAGGGAATTAACCTATTAATGACAACCACTAGATTCGCAAGAATTCAAGTAATCAACCTTCAGATATATTGAATAATGAGTTGATTGTTTACTAACTAAAAGCAAGGTAATTACAAAGCTGTAATTTTGTTACTGACAAAGCAGACGTTCTAGACAAGATTGAAAAGGTCTAGGGTTACGAGTTCCCCTCTCGTCGGAATCCTCCCTGCCACATTTCCTATAAATTCGTCTAGATATTTTCTACCGATCGTGAGCACTTTAGGTGTCGTAATTCTCTTCTGAGCAAATACAATAATTTAATAGACGTATTCTTCCTAACTACGCTAGCTGGCACTAGTTTACCGCTCACTAAGATCGCACCAATATTTCGTTATTCCTAATCACATCTTTAAACCCTACGTATTGATTCCTCATATATGTTAGGAGTGATGTTGGTCAATAAATACCTAAATGTGTATCATTTTTCAAGCAATACACACTAAATAGGCACAGTCAATTGAAGGCCCTTCAATCAACCACATTTCATAGTTGAACAAATAGAGAAAATCCAATGGCGAACTTATATTAAACGCAACAAAAATTCATCCTCCAAGAAGTTCCATCAAACCTTAGATGAGAATTTAGCTACTCATATTGCACAAATACAAGATTAGAATTCATAATAATCGAAAATAAGGAAGAAAGAGGAAAAAACGTGAAGTTGAATCCTTCTCCTTACTCCAAGCGTGTTCTTGCCTCCCCAAAGTGTTCTCTCCATTCAAAAAGTGGCTAACTCTCATATTTATATGATTTAGGATTTAGTTGGGGCAAATTTGGCTTCTCCTAATTCGGATTGAAAAAGCTGATTTTTTTCTGCTTCGATTCCGGTCTGGCAAAGTGAACCTCGCTTCGATGTCCGGGACTTTTCTCTTCAGCTCTTTTTCACCAATTTTTCTCTCATTTGATCCTTTTCCGCGCAAGTTTGTTCCTACACATAAGAAATACGTAATGAGCATATTTTCATTTCAAAAGCCTATAAACTCCCACACTCACACAAAAATAACACACACTCAAAACATGCACTTTTCACCCTTTATCATTGAACGCCGAAAAATTAAAGTTCTATTCTCACATTATATCTTCGCTTTAGCTTAATGTCTGATCATCAAGAAATATAGTGACATGGACGAAAAATCCCGCCATCTTAATCAATGATTTTGGGTGGTTTGAAATTTGCGAGATGAAAACAATCTTACTCCATCTATTTCATTTATGTGATACTTAAAAAATTATTTAGGAATCCAACAAGGTTTTCTTTCATTACAATTTTTTTAAATAGCTTTTTATATATTATTACTTATTGTATTAGCTATTGTAATTTATAATACTTTTTGTGTGGTTTTTAAATATAAAAATTTTATTTCGAAAATTTAAAAATTCCACGTGGTGATTCGTACCAACAGTTAGCCACTTTACCTCTCGTACTTCAGAAAGGTTTATGTAAACTGGCACTGGGGAATATTAACGAGAGATTCTCCTTTGATAGATCTTGCTCGAGAAGAATCCAAATGAGTTGGCATCAATGGTACCAAATGATTAAAAATGAAAACTCAAAGTCGTGACTCTTCAAACTAGCCGTACAAGTGCCCTTCTCCCTTCTAAGGCACTAATAGCTAGGGAGCAGTAAAGGGTGGGAAGACATCACATGCATTCCTTCTGTCCTCCAGTAACCTTTTCTCATAAATAAAGTTAAAAAAAAAAAAAAAATTGTTTGGGTTTACTCACCCGTATTTATATTAGAGCCTGATTATATTTGAATTCGCATCGTATAAGACCGATTAAGAGAGAAGCACTTCCCAACAGGACTTTTTTCATACTCAGAACTCGAACACAATACCTCTAATTAAATGTGACGGGATCTTATTCATCGCACCACAACTCACATTTATAAAGTTAAAAATATTACGAATGAGTACTAAGTATTAAAGAAGTAGAAGAAGAATCTCCAATGGTCAAGGAATGGTTCATCTCACAAGCCTTGGCATCAACAATTGATCAACACCATTCTTTCCTTCTTTTGCAGATCGCACTTTTTATTTTTTATATAAGTTTCCGACTGGAACCTGGGTTGCATTGATCATAAGAGGGGTACAATTGAATAGGGTGTACAGATCGCACTTTTTATATGAAATAAAATGTGAGATTGTGCAATAATGTGGAGAGTAAAACTAGACCGCTACTTCGATAAAACAACATTAAAAATTTAGCTGCTTTTGTTTCATAGCTTGGTATGTCGGGGCATAGATTCTCCTACTTTTCAATACTATAAAATAAAAATTCACTTCTTAATTTTATTTGTTACTTTTTCAGTTAGACCAATATAATCATGGATGGCACTTCGTGCGAATTTAATGCTCGGCTGTAGTCTGCACCTTGTCCGTCGATCTTTTTGTTTGTCCTTTTTGGTTATATAAAATGATTTGATATTCAATAAAACAAATGATCTTAATATATTTGTGTTATTATTATTAATCTCTTAGGAAAAGGATTATATAACTAAAATAACATTTTATAATGGAGAGTATTGGAGACAAAACCAAATCTTCCTTTCATATGTTTTCCATTGTTTAAGGCTAAACTAGTACTCGCTTCGTCCGATATAGTTTGAATTTTGAGTGTCAAACTTTTTTATTTTGATCGCGAATCCAAACATAGATCCTTAAGTTTTTTTGAAAGTTTACATATTTGAAAACTACCTAAAAAAGTATTATAAGTCAAAATAATTAATAATTTAAAATATTTAAAAACATATAAAAAAAAGTTACAAAAAAAAAAAAAGAATTTGACTTCAAAATTTAAAATTCATATAAATTGAGACAAATAGAGTACAACATAGTAATAGGAAACTTCTGCGATTCTTCCCCAGTACCCACCATAATGGTTTGGTTGTTTTTTGGTCAAAGAAATAGGAAACTCATGAGTTTAGGTCTGGTAGACTCTACCTATATATATTGAACTTACTTTGATGCAGCAGTGGACTAGCTTTGTGTACGAACCCAAAAAATGAGGAAGAATCTTTGCAATATTGTCCGAACTAGGTTTGCTCTTGTCCATTAAGATTGATGTTTTTCTAGCAATATAATAAATACTACTCCTACTCCACTACCTGCAGTATAAAGTTACCAATGATTGTACTAATTCTATATGGAAAATTTGTATTTAAAGAGTTAAGTTCTAGCTCTTAGATATTTTAAAAAGAATGAAAATTTCAAAATAGTTACTCCATATGTTTTAATTCATGTGTCTTACTTTTCTTTTTAGTTTGTATCTAGCATTTCATATGACTTGTTTAAGATCACCGTACAACATTAATCATACGGTATTTTGGTACATTATAACTTTAATTAAAATCACAAGATTCAAAAGTTTTCTTACTTTCTTAATTATGAACACAATCAAACCAAAACACATAAAATGAAATATAGCAACTATTAAGAAGAACAAGCATATTCCTTAGCACCCTCCCAAATTCGATTGCAAGATTTACATGTTAATTGAAATCCTTTTTCTTTCCTTTCTTCTCTTGGAAGAAAATCTTAAGAGTGAATTCCAAATAGAGGATTCAACAAATTGCAGTAGGTGGTGACTTTGTTCTTTTAATTCAAAAGATTGTTCAAGTACCTTAACTCTCCAACGACATAGGTGATGACTTTGTTCTTTGATTTCTTATGGAAGGGTAACATTATAGATTTAAGTAAATAAATTGAAAGATTAAGTTCAGAATTTTAGACTATTAATGCAATTTAAATGGATAGCAAGTTGTTAATTATTATGAATGTAGGCAATTCAGTGGAGTCGTGTTGGGAAGTTAGCAAATTATGTATGAACATTAGAGGTTGTATGAGTAGAATTAGCCCCATAACTTTATAGTGGCCAAACTCACTTAACTGGATTTTGGTAATCAATAATTGGGCTTAAAGACGTGTATCGCAATTCTAGTAGGCCCATATTGGTGTACAAAATTCACAATTCTGTTTTTACGATTAAGGCGAAACGGCTAATTTTCATACTTTTTTCGTCCCAATTTATGTGAAGGTATTTGATTGGATGCCGAGTTAAAGAAAAGAAAAAAAAAAGACCTCTAAAACTTGTGGTCTAAAACAAGTCATAGACATTTATGTAGCTGTGAATCATGTCACTAAAGGTATAGTGGTAAGTTTTAAGTTATATTTATTTATAAGTGTAGAAAAATGTAATTTTTTGTTGCACTGATTAAAAATGAAAGAATATCATATAAACGGGGACGGAGGAAGTCATTTCAATGCTGTAATATTATTAGGAAAGGAAAGAAAGCATGAAAGTTGAACAAACTGTCCAAAGATTAATGAAGATTGATTCAACGGAGAAATTACACAAATCAAACTTAATTATGACACAAACATATACCCAATTCCCATCAAATTCGATCCTATGATGGGAAGCAGTACTAGAGGCGAACTCAGAATATCAATTAATACAGTGGGCATTTTCATTTGTTGACATAATACAGATGGTGCATGTAAATTAAACTTAAAAGGTTCACAAAGTCTTAGGCCTGCACAGTTTGCAGCTTGGGCAGCTTCTCTTCTTTAGCTGCTGCACATGCATTTTCATGCAAACTTGAAACCAATTTACCAAGTTTCAGAATGTCAATTTTCTGTTCTTCAGTTAGTTCTGGAAGCTTCTTGTTATCATCCAAGATTATGACATGATTTTGTAGCTCAGGAAGATTCTGCTCCTTAAGGATGTGCTTCTGTTTCTTGTTGTATATTACATAGAGCACAATTTGGAGAATACCAAAGATGAATCCTAATATGTTTGGAGCCTATAAAACATAAAAAGGACAGTACGTAAGAACACAAATGCAAGTAATTAAAGAAGTGGTATATATGCCATATCAGACATATCTTTAAAACAGTTTTCAAGGAAGAAGGATGGTTGATTCCAAATGGGAAATACGCTGCGGCTAGTGGATATAAATGGAGAATGGGGGAAGAAGAATACTGGCAGGACAGCAGATGAGCGTGGAACTCCGAAAACACACTAAAACATAGCTACATATGCTGTTTGGCAGCACATAAAAGGATGTTGACCAGGATAGAATGAAGAAGATAGGGATAATTACTGAAACCACATGTCAAGTTCGTGGTGAGAAGGAAGAAACAAGGGAACACCTGTTCTTTGAATGTACATGGTCTAAAAGATGTGCCACGGAATTATTAAACTGGATGGGAATGCAGGGAAATGGTGAGTCAATTGAAACAGTGTGGAAAACACTGAACAGGACAGCAAAAGGAAAGCAATGCAGAAATTTTGTACTCTCAGTATTTGCTGCACTGATATATGCAATATGGAAGAACAGGAATGATGATGTATGGAATCAGGTGGTGACAAGAGAACAAGTAATTTGCAGGAACATAAAGGAGGAATGTAGATACAAGATACAGAATAGAGGGAAAACAAGCAAGCAACAAATGGAATGGATAGAAAATTTGTATAAATAGAATTAAGGAGACAGAGTAGAATAGATGAACTGCATAATCACAAAGGATATGGAGTTGCAATTTTGTAGATAATAGCTGCAGGAGATAGAGAACATCTGTGTAACTGACTGTTTTAGTAAGTGATTAATAAGAATCTTTTCTTTTCACCAAAACAAAGAAGTGGTATATATGATGAGCTTGAAAATAGAACTTACAGCAATGTTAATGTCTTTAAGTAGAAGACCGTAGAAGAACCACATTACAGCACTTAATGTGAGAAATACTGATAGGAGTAATGGCATGTACTCAACACTCTTTGTTTTTATAACTTTTCTCTGCATAAAATGATCAGCCAAAATCAGCGCAATCTTGGTGTAAATAATTTTTTATGTTAGTGTATATAAGTTAAATCATGAAAAAGAAGAGTCAGAACTAATTTTAAGCTTACCACTATACATAATGGTGCTACAAACACGCATAAGGAGAAAACAAGGCAAACCCATCCAACTACTTGCCCACGAGCGACACCTTTGAATAGAAATTGAGCAATGAGGATAATTGCACCAAATCCACCAACCACTGTTAAAAGAAGCATCTTCACAGTTTGGACCTGCATTTATAAGAATGTGACAAATTATTCCTCTTCTTTCTTCGTATTAATAGGAAAATAATTAAATACAGACAAAAAAGTAAACTCTTGAAAAATTTACCCTGGCTTTCTTTGGTGCGTAGAAAAGGTAAAAGCCAACATAGATAGTTTCAATGAAGACTCCAAAGGAGTTTATAGTAATGAGAAGGGTCGTGTTGGTCTTGAGAAATGCATAGTAAATCCAAAGCATGGAACTGAATAGAGCAATCACATACGGAATTGATTGATAGCCTTCTGTTGATTTCTTCTTGTAAATTTTATAAAATGTAGGCCTACAAGTGAATAAGTATGCAATTACTCAAATGACTATAGTCTAGAGCAAACACATCGTATAAAATAAAGTAAGTAAAACGAAGACGGGCAACAGCTAACTTACAGTGGAGAGAGAAAAACAATAAACGAGACAATATTTCCTGCGAGATTGAAAACTCAAGGGGTCAACAAAAGAAATTCTTCGTAAAATAATGATTAATTGGAAGAGATAAAATGCCCATAAAGGTCCATGCAATGATTAAACTATGTACGTTAATGATTGAGGATACGCCAGTACGATGAAATGATTAATTGACACTTCCACTAAGATATTGTTTGGATTTGTCTATGAGTTAAGTCATAATATAATTTTTATTGGCCCACTATATGTTGACTTATATTTATTTCCTGGCTATTACTGTAGAAATTAAAGGAAGAAAGAATAAGAAGCGAGAATGACACAATCTACCATAAGATCCTACAAAGTTAACACGGATACTAAAGGAACAAGAAAAAATGATTTACCAAGGACACCAAAAGCAAATGCCCAGTGGCCAGAAATAGCCATCTTTGTTTTTTCCAAAAATGGAAATTCCTCTCTTTGCTAATCTCTCGCTACCAAACAATTGCAAGACTTGCTAGTTTTGACTGACAATGAAATGAAGAGTGCCCAGTTCACATATTTATATAGCAACTCTAGAAGTATACAATATTAGTGGATATCTTCTTAGAGTTCTCCATTTTGTATGTATTTTTCTTTAATTAGTGCTCTATTTGGTTTAATTCAATTTCTATGTACAAAACAAAGCACCTTTTGATCAGCTAACCTTTTAGTGTGATGGGTTCGATATCAAAAGGGTCCCCCATATATGTTGCTCTTTAGTTATGTCATACTCCTATCCAGTAGGCACTAAAGCTTCCAACTCAAGCACTACAATATTTGAAAGGAGTTTGTTTAATTTTCTCATTTATGTTGTATACAAATGTGCTCCTAATCAGCAAAAAAGACAATCAACAAATGATGAAGGCACCTATGAATGTTTGCCATTTGGCATCAATAATAGATGCATTCTGGCTCCAATACTGGTATTGAGAATATCCATTTGGTAGAGTGGCTGATGAATGTCAACCGGATATGCTTTGCTTTTATAGGCTTATCTCGTCTTGGTGGGTTTGTGTCATTTACCTATCTATATCTGTATAATGAAATGAAATCGTGCCAATTCTTGCTTCTACCAATTTTAAATGTTAATGAAATGTCAAGGCGGATCTAGGCTGCGATATCGGATTCATCTAAACGTAATTTTTGTCACAGACATACGTTTATATATGTATAAAAATCTATTAAAATAACAATACATGTGTAGAGCATAAATAGCTCATGGTTTTATTTCGTTGAGATTTTTCTTTTTAACTATTCAACATATTATATAAGTATAATTTGAAATGTATTTCCATTCTTTTTTCCGTATCATCTCGATGTTAATCAACTGTTTTGCTTCAAGTGGTTACTATAGTAGTTCATATATTATATCCAGAATTTTCCAGTTTTGTTAAAATCAAGTGTTATTTGACGGCGAAGGATAACATGGTTACAAGCTTGGGATTACAGTTAAATAAAGTGCAAAAATATGTTCAATAAAGAATATTTTCTCTGGAATGCCCAAACTCGTGTGTAATCTTGTTGGATTTCCTTCCTTTTGGATTTTCCATTTTCCTTTTCGTTTGGATAAGATTCATTTCTTTTTCCCTTTAAAAATAGAATAAGGAAAATCGTGGTAGACAATAGGAGAACCTTTATGATTTTTATGGGTACAGTTTTCCAAATTTCAGCAGCCACTAAATTACTTTGAATTCAATTATATACGTTCTCAATTATTGAACCCCACCTATGTAGTTGCTCGTACAATTTTATCCTTAAACTCAAAAAACAATAAATTATTGTTATCATTTTTGGGGTTCTCTTTTTTTTTCCCCTTGTCACAGAAGAAAGCAGGCGAATACTATATATCTAAAGTAAAGTTGGTTTAGCATAGAAGCTGGCACTACTTTGGGCGTTCAAGCACTACTCTTGGTGTTATATTATTATTCTATATTTTTGAACTCACAAAAAAAGATTATTATATAAACGTACCTATTGCTTGCATGATTTTTACTCTGTGTAGAAAAGGTTACATAAATTATATTAGTGTTCATAATGTAATAATAAAATATTTTATCCTTTATGTACTTTTGCGGGGATAGGAAAGAAGTATTAATCTAAAATGATTTAGTCCTATTCAGAATTTAATCAGTCATTACATGAGGAAAAATTTCTGTTTGTGGAATTTCGGATAATTAAACTGGATTTGTTTTTTGTTTTTTCTTTTTGTTTGTCGAGTACTCGAAAACCGTTATTGAATTGGCCAAAAAGAAATAAAAATGACTGTTGTCGACTCCTTTTAACTGTTGGTAAATCGTAATGGCAAAAAGAAATAAAAAATAAAGAAAAAGGGGATCTAGCCCAAGTTTGTCAAAATTCAATTGTTGAATTGGAAAAATAAAAATAATAAATAGTTCTAGAAGAAATCTATTTGGCAGCAAGGTTATAATAAATAGCTTTGCCTTCTTATGCATCAATCTAATCAAGACGTCCTCTTCATCAATTTAGATATAGTTATGTATACGTAAATCATTTCTAGTTTCATTAAATAGTCATGGTCATTACTTTCTTGAGTAAATTTTATGGGTGATTATTCAACTTTGATTTATTACCTAAAAGTTATTTTTTTTTTTTGTTAAAATTATTTAATTGTTCATTATTCAAAAGTCACTTTTCTTTCGTTTATTACGTAAAAATCATTTAATTTTGTGCTCATTATCCAAAAATTATTTTTCATTCTTTTATTACACAAAAATCATTGTACTATACACTAGTTATCACAATAGTCACTTTGACCAGATTTTACAAACCTTTCACTTGAAAAGTCCATTATGCCTTTAACATTATAAATCCTCCCATTTATGCAATACTTTCTATATTATATGCTATATAATATACTTTTACCCAGGTATTTTATTTATAATTAAAATAACTTAATACTATTTTATTTATTATTTTTATAATATATTTGAACATATAATTTTTTCTTAACATTAATTTTTAAAATATATAAGTAGCATTATTATATTTGTCAGTAATATTGCCTTGAACAAATCTCAAGTCCATGCTTAATGAAATATTTTAATAAAAATTATAAAATCAAAGCTCACTGATTTATCAGCAAAACCATACTCATTAATACAATAAAAAAAATACGTACATTTAGCACAATAACACATCAGATCAATATTTTTAAATAAATAATATTAACAAATAAAGCTTTAAAAATCTTAATATTAAACACAAATATTTTTAATTTTTTTTAAAATATTTGTATTGACTATTAAAACTATCATTTTTTAAACAAATCTATTTGTTATTATTTCAAATAAATATGTAAAAACAAATATTTTTTATGGCTTTTATAATTAAAATATGTTCATGTTTAAATATGATTAAGCAAATTGAGTGTCGTAAAAAATTAAATGTATGGATATATTATAAAAATAATAAGTAAAATAAGTCAAAGTTATTTTAATTATAAGTAAATTACCTAGTTAAAAATATATTATATAGTATGTAATATAGAAGGTATTAAATAAATAAGAGGATATATAATGTCAAGGGCATAACAGACTTTTCAAGTAAAAGTAGTATAAAATCTGATCAAGGTGACTTTTGTGATAAACAGAGTAAAGTAAAATAATTTTTGTGTAACAAAAGAAAGAAAAGTGACTTTTAGGTAATGAACACAAAGTTGAATGTCCATCCATAAAATTTATTCCTTTTTTGGGTCACACACAAATTAATCGTCAAGATAATTAATCGAGAAAATTTTACCTCCTATAGCAAAGGTTTACATCTTATTTATTATAAATCAAAATCCTTTTAAAAATATTATTTTCAATAGCTATTTTTTATTTTTTATAGCAAAATAAGTGTTTATGGTATACACTACCATTAAGGCATTAAATACGCTATATACCATTTTTTTCTCTCATTCTTTCGATTATTCTCTCCCAAAATCATAGCAAAATATTTCTTCTTTCTCTCTCCACAGTCTCTCTCACAGCAAGATTATATTCGCGATGTTGAAGCATGATTCTCTCTCTCACTTTCAACATTTTTGCTCCAAAAATTCGTGGTAAGTGTTAAAGTTTTTGGTCGATTCAAGCTTCTTCTTTTTCTTTTCACTTTTTTTTTTAAATCTTCACCATTGTTAGGTTTTCAGCAGAAAACTTCAAAAATTTCCTCCTCAATGGCTGATTTAACAACTTTGAAACTAGAGCGCCACTGCGGCTTTCTTCTACGCCGGATATTGCAATAGATTTCTCTACACGGATATTGCAAAAATATTTACGCCGGAGAAGATTCGAGGGCCGGGGGTTTTGTTCGTTTCCATTTTTAGTTTTACTACAATGTATACAATATTTTGCTTAGCCGGAAAACGCCATCTCCGGCGAACTTTCTTCTCTTCTTTGCTATTTAGTCACATACAATGATACAAATATATTATATTCTGCATAAATTCACTCAAATACATTGTATTTTTGCATAAATATTTTTTTTTTGCTTGTATTTATGTATTTCAAAGCTTTGTATTTTTTCAATACAGCTGAATACAGGATATAAATATTGAAATACACTGAATACAGACATTAAAATAGAACAAAATATAAACAGTAAATATATTTAATTTTAAAATACAACGAATAAAAATAAAAATACAGTGAATACAACCAATAAAATATACTGAATACAGCAGTAGTAACATGTATTAGGAATAACTAAAATACTGTTAATACAAATACATTTGAATAGATTGTATATAAATAGTGAATCCAGTAAATATAAACATTGAATCTAATGAATACAACAGTAAAAAAAATAAATTAAAACACACTAAATACAAAAGTTAATACAACTGAAAAATTATTCTAATTAATTGGGTTAATAATGAGGCATGTTAGAATTAATTTTGTTGAGTTATATTAGGAGTGTACCACACTAATTGATATTATTTCCCTTATTAGACAGCTGGATATACATATTTTTAAGGTGGTTGTCGTTACTGTATTCATGAATACATGGTGGGAATACATGTGAATACATGCGCGCACAGCTGGACTGCCCTGATTTTAGGCCCTTTTTGCTGTTGTATTCATGAATACAACAGCAACAATACATGTGAATACATGCGTATACAGCTGGAGTGCCCTGATTTGAGGCGCTTTTTGCTGTTGTATTCATGAATATGAATACATGGCGCAAATACATGTGAATACATGCGCGTACAGCTGGACTACCATAATTTTTAAGCATTTTTTATTGCTATATTCATGAATACAGCAGTGCGAATACAGCGAATACACTACCATAACAACTTAATAGTAATTATAAGAAGTAATTATATTTATAATAACTATATAAAGTTAATAGCCACTAAACGATAGTGGCCTCGTTAATCAAATACACAACTCCATCGTGTGTATAAGAGGCGGCCTTCTCCAAATAAACAACTGTCAAATCCAACCGCTGATCAAACGGAATAAAATTCAATTTACACTTTTACAGTAGCATAAACGTTAGATCCATCAATATAAGACCCAACACTCCAATATCAGGTGAATTTAGAATACATCTGTTAGTGGGTTCCAGAGTGGAAAGTGGAAACTAATCGGGTCCCTTCAAAAACTACATTGATTAAAGTAATATTGTGTTTATCTAACTTGGGCCCCTAATTTCTCAATACTTTGCTACAAGAAATTTCACAAAGCTTCAGTATATTGTTTTTCCCTTTGAGTGTTAATATGAAATAATGAAGATTCGCCCTCTACATTGTATTATCCTTTCCTTTTCTTGTGCTAAAGGGGATATCTTTAATATTGTAAAATTAATTGCAATTAAAGTAAAAAAAAAAAATCATGAGAACTCATAAATAATAGTATAAATTAAATAACGAATAAATATACGAAATAAAGTTATATATGCAAACTCATACATGATATTGATAGGGGTTTCAGAGATAAATCTGAAAGTATAACTCCCAGAGGGATCTCTAAATCCCAAAATACTTACAATTGCAACACTAAGGTACAAAAGTTAGGAGCACTGCAGGAAAGAAAGAGTTTACGCAAGATTAACTTATAGATACAACAGAGCTGAGCCCTAATTTTTAATCGAACTAAGAAAACCTTGCATAAAGGGCTTCCAATAAGGGATTAATTAGCACTTAGTAGCAGTTCCAATATTATTGTCTTGCTTTTAAAGTCTCTTACACTGGAGATTTATTAATTTGTGCAACTTCAAGATTTTTACCATCTTTAGCATCTTCATTTTCAGTACTGCCCGTGGATGGGAAACAAACTGGATAAACCTCAGAATTAACTTTCGTAGGCTGCTGTTCCTCCAGCTTCACAACCGTGGGTAGTTTCTTCTCTTCTGCCTCATTTGGCTTGGCGTTTCTGTATATTCCATACAATACCATTTGGAGCATTCCAAGTATGATTCCCGCAATATTTGGTACCTGTTTTATTATTACGGGGGGAAGAACAGCCAATTGGTCGAGGAATCGAACATTAGGTACATCATACTATTATTAACATGGACACTATCAGTATAATTTAACATGTTATAGCATGTTATATATAACGTCCGTACTTATTATGGACGGTGACATTTTTGGGTAACCTGATTCTTTTATATTGTTAGTGAATAAAAACAATTAAATCTATGTTGATATATTTACAATAGTTTGGTACCCATGTTTGGTATTGTACTTTTAACTATTTAATAATATGACCACAAACTATCTTACTGAATGCTATTCCATAGTAGGGT
The DNA here is from genome assembly GCA_002018475.1 of Nicotiana obtusifolia. Taxonomy (NCBI): domain Eukaryota; kingdom Viridiplantae; phylum Streptophyta; class Magnoliopsida; order Solanales; family Solanaceae; genus Nicotiana; species Nicotiana obtusifolia. Next base: position 9,266 of record MCJB01045460.1, on the reverse strand, counting down.
TAAAAGTTAAAGAGAGCGAGAATATAGTTACCGTGACATAGATGTCCCTCAAAAGTAAACCGTACAAAAACCACATTACAGCACTAAGTGTAAGGGTTAACGACAAGTTAAATGGCATGAACTCCACACTTTTGGTCCGTATTACCCGCCCCTACATATTTAACATAATGAAATAGCGTCAGAGAGAGTTGTCTTGGCATTAAATACCTAATTATCATAATTAAAATAATCAAAGAGTTAAACTATCTTTGGTAGAGTTCTTTGGTTAGTTACCATAATGCTTAGAGGTGCTACAAATACACTAATAGAAAACGCCATGCAAATCCATCCAACAACCTCAGCTCGTTTTGGTCCTTTGCATAAAATTTGGGTAAGGAAAAGAATCAATCCAAAGCCACCGAAATTCAACAGTAGGACAAGTCTCAGTGTTTGCATCTGCAAAACCATTCCAAATTTCACAATCCACGAAACTGTGTAACAATAACTAAAACATAACGAGATTAATACTATAATCTATAGGCACGAAATTAAAGTTGTACATACCCTTGCTTTTTTAGTCGCATAAGCAAAATAAATAGCAACATATATAGTCTCCGCAATGCAGCCAAAAGAGTTGATGGTGATGATAAGGGTTTCATTCGTCTTAACCATTGCATAGTAAATCCAAAGCATTGAACTAAATAATGCAACAACATACGGCACCGATTGAAACCCTTCCGCTGATTTCTTCTTAACGATCCCATAAAATGTAGGTCTGCGAATCACATGTTAAAAAATAATAATTAATTTTTTAGTTGTTGGTAAGACATAATAACGCTTACGTTTAATTTAATTTTGGAGAAAAAACTTACACTGGTGAAATAAACACCATGAAGGAGAATATGTTACCTGCAACATTGTCAGAACGGAAATGCATTAATTACTTCTCGGCAATTTCTTTTCTTTTTTTCTATTCCTCAAACAAATTTGTTCTAGTTTCATGCATATGTAATTAATTTTATATTTTTTAAAAGATATTCTTCCTCCTATTGGAATGTAGGAATATATTTAAGAAACGAAAAAAAAATACTCCTAGAAAACAAAGGTTTTGGCTGAATTTTCTTGTAGTCTAGGTGATAGTAAGAAAACTAATACTATAGTTTTCTAAAGCAGTAGAGGCGCCAACTTGCTTGAACAGAGTAAGATGCAAATATAAATATGGGTGAATGCTGTGAAAAATATATAGGGGAAGATATGGCTACTAGATAAGCTAGAAGTTTACCCAAAATGCCAAAGGCAAAGATCAAAGGATGGTTTGCCATCTCTTCAGGCTTTTCTTCGTCTTCTTCTCCTCTCAGAGGCAGAAAAGCTAGGGTAAGATAGAGTAAAATCTAAAGGCTACCCAAGCTCTCCTGTTGATAAAACAATAGTTACTATCACATATTTATAGTGAAGGCTTCGAATGTTTACTACATGAGGACTTTATGCATATGTGGCATGCAATAGTTACTTTAGCACTACAAATGCTTAGGGATGGATGCAGTGTTAAAGGTGCCGAGTTCGTATGAATCTAATACTTTTGAGATAGAATATAAATATTAGTGTTAAAATGTATCATAATTGTATTTAAAAACTACTCCAACAAATATATACGAACTCGTAACTTTAAAATATAATATGTTTAATGTTAAAAATTTTAAAATTGAACTTAAATCATGAATTAGTTTCTTCTAATGCTGACACCATATTGGCATCCACTAGGTGGTTAAAAACAAAAACTGGATGGAAAACTGCATAGATTATTATCTCCTTTTCCCCCATTCCCATCTCCTCGGCAACTCCAGCAAAACAAATTTTTAAAAAAATGGGGCATAGCATTTCGTGGCATTCGAATTTTGGAGAGTTGAACTTTTAGTCCATGTAGTTTCAGCAGAGGACGTATTTTTTTTAAAAAGAATTTCAATTGCGTAGCCGAACTATTTTGACCTAGGAAATTTCAATTTTTTGGTATTTTGAACCCTGTGTCTAAGCCGTTTGTTCTCAAGTATAGTCAAACCTCTCTATAACAGCCTCGTTTGTTCCGAATATTTTTGGATGTTATAGCAAAGTGTTGTTATAGAGAACATATATTATAACATAACATAAAAATTGGTTCCGCAAAAACTTGGCTTTTATAGAGAAGTTTTGTTATATAGAAATGCTGTTATAGAGAGGTCTGACTGTATTTATTTTTCTTTTTCTATTTCGTAAAAATCTTTTTAATCCCTAGTTGAAGGAAATTCCGCATGTTAGTGCTATCATCCTGAAATCTAATAGAAACGGTAAATTCCAAAGCTTTAAAAAACTAAGAAAGCTAGTATGGTGCTAAGGTGAAAAATATATCTGCAGTATAACTAAATTATTTAAAATAAAGCACGATACAAAGAAATGATATAACATCTTACAAGCTAATTAATAATGGGTAATTTCCAAGACATTTACGCGACCAAGTGACTTATTTTCTAACACTTTAGACATTCAATCACATCACTTGATCATTTGCCAAACGATTGGCCATTTGTTTGACTTGCTCTTCTGTGTCAAGACATTTGGCTCATTTCTTTGACTAGCTAGCTTTCCATACTAACATGAATTTTTTGCTAGGTCAAGAAATTATATTTCTATCAAGTACGTTTATAGAAAAATTTCAGCAAGAACTCGATTTTAGTCTTGGATTAGAAGATCTAATATCTGGTGAACTTGCAAAACTATTAACTCTAGTCTAGAAAGGGAAAAACTATATACTAGTATACTTATTTATTGACCGTGTGAAATGGACAGTCATTACGCCAGTTTTTGTATTTTTTTACACCAATAATTTTGCACTTTCAGCCGATTTCAGATGATTGTATGACGGGAACTCCCCTTTCCCTTTTTTTCTTTTTCTGAACGGACCTTCAGGTGCTCGAACACATAGCTGTATAGCTTTTCCTTTTGAATATTTAAAGAGTACTTGAATAAATATACCCCCAAGTCCGCAGCTGTCATTAGAAAAGTATTATACATAATACATCATGTAGCTGCGGAGAAAACTGCGATACAAACTCTGATTATTCGACTACTTAGCCTATCATTGAACACATTAATTTCCAGACGAACCTGTAAATCAGCAAAATGGTATTGCGCTCTATCTCTATTGCTTTTTTGACTGTCACCTGTCATCACCCGATTCATAACTCACAAAAGAGTCACTGTCTTTGTCGATAAATGTGGCACCACATGCTCTCTTCAAAACTCCACAAATTTACGCCTCTATCATAGGTAACTTCCTCAAATCATCTCTACAACCTATTGGAAGATGAATAAAATACGCAGTTGTTTTTTTTTTTTTAAAAAAAACATAAGTAATGCAGAAACCCTATTCGTTCTTCTTCTTTTACCCAAAATCGGGTTAGTCTGCATTTCTACGAAGAATTATAAATAAAGATGGGAATATTTAATTGTTCGCCATTAAAGGTACTTTACCGAACCTTTGAACAAGTTAGGATTGATTTTTGAAATAGTATGTTGGTTGTCTATTACATGAGGAAGATGACATTCAGTTACTTGATAATCTTTCCATCAATAGAATAACATATCAAGATTTGTTTGCGGTATTAAAATAAATCTCTAGCGTGCGGCTCGCTCTAATGCTACAGTACCTAGCTCTACCATCAATCCATGAGTAAGAAACAAACCGGAGAAAAAAAGGTAGTAAAGGGCACCTTAATTTTTTCCGTTCTTAATTATGCGCAATGTAAGAGACTCTGATCTTAAGGCTGACCAGATGTTAACCTTTGAACAGAGAGATTTTCTCTTTTTTCTCTATTTCTGATGGTAATTCCAGTAATAATTTACTGTAATTATTAAAAAAGAAGCCTCTCCCTTCATGCTAGTAATATAACGTTTTTAACTGACAGTCTAGTAAATTTTTACATCAATTTAACCTGTTATAGCATGTCACTTACAATTTATTATAGGTTACTAATTTATTTATTAAATAGAGTTACTCGAAATTAACTTTTAAATGACCAGATTAAGGAAATATTTTATCAGCAGCTAAAGATAAGAAGTTTTCGTCATGATCAAGCTTTTTCAATCAATTCTCACCTACTGTCTAATCAACTACAAAAGGGACAAAAAGATGAACATTTGCTGGGTTAATTACTCAATAATTTGATTTGTCACCGTGCAACAAAATTTAGTTACCAAGCACTTTAGAAAGTGGTGGTACTACTTTCAAAGTGTTTTCTAAATCTGATTGGAGTTAATTACCATCAGGTGTTGTTGGAGAAACCACTGTTGAAAGTGCACTATTCCATTCTATGAGTGTGTATACAATAATTAATGTGAATTCTACTTTCTGTTTGGAGGAACTTTCTCATTAACAAGTACTATAAGAAAGTCTTTTTAATGTAACAATCATTTCCTATTTTAAGAATCACATGACATAGTTCTTACTTCGACATCTGGAAAGTTCAAGTAGCTTTTAAGCAGATAGGTTAAAGAACGTACAATTCGTAAAATGGACCAACACTAAGATTCGAATAAAAAAGTTCTTTTTCAACATCTGGAAAGTTCAAGTTGCTTTTGTTGAGAAAATAAGTTTAATAGTGGAATGTCAAGTACTAAATTTGGTAAAGCTGGACGGCATGATAATATCACTTCATTCCTACCTAAATGATACTAGAAAATATCACATGAATCAGTCATCTGGAAAGAAAAAAGACTATTGCATGTGCCGTATAAAAGCTGTTTGAGAAATACTCAGAACGTATAGATTCAGCTCGATCGCTAAGTTCAAGAAATTAAATGCGTTCGTGTCAAAATATTGCCCTCGCATGGCTGTGCTTCAGTAGTACTATATAAAGAGCTAGTACGAATTCTGGACATTCAGCTTTATGCAGATTCCAAGTTTGAATGCCCCTTCAATTTTTCAAATATTTACAGCCATTTTGAGAATAAGTAACTCACTAAAACCCTTCATATTCTTCGTCCCAATGCGACGTGCATGTAAGTATGCCATTACTCTTATTCGTTAGGATCGAAATAATAAGTTATCATGCGGCGGAAGCTAACAAAACAAATCTTGAACGACGATAAATCAGATAAAAAGAGAGAAATTTATCAAAAAAATACAACATTTTAACATGGTTTGGTCAGTTGACCTACGTTCAGAGGCAGAGATGAGGAATCCACTATATAAAAGAGAGTATAAAATACCGATAGAATAATCTCACAAAGAGGCAAACACAAGTGGTAGGCTAACACTTGTCCCGAAATTCTCTCCCTAAACAAAACTCTCAAACCCCGTATAGTTACATTGTAGATGCTACTGAATAAAAAGGAATGATCCTCAATTTATAAAAGTCTAAAACATTTTCCTCCAAGTAAAAGGACTAGCCAAATATGAAAGATTTATAATTTTCTTCTAAAAAAAGTAAAACTTAATTATGATAAATATTTTATTCTTTCCTTCAAGAGATAAAAAAAATATGATAAGAAAATCAGAACAAACACCTAACACTATTGAGTGCTAATTGATGAATAACTGAGAACAAATAAGAGATAGAAAAGTGAAGCATTAGTAATAGGAATCATGCATTAATGCTAATGGTAATGACTTGTCAAAATTATGTTAAGCTTTGATAAAAGAGATGAACTCTAAAGCAAGATATGGTGAGTGCTAGTAACTTGTTAGGATTAAGAGTTGCTACCACTACTAGAAATTTAGCAAAAATCAATCGCGGTCGACCGATTAATTTTGATCGGTTAAAAAATAGCCAAAAACCGGTCGAAGTCGATCGGTTTTTTAAAATATTTTATTTTTTAATTTTTTTTCTACGAAATCGACCAATTTAGGTCGGTTTTTTTCGGCGCAAAGACTCCGGTTTGATTCCCATATGGTGTATTTTTTAATTACATAATTAAAATAACGACCGACCAACTTCGGTAAGTTTTTTCAGCAATTTCTTTTTTTAGAATTTAATTGACCGATCAAAATCGGTCGGAAAATACCGATCAAAGTCGGTCGGTTAGCTCTACCGATATTACGATTACCGACCTCCACGAATCAGTCAGTTTTTGTTAATTTTTGCTAATTACATACCAACATCGGTCAGTTCTGCCGATCGATTTTTCCCTTTTTTTTTTTTAGTAGTGGCTCCTTTACAGGCCAATCATATAATCTGATATGATTACAAAGATGATTGTGCGATAGAACTCAAACTTCCTTGTTTTTATATATTTAATTTGATGACAGGGCAAATATCAATGGTTCTATGGTGTAGTGGTTAGCACTCTGGACTTTGAATCCAGCGACCTGGGTTCGACTCCCGGTAGGACCTATAAAGATAATCTTTTTTGTTGCTAAGCAAATTTTAGTTGTTACGCCAATGTTATACACGAAGGCCATAACATTCTACAGTGTAAGCCCATTTTGCAAAACTATAAGCCCAATAAGATGCACGAGAACAAAAAAGGTCCCCATAAATATTTGGGTCACAAAGAAGGACCTGGTGGAGTGCATGAATAGGTTTTTAGGATCCCTATTTAAACAATAGTGGGAATTTATAAAATTTTCTAAAATTTAACCGCCTCAAAATCATCTAAAGTTTTAATCGCGGATCTAATTAAATGCATGTCAAATTCAAACCATCGAAACATGCTAAACTTTGAGTAATTTTTAAAAACTGAATATGTTATAAATAGGGGTGCTAAAAGTGGCTACCTAATGTCATTTGTACGGTAGGACTCTTCCTAAAATTTCTCCGCTAGAAAACTTTGGTTGTTATACACAAAGGCAAGATCATTCTACAGTCCAAAGCCCATTTTGCAAAATTACAAGCCCAATAAGATGCATAAGAACGAAAAAGGTCCAATAAAATTTTAGGCCAGAAAGAAAGCAACCTTTCTTGTTTCGTTTTTAACCCATTTGGGAAGTAAACTAGAGAAAATTTTCCAATTCCCAATTCTCATCTAATCAATTATGGAGTATGTATAACAACTTCTCATTTTTCTCCCCTGGAGGGGGGTTTGAGGAAATATAAATATACTTGGATCAACCAATAAGATTCATCTCATTTTGTATTTATGTGAATGTAATTTAAAAAACTTGTTACAGACATCGAAATGTACTCTAATATGAAGAAATCTAAATATTAGCTTCGGCAGACAAATTCAAATAATCTTAGGGAGACAGAAGATTGCACATCCGATCGAGTACCCATAATACTTGTTTCTTCTACATGGAAGAGTAAGCACATGACAAACCTTTAGAGTTTAGATAAACATGATTATTATTTTTCATTTATTTTGTTGTTTCTTTTTTTCACTTTTTCCTTTTTATATGAAAAAGAAAAAGAAAAAAAGGGTTTCGGGTGAGTATGTGAATAATTAGTGAAGAAAGGTAAAAAAAAGAAAATTTTACCTCATATAGCAAAGGTATACATCTATTTATTATAAACCAAAATTATTTTAAAATATTATTTTCTAAAGCTACATTTTATATTTTATAGCAAAATAGGTATTTATGGTATACACTACTATTGAGGCATGAAATACGCTATTTATGTTCTCTCTCTCTTTATTTCAGTTAACACACGATTCTCTCTCAAAATCTTAGCAAAAGTTTTCTTCTTTCTCTTTCTCTCTTCCTTCTCTCTCTCTTTGAGCAAAATACCTGCTTCTAATCCTGAATTCTCTGGTTGAATCCTCTAGGGTTACTGCAATTGAAAATACTTCTACATTCAGTCAATCTACAGTGTGTACACCAACATGAACGCTGGATGAATAATAGAGCAGAAGTTCTTAAAACGATGAATCATAATTTCTACATAACTATAAGTCAGAATCGTCGGCGTCATCATCCATTATTGGCTCATCCTCTTAGGGGAACAAATCTGGCCATGGCGACGCCGGAGAAAATTTGAGGGCCGGGTTTTTGTTCATCTCCATTTTTAGTTTTAATACAATGTATACAGTATTTTTCTTGATTGTAAAACGCCATCTACGGCGAACTTTCTTCTCTTCTTTGCTATTTTAGTCACATAGAATTATATAAATGCATTATATTCTACACAAATTCACTCAACTATATTGTATTTTTGTATAAATACTTTATTTTTTCACTTGTATTTATGTATTTCAAAGGTCTATATTTATTGAATACAACCGAATATTATTGTGTTTTGAGATTTTTTGTTTTTCAAATACAATCGAATTGAATACGGTGAATTGAATACAATATATAATAGTAAATATATGTGAATTGAATACAATATATACAATCGAATTGAATAGAATGATATACACCCTATTTTCTTGATTTTTTGTTGCTTGACTACAATTGAATTCTATAGTGAAATTGAATACAATTTAATATTGTGCTTTAGGTTATTAAACACGCGTAATCACTATTTTTTTAGGCGGATTACCTCACTGTATTTATAAATACATTCGCGCGAATACATGGAATACAGCACAATAGTAACGAAATTTATGTAGAATTGATTCTGTTGAGTTAAATTAGGAGTGATACACGCTAATTGATCCTCTTTCCGTTATTAAACAGATGGACTCCCCCGTTTTTTAGGCGTCGCTCAGCTGGACACCCCTTTTTTTTAGGCAAATTTCATTACTGTATTCATGAATACATCGAGTACAGTCGTGTAACAACTAAATAGTAGCTATAGGAAGTAATTATGTATATGGTAGCTATAGGAAGTTAATAGCCACTAAACAATAGTGGTGTCACACCCCAACTTTTGGGGGCGTGGCCGGCACTCGGCACCCGAAGGCCCGAGCGAACCAACAATAGTATCTGTGACATGTAATATGACACTAACAAGAACCCAACAACAACTTATATATATATATATATATAAGCCCAACAAGACTATATAGTCATGCCAACTGTACAGGGGGCCGACAAGGCCATGCAAAACATATATACACTGACAACTGGTCTGCAAGCCTCTAAAAGAGCAACACAATATCAACAAGTCGGGATGGGGCCCGACATACCCAAAACAATACATATACATATGCATTTGTACCTATAGACTCACTACCAGCAACTCCGAAGAAGTGGAGTGCGACACTCAACCGCGGATCTTAGTGTCCTACTGCGGAGGCACGCCGGCCTGTCTATCAGCACCTGTGGGCATGAACACAGCGCACAAAAGGCGTCAGTACGAAATATGTACTGAATATGTAGGGCGGCAAGGACAAGCACAAGTAAGGTAAATAATATGAGAAGAGATTTACAA